>JAEIFJ010001264.1:110000-609446 GCA_018903435.1 Leucophenga varia | reverse complement strand
AGAATATATTCAAAGTAAACTCCAAAAATCGATTCCACGCATTTAGAGGAGTCACACCGTATTTTAAAGCTTCAGGACGAGGTCTGAAAATTTCAGAACCAAAATCTGTAATTTCCACAAGCTTCTTTGGATTGACAGCACATATATTGGGCAACATTGACTTGATCTTGTTCCTGTTATGACATTTAATACTTTTCCATCAATTAATGTCAAATTAGTCTCAAAAGATTACTGAAATATTTGCTTACTTAAATAAATAAGTCTGCTAATGCAAATCCAAATTTTCCTTTTCGTCTATGATTTTGGGATTACTCTCTTTAGTGTAATCAATTTTTAGAGGTCTGCAAAACCTTACTGATTGTGGAGCTCTATTTATCCATTTGATTCGTTGAAATGAGTCTACTAGTTGTAAAAATATAACCGTGGTCACAAAGAGCGATTGGTCAAAGGAATCTGCCTCGTCTGCAATGAATTTTTGCTTGAAAGCACTTTGACCTGTTGACCCATCAAATCCATTGCTTCTAATTAGTGTACAGCAAGTAACAGTTTTCATTTGTTCTAAAACGTCCTTTTGCATATTTAATATCCTTTCCGCTGTATGGCTCAACAAATTTTGTAATGAGACTTTTGCCACAGTTTTCGTAATGCTAATTCCTAAAGGCTGGCACTGTAATTTTGGCCTTCCTTAGCTCATCATATCCAGGATATATATCGCAGCCGTGTGCCTTATTTAATTGCTTTGTGTATACGTATTGTTGTTTTGTAAGTCCATTCTCCAATAGGAACGCTAATGCTTCAGTAGTGGGAATGGGAATCTGTCCAATTCGTTTTTCGTCATTGCTTGCTTAAAAATTCCGGAAACATCTACATCTTTACTTTTTTTATTTTTGCAGAGGTAGAGGCTGCATGCAAAAGTAATGGAGTTAAGAAGTTAGTTTGTAAAGCTAGTTCGGAAGCCAATTTTCTTTTAGTCGTACCACCCCTTCAGTATAGCTAAATTTTGGTCGTCCCATATTGGAGGTTGATGGTGTTGAGGTATTTCGATTATCAATTTTCACTTCCAAATTTTTTAAAAGCCATTCTGGGTGCAAGTTTTTGAATCTTGAAAGATGTCTGTGGCATTTTGGCAAATATCGTTTAATATGAGATACAAATACTTTAACTTTTTCTTACTGCCAATCTCTTCCTTTATATACTCTGTAACGGCATCTGCATTTCGATTGTTGCTGTCCCAAATATCGATTAGAGTTGCGAGCAAAAACTTATACGTCACTGAAAATGCAAATTATTTGATATTGCACAAAAAAGCGCAAAAGATATTAGTAACAGTATGTACTAGAGGCTTTAGTTAATAACTTGCCATATTTAGTTGCACGCGCCAACAAGCGATGCATTAGTATTACTCCACGGAACACAACTACATTTGATATTTTTTTTTCCCAAAAAACACATTAAACAAAACAGTAGACAACAACAACTAAACACAAATTTTATCCAATATTACATCAAAAACTTATTATACATACCATGAGCTTCATTTTCCATATTCAAATTGATTTTTTTTTATTAAAGCTTTGCCTTTTAATTTGCGCTTGAAACTCTTTGTAATAGAGGGTCAATTTTCAAAAGCACGTGCTTTCAAAAAACAGCTGACTTTAGAGAGCTGCCAGAGAAGAGTTGCCACCCAGCCCAAAAAAAATATTCTTTAATCTAATTGAAGTGTTTAAATTCAATAAATAAAGTCCCAATTTGAAAACACTACCATCAATTTTTTGACTTTATGCCGGAAAAAACGTCAAATCGCCCATTGTGCACAGCAGGATCAGCTTGACGTGAGAGTCGTCTAAAGAGCGAATCCTCGATGTTATGTTGGTCGGTGGAATGGTTAACAACGACGTAAAATCATAGAACCCGTGAGACACACACAGAACAAAGTGGTCCAAATGTAAAGATGGCTAGTATGAACAAAAATACTCCAGGTGGCAGACACAGATGTGAAAATCCACCCGTGGATAATTCCGCGGCAGGGGCAAGGATTCTGGAGGCCCCAGCTACCATTAAAGCATATAAAAAGGCGATTCCGAAAACGATACAAGGATCACGACATACGTATGTGCACCTGGAACGTCCGAACCCTTAACAGGGATGGTGCAATAGAAGAACTTACTACCACTCTTAACAACTTCAGAGCAGACATCACTGCTATCCAGGAAATGCGATAGACTGGCCATGGTTGCATAAACATAGCAACCTGTGACATCTACTACAGTGGTCATGAGGAAGGCAACACATATTCGGATGTGGCTTCGTGGTTGGTAGTAAACTACGCAGACTCGTCTCCAGGTTTAGCAGCTGTAGATGAACGTCTCGCCTCGATACGCATCAGAGCTAAATTTTTCAACATAAGCCTTATATGTGTACACGCCTCGACAAATGTTAAAGATGAGATGGAGAGTGATTAAAAAAATCGAAAGTAGTGATTTGTGACTTTCTTGTTCGTAAATATGTTCAGTTATCGGCGATTTTTTCACTCTTCGTGAACAGTGAAATTTTTCATTTATCAGTGATTGTTGCTTTTATCACTCTTCGCGAATCGTTCAAACCTATACAAATTCGTTGGTACATTAGCCAGTCACTTGATTCGATAAAACGTGCAATTCACTGAAAGCGCAATTGCAAAAAAAAAAAAAATATGAATAGAAAACGTAGTGAAACGGCAGATTGCAAAATGTTTTTTCCCAAACTGTAGCTCAAAACAAGAATTATTAATTTAAACCGACAATTGCAAAGAAAGCAACCAAGAACACAATTGTTTCTTTTTGTGTTGTTGTAGCGAAACAGTTCAGTTATCGGTGATTTTGTGTATCACTCTTCGCGAACAGTGAACTTGTTCAGTAATCGTTGATTGCTTTTTTTCGAGAACTGTGATTTTATCACTGACTTTCGAGTGTCGGTCGCTAATCACATTGCGACTCAAAAATAAATATTTTGCCATCACTAGCGTTAATCATGAGAACATTAGATAAACCAGCATTAATGTGTATTCAAGAGTATGATACTTCAAAAATATCTTTAGAATTGGTAATGATTTAAAAATCAGGATTGCACTGACATTGGCAAGCACACTTCACTGGGCTGGACTGATCAGCTGTTTTGAACGGGGAGGTACAAGTTGTGGCGTAGATACTTTAGAGAAGAGAATATTCACCGCGACATTGAAGAGGATTAAATTTAGTAAGGCGGCCCTAATATTGGAATTCACACAAGACTAACCAGCACCGTTGTGGTATATGGCCTAACCCGGCAGACGAATTGGTCCAGAAAATCTTCGTACATATTTTGATCGCAGTGAAGTTCCATTAAGAATATAAGGCCACCATCGATACATACCATTTTATAAAAAAACAAGAAAGAACGTTAACTTCGGTGGAACCGAAGCTTAAATACCCGTCACACGAATCTTTGAATAGTTTATGTGTGATCATAAGTGGCTTATATATACATTTATAAATATATATTTCAAAATAATTACTTTTTCATAGAAATGTTCGAAAATAATCTATAAGTTTGTATGGGTGCTATAGCTAAAAATGGGCGTGGCACCTTGGTTTTGATATTGGATGTCATAAGAAGTGTTTTACCCAAATTTGAGTGAATAGTTTCAAAAATAATACCTATTTTAATACAAAAATTCGAGAATGGGCGGTAAGTTTGTATAGGGGCTTTATCTAAAAATGGGCGTGGCACCTTGGTTATGATATTTGATTTCATTAGAGGGGTTTTTATCCAAAATTTGAGTGAATTGTTTTAAAATAATACCTATTTTAATACAAAAATTCGAGAATGGGCGGTAAGTTTGTATGGGAGCTATATCTAAAAATGGGCGTGGCAGCTTGGATTTGTTATTGGATGACATTAGAAGTATTTTTACCCAACTTGGAGTAACTACATTCATAAATAATAGCTATTTTCATACAAAAAATCCGAAAAAAAAGTTAAGTTTATATGGGGGCTATACCTTAAAATGGGCGTGGCACTTTGATTTTAACACTTGAACTGCTTAGGACTGAGAAAAGCTTAAGTTCCGAGTTTCAGGTCAATATCTTTAAAACTGAGCGAATGAATCGCATAAATACAGACAGACGGACGGACAGACAGACGGACGGACAGACGGACAGACAGACGGACATGGCTAGATCGACTCGTCTCGTCGAGCTGATCAAGAATATATATACTTTATAGGGTCTACGACGTTTCCTTTAATGCGTTACAAACTTTCTGACAAAATGATAATACCCTCCACACTATGTGTGGCGGGTATAAAAAGAATATATAACAAGCAAAGACATTCGAATTAACATTGACAAAATATAAACTTTATTGAAATGTAACGAAGCTCATTGATGATTGTAACACTCGACAACCTGCAACCTTACACGGATTGTGGTTCTTCTTCTTCTTCTTCTACTTTTACTTTTATTCTCCTTCCCCATTTTCCCTCCTTTCCGCCCTACTCCTTTTCGTCCTTTCCCTCCTCCTTCTTTCCCACCTCCTTCTTTCCCTCCACCTCTTCCTTCTTTTCCTGCTCCTCCTTTACCTCATCCTCTATTATCTCCAACATTTTGCTACGAACTATTAAAGGAGTTTGGGTGGACTCATGCTTTTGTAGTACACCGAGACGATATTCCGGCTTTTTAGACTTCTTAGCGCGTTGTTTACGCCCCTTCGGCATATTTTTTAACAGAATTTATATACAAATTTTCAATAAAAAATAAAATTATTAGTTCTTTTCTCGATAAGCAAAAATTAAGTGAATGAGAAAAAGTGTAGATTTGAAAACTTTTCGAAGTGCTTTCAAATTCAATGCTAACTTTGATTAAATTATTCAACTGTAGCGCATACTGCGATTGATCGAGAAAAAAAACATAAAATAAATTTGTTAAGTAAAAATGTTGACAGAAAACGTTGTTCTAGTCATGTTCGATTGTCTGTCCGTCTGTCTGTTGCTGCGTACTTGAAGCGAAAAAGATCGAATTTTTTTATTCAAGAATATTCGTTTTTTAAGTCAAAAACATTCGTTCTTAAAAATCGTTCTTAAATCAAGAACACATTCTATGTGCATAGGTCGTGTAGCAGTGTTTATACGAATGCACTGTCTCTCCAATTTCTAAGCGTGCCTAGTGTCGTAGGTAATTCGCTCGTCGATAGTCATTTTTTAAATAATTGAACATATTAAAATCTACAAATTTGCTGTATGGAAATCTGAACAAACGGCAAGCTTTATTACAGTTCTTAAATGAAGAACTGGCGATCTTAATATTCTAACAGCTTTTTTTCGCTTTTTTTAATATGTACAATACATTATGTTTAAGTTTGATTTGTATAAATGTATCAGCTTTGTTTTGAATCTAAATCGTATTAAATTAATCTGTTAAATATATTAAATTGCATACTTAAACTGATCAATTCAGTTAGTCGTGAATAACAATTAATATATATGTACATGCCAATCTAATTAAATCCATCACACACATACAAAGATATAAATACTTGAAAATTAGCTTCTGTCAGGAAAACAAATATAGCTCGCGGTGCTATCAATGCCAACGAATAATATTATTTAATATTAGCAAGCATGACAACAAAAATTGTCATCGGTGATTTCAACCATGACACCACCAACAGTAACGGAGAAAGGCTAATCGATTTTGCTGCGGGCAGAAACATGATTATAAGTAGTACCAGATTCCCACATCTCGAGATCCACAAGGCAACATGGCGCAGTGGCGACCTAAGTATCCGCACCCAAATAGATCACGTGGTGATTGATGCCAGGCACTCTTCTAGCGTGCTTAATGTACGAGCGTACATCGTCTTAACATCGACTCAGACCACTACCTTGTTCTAGCCAAGGTACGTTCTAGACTCAGCACAGCGCACGCCAAGCGAGCTACCACACAACGAAAGCTAGATGTTGGTAGATTAAAGTCACAGCAGACTGCCGCTGCCTCTCAACAAGGGTCTCATATCTACCCGGGAGAGAGTCCTCCGGCCTCCGACTGCATAAACGATCAGTGAAAGCGTATCTCAAGCTCATTAGCCACGACAGCCAAAGAGGTTATTGGCTTTACTAATCCTCGAAGGCAGACATGGTACGATGAGGAAGGTCGCGTCGCTACTGCAGAGAAGAATATGGCACTACAAAGCTGTGGTTGAGTGATATAGGAGAAACGGAGAGAGGAAAACGCCTGATCAGACGGAAGAAACGAGAACTGGAAAGGAGTGAAGTGGAGAAGATTGAGATGATGGGTAGCAGAAACGAGGCCCTTGGTTTTTATCAAAAATCAAACGTATGACCGATGATCATAAGCAAGGAGCTTCGTTCTGCAAGGATGAACAAGGAAACATGGTAACAGATGTCCAGGAATCACTAAGGCTATGGAGGAGCCACTTCTCTACCCTACTTGGTGGCGATGACGGGAACAATACCGCTGGTGGAGATGATGAAAATCTGGGCCCTCCGGCCGATGATGGGATTCCTGTGGAGCCACCAAACTATAACGAGGTCTCAGAAGTCATAGAAAAGCTTAAAAATAACAAAGCGGCAGGCGCAGACAAATTACCCGCAAAGTTATTTAAGAACGGCCGGCGACGAGTTGATTGGATGTATGGATCAACTCTTGTGCAAAGTATGGTCTGGTGAGCGTATGCCTGATGACTGGAACATAGAAAGTCACCTTCCATTATTTTATTTTTTCAAGAAAATTATTGTTATATAGCCATTTGGGCCTAGTTAGTTTATGTACGATCATCAGTGACGTAGATTATTTTCTGCAAATGTGTTGGGTGAGGACCACTCATATTGGGGCGGCTCAATTAAGAAGCATATATGTATAATTTTAAGATTAAAATGCATATAAAACAATCGCGTTCTTGAAAAAAAAAAAAATTAAGATCAGTTCGTACGGGGTCTGTAAGTAATAGTGGCCCGATAATTGTCATTTCGGTACCATATTTATAGGATGACAGTAGAATTTATTTTACCCAGATTGGAGTGAATATATTGATAAATAAGAACTATTTTCATACCAAAAATGAGCGTGTCATCTTGCTTTTGATATTAGATGCCTCTAGTCTAGAAGTGTTTTTACCCAATCTATAGTAAATAAACTCCAGAAAAAATTTACTATTATACAAAAAGTCAAAAAGTGGTAAATTTGTATGAGGCTATATCTAAAAATGGGTGTGGCATCATGGTTCTGATATAAAAACTGCCTAGGATAAAAAAAGAGCTCAAGTTTCAGCTTATTCTTGTTCTACCTCACGTCAAAGCAACAATTGGTAATTGGAAAAAATGTTTATACTCTTTATTCCATATATAATTTACTATACATTAACAAGAAGAGATGCACAAACAAGAAAAGAAAACATGAAAACAAAAACAACTCGTATGTACTCATTTATGCAATGAATGAACAAAGAGCAATATCTAGACATATTAAAGGAGCATTTTTCCGATTTTATTGATCAATTCAAAAAATCACCTCATATTTATGTACAGCAAGTCAATAACAACAACAACGATGTACCTTCGACTTCTTCAATTGTTTTACCAGAAAACGTTACTTCTCCAAAAACAAACAATGGAAAGCACACACACACAAATCAGCCGTTAAAATTGAAATGGAAAAGAGAAACACATTTTCCAAGTAAGCAAACCCAACAAAAGCAAAACAATAACAAACAAGAAAAAACGTTAACTTCGGTGGAACCGAAGCTTAAATACCCGTCACACGAATCTTTGATTAGTTTAGTGTGATCATCAGTGGCTTATATACATTTATAAATATATATTGGAAAATAATAACCTTTTTATACATTTGTTCGAAAATAATCGATTAGTTTGTATGGGGACTATGGCTCAATATGGGCGTGGCACCTTGGTTTTGTTATTGGATGTCATTAGAAGTGTTTTTACCCAAATTTGAGTGAATACTCTCATAAATAATAGCTATTTTCATATAAAATTCGAAAACGGGCGTTAAATTTGTATGGGAGCTATAGCTAAAAATGGGCGTGGCACCTTGCTTTTGATATTGGATGAGATAAGAAGTATTTTTACCCAACTTGGAGTGACTACATTCATAAATAATAGCTATTTTCATATAAAATTCGAAAATGGGCGGTAAGTTTGTATGGGGGCTATATCTAAAAATGGGCGTGGCAGTTTGGATTTGACATTGGATGACATTAGAAGTATTTTTACCCAACTTGGAGTGACTACATTCATAAATAATTGCTATTTTCATACAAAAAATCCGAAAAAAACGGTAAGTTTATATGGGGGCTACCCTTAAAATGGGCGTGGCACTTTGATTTTAACACTTGAACTGCTTAGGACTGAGAAAAGCTTAAGTTCCGAGTTTCAGGTCAATATCTTTAAAACTGAACGAATGAAACGCATACATACAGAAAGACAGACAGACAAACAGACAGACGGACAGACAGACGGACATGGCTAGATCGACTCGTCTCGTCGCGCTGATCAAGAATATATGTACTTTATAGGGTCTACGATGTCTCCTTTAATGCGTTACAAACTTTCTGACAAAATGATAATACCCTCCACACTGTGTGTGACGGGTATAAAAACCAAAGAACAAAACACGAACAACATTACAAAATTATTGGCTAAGCGAACCAAACATATAAAACCAATTCGAACTGTTAGCAGATGACAAGTGTGACCAACAAAACTATTTACACCCTTCAGGTCAAATATTGCCAAAAGTGAATAAACCACCTCCAATAACATATATATTCAGGTTGCCGGCCAGATTAAAGTTTTATATGATGCCCTCAATGAAGAAGAAATAAAAATGTACCTTACCATCCAACCCAATTTCACATGAACAAAATGACAGGCAAGAGCTAAAACTTATGATGAAGCAATTGATGCAACAAATGTCAGCTATACTCAATATAGTGACTGGAATGCTAACGGGCTGAGGCAACATATACTAGAACTAAAGCACTTCCTTTATGAAAATAATATTGATCTGGCACTTAATTCAGAAACACATTTTACATCTAAACATTTTCTGAAGATAACAGGCTATACTTTATAGAATACAAATCACCCACACGGCACAAAGCATGGGGGTTTAGCTATTATAATTAAAAATAAAATAAAATACTATTAAGTTGAACATTTTAGCCAAGATTATATTCAAGCGACTATTATTCATGTGCAAGATAGAAATGGGCCCCTAACAATTTCAGCTTTGTACAGTCCGCCTCGACACAATGTCTCATCAGCTCAATATAACACATACTTTAAATCTTTAGGGCCAAGATTTATTGCTGCTGGTGATTTTAATGCAAAACACATAGCCTGGGGCTCAAGACTTACCAACAAAAACGTAAAATTCTTCAACAAGCGAGCCTACCTACTGGCCAACAGACCCGCGCAAAGTGCCAGATCTTATTGATTTCTGTGTTATTAAAAATGTAAATATTAATAACTTTTCGATAAAGTCGCGCTTTGAGTTATCTTCAGATCACTCACCAGTTCAACTCGATTACATCGAAACGCTTGCCACAAACAAGCCGACGCCCAGCCCCTATAACCCAAAAACAGATTGGCAAGAACTCCTTAACATATATTACTGTACAAAAAGTAAGGTGAATTTGTTTGAAAAATGAAAATTTTTTTTATTCTTGTAAATCAATTTCATCCCCTTCAAAGTAATCCCCTCCCGATAAAATACACTTATGCCAACGTTTTTTCCAATCCTCGAAACATGCCAAATAGTCCCATTCCGGTATAGCCATCAGCGCCTTCAGCGATTCAGCTTTTATCTCCTCAATCGACTCAAAACGCGTTCCCCGGAGTGGTCTCTTGAGTTTTGGGAATAGCCAGAAGTCACACGGTGCCAAGTCAAGCGAATACGGTGGTTGCGGAACGATTTTGGTTGGATTTTTGGCAAATAAAGTCACGAAAAATCAGTACAGTTTTTAAAAAAATCATCATTTTTGGTACTAACCGAGACCTGACACATTTGAGGCCCAAAACATCCTTCAAAATTGTAGTAATTGATCCTTTCGATACGCCAATTCCATCAGCAATGTCTCTCATAGTTAATCGACGGTGTGCAAGCACTAATTCTTTTACTTTTTGGATGTGAGCATCGTCCGTTGAGGTCGATGGTCGACCATGGCGCTCTTTGTCTTCAACATTTTGGTAGAGCTCGGTCCCCGTAAGCCTTCTTTAACATTTTTATTCCATTTATTCCATTCACAAAACATAATTTGATGACACTTCTCTGCTCAATTTAATCAGACATTGTACAAATCGAAAAAGGCACTCTTGGTCGTTTAGTAAACACAAGCGTAAATATATTACTGATGGCTTTTTCAGTTTCAAGGCCTTCATTAGGCCCAGGGTCAAAATTACATTTTACAATTTTTTTTTGCCCTAAACCATCCTTGTGTGAATACGAACACACATGCAAAATTTCGTAAAAATCCGTCCAGTAGTTTTCGCGTCCATCGATCACCAACAGAACTTGGGACTTATTTTTATATATATAGATAATGATATTGACACTCAAGAAAAAAGAACTACCCCGAAATGTTAAGCCCGCGAAGTTTAAATTGAAAATTCTCCTTATTTTTTGTTCACAGTAGTACTTACGTTTGGACATTGCTCTAAAATCTTCAAATGACATAGAGAGCTCCGTAATTTATTTTAATGATGCCGTAGCTGAAGCGGCAATTAACTCTACTCCGCATATAATTCAAAGGGATACTTAAAACATATTTACGCAATTTGAAATCTAATAGAGAATAAAAGAAGACTTAGGAAAATATGGCAAACTACTAGATGTCCCGAAGATAAAAAGAGACTTAATCGGGCAATAAGGGATCTAAAAGTAAAGCTTAATCAGAATAAAAAAAACGAGAAAAAACGTTAACTTCGGTGGAACCGAAGCATAAATACCCGCCACACGAATCTTTGAATAGTTTATGTGTGATCATCAGTGGCTTATATACATTTATAAATATATAGACGAAAAAAATGGATTTTTCATACAAAAGTTAAAAAAATCGGTGAGTTTGTATGGGGGCTATACATAAAAATGGGCGTGGCATCTTGGTTTTGGAATTGGATGATAAAAGAAGTGTTTATACCCAATTTGGAGTAAATAAATTCATAAATAACACCAATTTTTATTTAAAAATTGAAAAATGGGCGGTAAATTTGTGTGGGGCTACACTTAAAAATGGGCGTGGTACTTTGTTTTTGATATCGGATGTCGTTAGAAGTGTTTTTATTCAATTTTGAGTGAATATATTCATAAATTATACCTATTTTCATACAAAAATTCGATAATGTGCGGTAAATTTGTATGGGGGGGCTATACCTAGGAATGGGCGTGGCACCTTGGATTCGACTTTGGATGACATTAGAAGAGTTTTTACCCAATTTGGAGTGGATACATGCATAAAAATACCTATTTTAATAAAAAAATTCGAAAATTTTTGGTAAGTTTGTATGGGGGCTACACCTAAAAATGGGTTTTAACATACAAAGTAGTCGTTGCCGAGAAAAGCTTAAGTTCCAAATTGGCGTAGTAATATATATCTTTTAAAAAAAAATCGCGGTGAGGTATATATTCTATATATATTAATCAAAAAAATCGCAAAAAAAGAAATAAACAGACGGACAGACAGACGGACAGACAGACGGACAGACAGACAGACGGACATTGCTAAATCGATTCGTCTCATCGAGCTGATCAAGAATATATATACTTTGGGGTCGGGACGTCCGTCTCCTTCAATGCGTTACAAACTTTCCGACAAACTGAATATACCCTTCACACTATGTGTGGCGGGTATAAAAATATAGAAAATTATCTGACTAATTTAGACCCAACCAAAGACACAAAACTCAGAAAATCGACAACCTTTACCGCACCATTAAGGAAACCAGATGGTACTTGGGCTAAAACAGAACGCGATAAATCGACCCTATTAGAAATTAAAAAAATTGTTCTTTTAAATTAATTTTATTCCTTAATTAATATTATAAAATGTATTAAATGTTGTTGTAGACAGAGGTATAAAATTAATCATAGGAAAAAAAAAAAAGTTTCAAATTTCAGGTCAATATCTTTAAAACTTTCCGAGAATTATATTCTCGTGAATGGTAACATAACCAACGAAATGCCACCAATCCACTATGGTTTTTTTTTATTAGCATAAACTTGATTTAAATTGAGTTGAAATTTGGTTTGTATTCATTTTTACCCCAAGAAGCCCCCCCAGTTTTACATGATTTGGAGCACTATTTCATATAGCTGCAAATCGGCCAGATCGGTTATATGGCAGCTATATGAAATAGTGTCCCAAATCATATGAAACTTGGTAGGTCATCTTGGGAGCATAAAAATGTATTCAAACTAAATTTCAACTCAATAGGTTTAAAATTAGAGTTTATGCAGCGCAGTATGGGCAAAAAAGTAAATTTTTTTTGGCATTAATTGAAGTTTTATAGATTTCGTATAATTTCGTATTTTTGGTAAGAATTAGGTAGCATTTTGATTTTTTTTTCGTTCTTGTTTTTTTATACCTGTTACTCATAGTGTAAAACTGGTATGTTCAGATTGTCGGAAGGTATGTAACGAATTAAAGGAGGCATCGTAGACCCTATAAACTACATATAATCATGATGATTTCGAAGAGACGAATAAATTTAACCATGTCCGTATGTCTGTTTGTTCGTCTCTCCGCTTGTCCGTCCCTCTGTCCGTCTGTCTGTGTGTTGCAGCGCAATTTTTTAGCTCAGGTTTGAAGATATTAAGCTGAAATTTTAGACTTACGATTTTCTACGTCCTGTGTACTTTCTATGTTAAAATCAATGTGCCACGTCCATTTTTAAATATAGCCCCCATACAAACGTATAACATTTTATCAAGTTTTTATACGAAAAATAATTTATTTATAGAGCTAATGGCTTTAATTATGGTACAAAATGCGTCTTATATCAAGTCAAATTTTCATTTTCAAATTGGTTCAGTTATTTGATTGATATTTTCCAAAATAAATTGTGTATTGTGAATGTTGTTGCTCCAAACATCAATTAGATCAGAATGGCTTAACACGATCTTAGCTGCAATAAAGCCAATTTTTGTTAAATGGAACAAATATTAGCAGGAAATGTTAATGACATTGAAATAAGCTTACTTGCCTTAACAAGATAGCATTTAAACCATTTTGCAACTCTTTGCCATACAGAAGTTCCAGTTCACGAAACACAAGACAATTATCTTAATTATCTTAACAAAACACATAGCAACACATTAAAATAACAATGACAAAACCACTCAACAATAACATAAGCTTTATTATACTAGATTTTTAAATACCTGGACTTGCGTTTTCCATATTTAGACTTTATGTTTAGCTTTTATTTGTTGAAGTGTGCCCAAGTTAACACAGACAATATTTTCACATGATTTGTCAATGACGCGCTTAAAAAAATCATCTGTTTTGGATGGCCCACCAAAAAAAAAAGGTGGGAACTCCATGCAAAACCGTTGATGATTTCTTTTAATTTGAACATGTAGATGATAAAAAAAAAAAAATATTTCAAATCGGAACAAAAAAAATTTTAATTTATGCCAAAATATGTCTGAAAAAAACCATAGTGCAATCGACCAATTAGTGACCAATTCATCAAAGAAATTTTTTTAAGTTTTGTAATTGAAGAAAGCTAGTTCCAAAATCATGGAGTAACCTCAGTACTCATTGAGATTTGAATTTAATTTCAAGTTTAAAAAATATTATTATAGAATTAGACGTGCTAGGGAGAACACAAATAAATAAATTTATATTTTCTATAGTATATACAAAACACACACACAGATATAAGCAACACAATGGCACAATATACACATCATGGTAGTGATAAATTTAAAATATTTATTGATTGTTAATAATTTTTAATCTTTTATTATTTTTTATGATGCTCTTTTATCTAGATTCTATAAAGGCGTCACATTCTGATGAAGGCACACAGAACAGAAGCTATCGTAACTTACAACAAGAATTATCTACGCTTAAAAGAGAAAATTTTAATCTCAAACTGAAACTATATTTATTGAAAGAAAATATCGATCGTTTCAAAAGGCAAGAAAACAATGCTGAGCTTACGGAAACCATTGAAAAACTGCAAAATGAAATTAAAACTAACAAAGGATTGATGAGTGAAGCTTTACGCGTTATAGATCATATGGAATATATGCAGCAGGATATGAAGAAAAAAAAATCAACTGAAAATTGAGGCATTACAGCAGCAGATATGCTTTTTAGAATTAAATGTTATGATCCAGCAAACTCAAAATGACAGTCATAGTACGAGTGCTATGGAAACCACAAATTATAAAAATGTAAGTAAAAAATTAAACGGAAAAAAATAAGAATAAAATATATTTTATCATAGCAAATACTGGCAACTCACAGCAATATAAAAGAACTTGAAGCTAAAATTGAGACACAACAAGCTATAATTTTTACATGCAATGATAAAATCTGTGAACTCGCACAGAAAAATGCTGTTCTGGTCGACGAATGCAAACTCAAAGATACAAAAATTTTAGAGCTACAGGTAAGCTTTTTTCTCTTATTGGATTTTCTTTTTTAATTAAAATATTTTCCTTTAAAAAAAACAATTAAAAAAAATGTCGGACAATGCAAAAATATATCTGATGCTGAATAGTATACTCTTGGTTTCACTGCAGCAGCGAATTTGCGGCGCTATTGAACGAGCTTTTGAAAGTGAATTGTATAAGGTAAGCGTAGAGTACATAGCTTTCGATTTTCAATAAATAGGAACTATGTATCTAAAATTATACAATATATTCTTTGCAACACAGCAAACTGTCAAAATAAACGATGCTGAAAATAGGCGTCTACTTGCGCGCATTGCTAAATATGAAGAACTTTTAGCGCAACAGCGAAGCGAGCTGCAAATCATAAATCAATCCGAGTGCCCCTGCTCTTGGGCATTTATATACCAAATGTGGTCGATTGTATTTTTTCAAATAATAATGACAGCATTATGAGTGCTACAAATGGAGAACTGGTTAATCGTGTGGTAAATATTTCGTTCTTTTTTATACTTCGGTTTCGATATATTTTTAAATTTTCTAGCATAATGCTGCACCATTTCGAAATGCATTTTATTCCTTTTTAATGCAAGCAGTAACACGCGTTATGTTGGGAAATCTGTCATGAAAATTCAATAACAAAATCAAACGGAAAACATAAAAAGCAAAAATCAAGTAAAATATTAAAGAACCAAAAAAAAAAAAAAATTCAAGTTGATTTAGTTGAATTTTAATTTGAAGTTGACCTGCGTGCAAAAACTTGCTTGAATTTCATTTGGACTACATGGAGCTACCAACCCGTCAGTTATTATCCAAAAACTATCTTACTCAAAAATTATCTTACTGGCTAGATTTTAAAAACCATTTAAAATTGGTTTTCAATAATAATTGATGTGAAAAATTGTTTAAAAAATATATATATATATATATTTTTTTTTTTTAAATGCTGTGTTCTTTATTTGCAATCAGTCCCTAAGGGGACTGTCATGAATTTTATTGCATAACATTGACTTTCTATAAAGTATTCCATGACTTGGGAGTTGTAATTGGGGTTTAAAAAGGGGTGGGGAGTGATAGAGGAGGGATGAGGATTTAAAAGTTTATGTCTGTGGCAAATCCAGGGGGTGTAACCTCTTCAGTCGCCGAGTCGTTGTACTAATATCCAGCAGGTTTATGGCCAGAGGGTTGACATTGTTGTCCAGTCTATCCAGATATGCCTTAGTGAGCCAAGCCACCTCCTGGCTTAAAAAAAAACAAAAATTTATATATATAAAAATAATTTTGTATGGAATATACATTCAAATGGTCAGTCAGAATACTGCTAAAGATAATTTTAGACGTGTGCTAAAAATAAGTTAAATCGGTGGGCCCCTAGAGTACCCCAGGCACCCATAGAAAATAATTTTATTTATTTATAGGTTAAAACAAGAAAGAACGCTGAAGTCGAGTATGCTCGACTGCAAGATACCCTGTACCCAATCTTTATGAACCTTAAGTTAGGTTCTATTTGACTACCATACCTCATTGAAATGGATTTTCATAGAAAAACTTAAAAATCGGGTATATCTTTGAATGGGGTTATACCTAAAATTTTGTTGGGCCTACCCATATTGGTCTGATTCATTGGGACTATCATAGACATAATTTATACTAAACTTAAATTTTCTAGAATAAAAAACAATGACGTTTTTTATGTAAAAACCCAAAATTTTGGGGTAAATTTGTATGGGGGCTATACCTAAATGTTGGTTGGTCCTACCCATATTGGGATATTTTATTGGGACTATCATAGACATAATTTATACTAAATTTTAATTTTCTAGAATAAAAAACAATGACGTTTTTATATAAAAACCCAAAATTTTGGGGTAAATTTGTATGGGGCCTATACCTAAAATTTTGTTGGTCCTATCCATATTGGGATATTTTATTGGGACTATCATAGACATAATTTTTACTAAATTTGAACTTCCTAGAAAAAAAACAAAGTTTTTTATGCAAAAACACAAAATTTTGGGGTACATTCGTATGGGGGGTACCCCTTAAAATGGGTCTAGAGAAAAACCGTTTGTTAGTGCACACTTGACGGCCTAGGAGAGTCTAAGTTTCAATTTTGAAAGCTCTACCTCTTATAGTCTCCGAAATAATCGTTTTCATACGGCAGACAGCATGACAGACGGACGGACAGACGGACGGACGGACAGACAGACAGACAGACAAAGCTAGTTCGACTCCCCCTTCCAATGCTGATCAAGAATATATATACTTTATAGGGTCTATCTTGCCTCCTTCTGTCTGTTACATACATTCGCACAAACTAAATACACCCTTTTACCCTTTGGGTACAGGGTATAAAAAGATTCTATTTTGAACTCAATAGTTTCTTGAATCAACTGTCATTTCTTTGACCCCATCATTGATCGTCATATACTACTAATAAAAGGATCAGATGAAGCAAGCAAACGATTCACAACGTCAGTATTTGTGGTAGTTTTTACTGCACTTTCTAGAGAGTAGTACATACCAAAAAACAGATTTGTGTCATCGACCACCCTTCGTATTCTCCTGATCTATCACCATTCGACTATTTTCTGTTCCCTAAACTAAACACTACCGTGAAAGAAGCGATTTCTGATGATCAATCAATCTCATCAAAAAGCGAGTAACTTTGTTCGCTGCGTTTAAAAGGTGAGACCTGTATCTTTCTAATGTTATCAACTTTCAATAGATGACGTAACGTGTTCCATGATTAAAATAGAAAGTTCCCTTTGTGACGGTCGGCAATGTGTTATTTTTTTTTTTGTATATAAATTTAAAATTTTATTTATTTTTGAAATATATGCATAGGCAAATTATTGTTTCTTTTAAAATTAACAGACAAACAGTGTTATCAATTAATCCCGATAATCGTTCCGATTAAAAAGTATTGATAACGGCGTTAAATTGCCCACCCACGATTTGATCGGCGTTAACAGCAACTCTGTTTGATCTAAACATCGTGGTTCAGCCTATCATTCGTATTTCCGCTAAAAACCTTACCAAGTGCAGTTGCAGATGCAGAAAATAAAAAATCAATCTATTTAAATCATATATAAATAACACACAACGAAGAAGAACAATAAAACAAAAGATTTAACATGATAATATTTGTTTGCTGCAATTAAATTTTATCAGCAAAGTGAATAATTTTTGTTTGCTTGTGATGCCAGTAAGTGTGACTAACTAGTGCATGTGTTTAATAATTTAATAATTATTTTTCGTGCAGCGGTCTTATTATAGACGCTAGCGTATATTGCAGAGTGTCACCATTGTTATTGCATCCCGGTCTGGAGTCAATTGGCTGTAAAGATCTACGACTCCAGCCGGCATTTTTTTTAAGCACACGTGAGATTTGCAGCGCACTCTACTTGAAGGTTATCTTTGCGGCTACAACACCTGGCCAATCACCTGCAATACATATATTGAATGGATAAACCAAATTAATATTTATATTTATTGGTGTCGCTCAGTGCTGCTTTTAAGTTGTTAAAACACCTTATTGATAGGAGAAATTTTGAAAATTTAAAAAGTTATTAAATTAAATTTGGGATGTGCTATAATACATAATTAACTTAAGCAGCATATGTATAAAAAACAAATTTGCAATGATTACAGCATTCTAAACAAATTAATTTTTATGTAATTCAGTATTTATAACTAAATGTTTTAATGTAAAACGAAATCTATGTAAATACGGTTAATAATGTTTTCTTTAACTTTTTGTATTTTGAAAAAAATAATTATTATGTATTAATTTCTAAAAAGTTTATAAAAACAAAAATGTTAAGTAATGAAAGATATCAAGAAGAGCAAGCCAGAGCATTTTGTAACATTTTTTTTACAGCTATTTATTTCACCGGCAGCAACGAAGGCCTTCAACGATGCATGTGCAGTAAGTTGTAACAAAAACATATTTTTTTATTAGTATCATTCTTTTTTTTAATGGCTCAGAATATATGCATTACTTATCTATTTATACATATATATTTTCTTTGATTATTGTATTATTCTAATTTTTTTATAACGCGATACAACTGTATTAGCTTAAATAATTTGTTTGTTTAATGTGACTTTTGTATAGCTTCAATTTTTTTTTAATATTTGAAATAGATTTGCTTAATAATTCTAATATGAAATCGGAGTAATATTTTTTTTTTTTAAGGAAAATGCCGTAAATTAACTTTGATGTCTGTTTTTGGGCTATTGTTTAATTGTGGTTTTGAGATACGATAGCATGGTAGGGCGGGTAATACACAGCATTACACCTGGCTGTTGTTGAACAGTTTAGCTCAATTTGATTTTTAACATCTCCATTGGCTTGATCAGCACAATCTCTTGTAAGAACGAATGTTTTTTTAATTCGAAGAAAAGATCCCCCCCATCCGGCGAGTCCTAGCCGAAAACTCCCTAGTGCTGATCACAAACCAACTTCGAAAAGAAACTAAAGATGATATGATTAATTTTATATTATTCTAGCAGTTCACCATTACACCTTATTTATTAAACATACTGTGTATAGCTCGAAAAATCTGTTGCCTGTTTTCTTGTTTTTATACCAGCCACACATAGTGTGGAGGGTATTTTCATTTTGTCAGAAAGTTTGTAACGCACTAAAGGAGACGTCGTAGACCCTATAAGTATATGTATTCTTGATCAGCACGACGAGTCGAGTCGATCTAGCTATGTCCGTCTGTCTGTATTTATGCGATTCATTCGCTTAGTTTTAAAGATATTGACCTGAAATTCGGAACTTTAGCTTTTCTCAGTCCTAATCAGTTCAAATGTTAAAATCAAAGTGCCATGCCCATTTTGAGCTATAGCCCCCATACAAACTTACCGCTCAGTTTCGAATTTTTGAATAAAAATATTTATTATTTATTTTGCCCGTGTGGTGAGCGGGCGGTCAAGAATACTACCACAGCAGGCTCAGCTTGACGTAAGAGTCGCCTAAAGAGCGAATCCTCGAGGCGAGGTTGGTCGGTGGAGTGGTTTACAACGACGTAAAAGCATAGAACCCCTGAGACACACACAGAACAAAGTGTACCAAATGTAAAGATGACTAGTATGAACAAAAATACTCCAGGTGGCAGACACAGATGTGAAAATTCACCCGTGGATAATTCCGCGGCAGGGGCAATCCCCGAAAACGATACAAGGATCACGACATACGTATGAGCACCTGGAACGTCCGAACCCTTAACAGGGATGGTGCAATAGAAGAACTTACTACCACTCTTAACAACTTCAGAGCAGACATCACTGCTATCCAGGAAATGCGATGGACTGGCCATGGTTGCATAAACTTATTCGGATGTGGCTTCGTGGTTGGTAGTAAACTACGCAGACTCGTCTCCAGGTTTACAGCTGTAGATGAACGTCTCGCCTCGATACGCATCAGAGCTAAATTTTTTCAACATAAGCCTTATATGTGTACACGCCCCGACAAATGTTAAAGATGAGATGGAGAATGATAAAAAAATCGCAAGTAGTGATTTGTGACTTTCTTGTTCGTAAATATGTTCAGTTAACGGCGATTTTGTGTATCGCTCTTCGTGAACAGTGAAATTTTTCATTTATCAGTGATTGGTGCTTTTACCACTCTTCGCGAATCGTTCAAACCTGTACAAATTCGATGGTACATTAGCCAGTCACTTGATTCGATAAAACGTGCAATTCACTGAAAGCTTGGTCTATTGAAACGATTGAATTAATGAAAGCGCAATTGCAAAAAAAAAAATATGAATAGAAAACGTAGTGAAACGGCAGATTGCAAAATGTTTTTTCCCAAACTGTAGTTCAAAACAAGAATTATTAATTTAAACCGACAATTGCAAAGAAAGCAACCAAGAACACAATTGTTTCTTTTTATGTTGTTGTAGCGAAACAGTTCAGTTATCGGTGATTTTGTGTATCACTCTTCGCGAACAGTGAACTTGTTCAGTAATCGTTGATTGTTTTTTTCGAGAACTGTGATTTTATCACTGACTTTCAAGTGTCGGTCGCTAATCACATTGCGACTCAAAAATAAATATTTTGCCATCACTAGCGTTAATCATGAGAACATTAGATAAACCAGCATTAATGTGTATTCAATAGTATGATACTTCAAAAATATCTTTAGAATTGGTAATGATTTAAAAATTCAGGATTGCACTGACATTGGCAAGCACACTTCACTGGGCTGGACTGATCAACTGCTTTGAACGGGGAGGTTCAAGTTGCGGCGTAGATACTTTAGAGAAGAGAATATTCACCGCGACATTGAAGAGGATTAAATTTAGTAAGGCAGCCCTAATATTGGAATTCACACAAGACCAACCAGCACGGTTGTGGTATATGGCCTAACCCGGCAGACGAATTGGTTCAGAAAATCTTCGTACATATTTTGATCGCATTGAAGTTCCATTAAGAATATAAAGGACACCATCGATACGTACCATTTTATAAAAAAAAGAAGACTATATAACAAGCAAAGACATTCGAATTAACATTGACAAAATATAAACTTTATTGAAATGTAACGAAGCTCATTGATGATTGTAACACTCGACAACCTGCAACCTTACACGGATTGTGGTTCTTCTCCTTCTTTTCTTACTTTTTATTCTCCTTCCCCATTTTCCTCCTTTCCGCCCTCCTCCTTTCCGTCCTTTCCCTCCTCCTTCTTTCCCACCTCCTTCTTTCCTTTCACCTCTTCCTTCTTTTCCTGCTCCTCCTTTACCTCATCCTCTATTATCTCCAACATTTTGCTACGAACTATTAAAGGAGTTTGGGTGGACTCATGCTTTTGTAGTACACCGAGACTATATTCCGGCTTTTTAGACTTCTTAGCGCGTTGTTTACGCCCCTTCGGCATATTTTTTAACAGAATTTATATACAAATTTTCAATAAAAAATAAAATTATTAGTTGTTTTCTCGATAAGCAAAATTAGGTGAATGAGAGAAAGTGTAGATTTGAAAACTTTTCGAAGTGCTTTCAAATTCAATGCTTACTTTGATTAAATTATTCAACTGAAGCGCATACTGCGATTGATCGAGAAAAAAAAACATAAAATAAATTTGTTAAGTAAAAATGTTGACAGAAAACGTTGTTCTAGTCATGTTCGATTGTCCGTCCGTCTGTCTGCTGCGTACTTTAAGCGAAAAAGATCGAAATTTTTTATTCAAGAATATTCGTTTTTAAATCAAAAACATTCGTTCTTAAATTAAAAAATCGTTCTTAAATCAAGAACACATTCTATGTGCATAGGTCGTGTAGCAGTGTTTATACGAATGCACTGTCCCTCCAATTTGTACGCGTGCCTAGTGTCGTAGGTAATTCGCTCGTCGATAGTCATTTTTTAAATAATTGAAGATTTTAAAATCTACAAATTTGCTGTATGGAAATCTGAACAAACGGCAAGCTTTATTACAGTTCTTAAATGAAGCACTGGCGTTCTTAATATTCTAACAGCTTTTTTTCGCTTTTTTAATATGTACAATACATTATGTTTAAGTTTGATTTATATGAATGTATAAGCTTTGTTTTGAATCTAAATTGTATTAAATTAATCTGTTAAATATATTAAATTGCATACTTAAACTAATCAATTGAGTTAGTCGTCAATAACAATTAATATATATGTACATGCCAATCTAATTAAATCCATCACACACATACAAAGATATAAATAAAGAGTGATTTTTTAAGAGCTTGAGAACTTTAAAAAAAAAAAAAAAACTCATAAAATTTGCAAAATCTCATCGGTTCTTTATTTGAAACGTTAGATTTTTCCATGACATTTACTTTTTGAAGATAATTTCATTTAAATGTTGACCGCGGCTGCGTCTTAGGTGGTCCATTCGGAAAGTCCAATTTTGGGCAACTTTTTCGAGCATTTCGGCCGGAATAGCCCGAATTTCTTCAGAAATGTTGTCTTCCAAAGCTGGAATAGTTGCTGGCTTATTTCTGTAGACTTTAGACTTGACGTAGCCCCACAAAAAATAGTCTAAAGGCGTCAAATCGCATGATCTTGGTGGCCAACTTACCGGTCCATTTCTTGAGATGAATTGTTCTCCGAAGTTTTCCCTCAAAATGTCCATAGAATCGCGAGCTGTGTGGCATGTAGCGCCATCTTGTTGAAACCACATGTCAACCAAGTTCAGTTCTTCCATTTTTGGCAACAAAAAGTTTGTTAGCATCGAACGATAGCGATCGCCATTCACCGTAACGTTGCGTCCAACAGCATCTTTGAAAAAATACGGTCCAATGATTCCACCAGCGTACAAACCACACCAAACAGTGAATTTTTCGGGATGCATGGGCAGTTCTTGAACGGCTTCTGGTTGCTCTTCACTCCAAATGCGGCAATTTTGCTTATTTACGTAGCCATTCAACCAGAAATGAGCCTCATCGCTGAACAAAATTTGTCGATAAAAAAACGGATTTTCGCATTTCGAACCGAACACTGATTTTGGTAATAAAATTCAATGATTTGCAAGCGTTGCTCGTTAGTAAGTCTATTCATGATGAAATGTCAAAGTATACTGAGCATCTTTCTCTTTGACACCTTGTCTGAATCCCGCGTGATCTGTCAAATACTAATGCATGAAAATCCTAACCTCAAAAAAATCACCCGTTACTTGAAAATTAGCTTCTGTCAGGAAAACAAATACAGCTCGCGGTGCTATCAATGCCAATGCATATTATTATATAAATTGCAAATAAAAAAAAAAACAAGAAAAAACGTTAACTTTGGTAGAACCGAAGCTTAAATACCCGTCACACGAATCTTTAAAGAGTTTATGTGTAATCATCAGTGGTTACCTAAGTTTACACACAATATTAATTTCAAATTTTGAGCTAAAAATACAGATATGTATAAAAACATATTTCTCGAATATATCTGGAAACGGGCGGTAAGGTTGTATGCAAGAAACACCGGAATATGGGCGTGGCACCATGATGTTGGAAGAGTTTTTACCCAATATGGAGTAAATACATGAATAAATAATAACCATTTTCATACAAAAAATCGAAAATGGTCCGAAAGTTTGTATGGGGGCTATACCAAAAATGGGCGTGGCACATCTGATTTGACATTGGATGACATTAGAATGTTTTTAGCCAAATTGGAGTCAATATATGCATAAATAATTAGTATTTTTTTACAAAAAATCGGAAAAAATGGAAAGTTTATATGGGGGCTATGCTTAAAAGAGGGCGTGGCATTTTGGTTTTTACAATGGATGACAAAAGAAATGCTTTTACACAATTGGGAGCGAATACATTCATAAATAATTACAATTTTTATACAAAAAATCGGAAAAAACGGTAAGTTTGTATGGGGGCTATACCTAAAAATGGGCGTGGCACTCTAATTCTCGAACTTAACATAATCGTTGCCGAGAAAAGCCGAAGTTACAAATTTCAGCTTAATATCTTTATATCTTCAACAAAGAAGATGCCTAGAAACATACAGACAGACGGACAGACAGACGGACAGACAGACAGACAGACAGACAGACTGACATGGCTAGATCGATTCGTCTCATCGAGCTGATCAAGTATATATATACTTTATGGGGTCTACGACGTCTCCTTCAATGCGTTACAAACTTTCAGACAAACTGAATATACCCTTCACACTATGTGTGGCGGGTATAAAAAAAAAAAACACACACACAGAAAAAAAGAGGGTGTCACAAAAATTATTAAAATGATGACCAATTGTTATGTGATCTGTCTATGTTATGTGTATTTCTAAAATAAACTAAAAAAAATGTAATTGTGTTTCGTGGAACAGTACTTTTGTAGGGCACAGACGCCTCTACGATCGCTGCCCCAAGCATGACATCAAAATTGTCATCGGTGATTTCAACGCACAAATTGGGAGAGAAGAAATCTTTCGCCCTACCATCGGTAAATTTAGCCTACATGGCACCACCAACAGTAATGGAGAAAGGCTAATCGATTTTGCTGCGGGTAGAAACATGATCATAAGTAGAACCAGATTCCCACATCTCGAGATCCACAAGGCAACATGGCGCAGTAGCGACCTAAGTATCCGCACCCAAATAGATCACGTGGTGATTGATGCCAGGCACTCTTCCAGCGTGCTTAATGTACGAGCGTACAGCGTCCTAGCATCGACTCAGACCACTACCTTGTTCTAGCCAAGGTACGTTCTAGACTCAGCACAGCGCACGCCAAGCGAGCTACCACACAACGAAAGCTAGATGTTTGTAGGTTAAAGGCACAGCAGACTGCCGCTGCCTTCTCAACAAGGGTCTCATATCTACTCCGAGATAATCCTCCGGCCTCCGATTGTATAAACGATTAGTGGAAGCGTATCTCAAGCTCATTAGCCACGGCAGCCAAAGAGGTTATTTGCTTTACTAATCCTCGAAGGCAGACATGGTACGGTGAGGAATGTCGCGTCGCTATTGCAGAGAAAAATATGGCACGACAAAGAACTCTGCAGGCGGGAGCAACACGAGCTGTTGTTGAGCGATATAGGAAGAAACGGAGAGAGGAGAAACTCCTGATCAGACGAAAGAAACGAGAACTGGAAAGGCGTGAAGTGGAGGAGATTGAGATGATGGGTAGCAGAAACGAGGCAAATGGTTTTTATCAAAAATCAAACGTATGACCGATGGTCATAAGCAAGGAGCTTCGTTCTGCAAGGATGAACAAGGAAACATGGTAACAGATGTCCAGGAATCACTAAGGCTATGGAGGAGCCACTTCTCTACCCTACTTGGGGCGATGACGGGAACAATACCGCTGGTGGAGATGATGAAAATCTGGGCCCTCCGGCCGATGATGGGACTCCTGTGGAGCCACCAAAGGTCTCAGAAGTCATAGAAAGGCTTAAAAATAACAAAGCAGCAGGCGCAGACGAATTACCCGCAAAGTTATTTAAGACCGGCGGCGACGAGTTGATTGGATGTATGCATCAACTCTTGTGCAAAATATGGTCTGGTGAGCGTATGCCTGATGACTGGAACCTAAGTGTCCAGTGTCCAGTCTTTAAGAAAGGAGACCCTGCAGTCTGCGCAAACTATCGCGGAATTAGTCTCCTCTCTATCGCTTACAAAATACTATCTGGCGTAATATGCAATAGACTGAAACCGTAAGTAGGACAGTACCAGTTCGGTTTTAGACCAAAGAAGTCAACCAGCGACTCCATATTTACGCTGCGACAGATCCTGGAAAAAACCAAAGAGAAGAAAATCGACACACACCACCTATTTGTCGACTTCAAAGCCGCTGTCGACACGCTAATCAGATCAAAGTTTTTCAAAGCTTTGACTGATCTTAAAATACCCTCAAAATCGTCCGCCTCTGTATGATGACGCTGGAAAAGACAGAGACAGGGTGATGCGTTGTCGTGCGACTTTTTCAACCTCCGGATGGAGTACATCCTGATGCAGTGCCCAAACGTCAACCGGACGAGCAATATTTTCTATAAAGAAACTATGCTGCTCACATATGCCGACGACATAGATATTATCGACAAAAATGGTCGAGCGATCACCGCCGCGTTCTCAGACATCGAAAAACAATGTCGTCCTATGGGACTGACGGTCAACGAGAACAAGACGAAGTACTTGGTATCCACTCAGGCAATCTGCACGTCGCAGACGGTCGTTGAGTACAGAGAACTTCATCTTTGAGGCTGTAGAAAACTTCGTCTATTTGGGCTCAGATGTAAACAACAACAACATCATCAGTCAGGAGATTAAACGAAGAATCACTCTTGCGAACCGTAGCTATTTTGGTCTCGGTAAGCAGATGCGAAGTAGAGTGCTGTCCAGAAAAAACAAAGATTAAACTCTATGGGGCGCTGATAATGCCGGTCCTGATGTATGGCTCTGAAGCATGGGTCATGACATAATCGGATTAGTCGGCGTTGGGCGTATTTGAGAGGAAAATACTTCGGAGAATCTTTGTTCCAGTTAGAGTGGAAAATGACATCCGTATGCGCACGAACGATGAACTGTACGAGCTATATGATGACATCGACATAGTCAGGAACATCCAATACAAAAGGCTGTCCTGGGCTGGTCACCTGTGTCGGATGGACACAGAAGCTCCAGCAAGAAAAGTTTGGAAGCAAAACGTGAATCAAATCGGAGGGGCGCGGCAGAGAGGATGTCCGCCGCTGCGTTAGGGAGGACCAGGTCCTAGATGACATCCGCAGGATCGGAATCCCAAGATGGTATGAAGAAGCACTGGATTACAACCGCTGGTGCCAAATCTTATGTGATGCCAAGGCCGACAATCGGCTGTAGTGCCACTTATAAAGGGTGGTTAAATTTCAAGGGCCGATGTTGATTTTGAATAAAACACGAATTATTTAGGAAATTATTGACATTTCTTTTTATTATGATATATTGGTATGACTCAATTATGTATGGAACAAAATATCGGCCAAATGGCCGCCACTGCTTCGGCGGCACACGTCCATCCGATGGTCTAAATTTTCGATGACGCTGAGGCATAATTGAGGTTCAATGTCGTTAATATACCGAATTATCTCATCCTTTAGCTCTTGAATTGTTGTTGGCTTATTGGCGTACACCTTTTCTTTCAAATAACCCCAAAGAAAGAAGTCTTGGCGGCCAGTTGATATAGCCGAGACGTGAGATGATTCGGCCATCAAATTTTTCGCGCAAAAGAGCCATTGTTTCTTTAGGTGTGTGGCAAGTGGCACCGTCCTGTTGAAACCACATATCGTCCACATCCATATCTTCCAATTCAGACCACAAAAAGATTGTTATCATCTCACGATAGCGAAAACCATCCACAGTAATTGCCTGGCCAGCCTCATTTTCGAAGAAGTACGGCCCTATGATGCCGCCAGCCCATAAACCGCACCAAACAGTCACACTTTGTGGATGCATTGGTTTTTCGACAATCACTCTTGTCTTCTCATTCGCCCAAATGCGGCAATTCTGCTTATTGACGAATCCACTGAGGTGACCGAAAAAATCACGAAGTGCACGATATGCATTTTGATTTGAACGCCCATTTTCATAATAGGCCTGAATAACTTTAATGCGTTGCTCTATTGTGTATCTTTCCATGGTTCAAATTGAGTTAGTCTGAAGTTGAGAAATGTCAAAAGAAATGCAGGAAAATCTTGACGTTTAAGTGTGGTTCACATTCAACATCGGCCCTTGAAATTTAACCACCCTTTATATATATTTAAGAGACTTTTCACTCAAATTTGGGTAAACACACTTCTTATGATTTTATCAAAGCCAAGGTCCCAGTTTATTAGTATTCTTCAATACCAAATAAAGTCCCAAGGCAAAGGCAGCATTCATTTTCAATTTTTTTTTTTTTTTTTTCAAGAAAATGTTTTTTATTCTCTTCTTATGTTAAAATTTTAACCCATTATTGTGTCTAAATCCTTATTTTTAGCTTAGATCGCAGACCACTTTCAAAGGGTTTG
Organism: Leucophenga varia; assembly: GCA_018903435.1. NCBI lineage: Eukaryota > Metazoa > Arthropoda > Insecta > Diptera > Drosophilidae > Leucophenga > Leucophenga varia. The sequence continues at coordinate 581,289 of JAEIFJ010001264.1, read as the reverse complement.
TTAGAAGCATCATGAAGAAATACCCAATTTAGATGCTTTAGTATCAATAGGCCTTTTCTCAAAAGTTTCGAATTTGTTCATTTCCGATGGTAAGCCTGCTGCTGATGCAGTATTTTTGACTTTTGAGTCGTTTTGTCATCCAGAAAAGTTGATTGTGCTTAATGCTAAATTTTTCAAGTACACTTCAAAATCCGAGTTCATCAAAGCAGCAATATCGCATTTTTTTTTTTGACAACTTTTAGCACGTTGTGGTTTGTCTCTTTAGCGAATTAAAAGATTATTGGGCGACAATATTTTGTTGATGATGGGCTCTCGTTTCGCCAATATTTTTCTTCAGTGCTTGTTTGTATACTTTAAGCCACCATCGACACTAAGAGTAGATTTCTGCTGGCTTGTACTTTACATGACCAGAAGAGGCATCACAACCCCACAATGCAATTCAAATTTTTGAACAATTCCAGTTTTCCGAAAAACTTTCAAACAGCCGCTTTGTAGTATGAGTCCATTAACCTTTGCAAATCGACAGACTCTTTCGTTTCTGATATTTCGACTTTATCCGGAAAATACTTTTTCTTTTCATCAAGAACTTTTATGCGTGTAAGCATTTTCCCAGAGATTTTTAAAATTACTTAGAAATCGCTTCTGAACTGCTTTTTCACTAAATCGATTTGGGTCGCCGATTTTTTTCTTTTTATAAAGTTATTAAATGCATGAACGTTTTGGATGCAACTAATAACCTCGGTACTCAGTTCACTACATGACACAGGAAAATAAACTCATTGTATTTTACAAATTATTTTAATAAAAACGTTAAATAATTTTATTTCACATCTGATTTCGCAAATTGTTATCACAATTTAATTGTTTTCCTTTATCAAATCATATCAAATAGTATGGCTTTGCTTTCATTTAATTGTTATTATAATTGTTAATAAACTCTTGTTTTAATTTTTATCATCAAAAAATGCATGCCAAAAAGTATGCACCACTTTTTTTATTTTAAAATGCATTGTAATTGTTGTGATTTGCGTCATAAAATTTACAACTTTCTTTAATTGCCGAGCGGTTTCGTTCTGTGGTTGAAGTTTTTATTTTATAAGTTTTTGCAGCTCAATACTTTAGTGAATTTACTCGAGTAATTCAACGACAAATTATTATTTTTTAAGTTTATATCAAACTGCATTCGATTTTTAAAATTCAATGTTTGAAAAATTGGTTTATTTTGCCACAAAAATACCATAGTATTTCTTTAGATACTACTGTCTACTTCGAAATTGTAACTAAGCTGCCTTTGGGATTTAAAAATTCGATTTTGATCCGAAATAATTCAAATTTGTTATTTATAAAAACGGTTCATGTGTGCAGAATCTTTTCAAAATAAAGCTCAAATTAAATTTATATATTTTTTAAAACAACAAAATACTTCATGTAAAGAATGCAATCGAATTATGATGCTTTTAACTCAAGCCAAGATGACAGCGCAACAGTGTCATTGTCCACTGGACGTGGTTTGCGTGCAATGGAAGAGGAAATAACTGCACTACAAAAAGAAAATTTCAATTTAAAATTTCGTATCTCAATTTTAAATGAAAGAAAACTATGCGATTCCACAAGTAGCACCAATAACGAACAACTGCTCCAAAAGCTGGATGAAAAGAATAATCTACTTAAAAATGCAGCACAGGCCTTAACCGAAATGGAAAATAGACAAAAAGGTATGGAGATGCAAGAAGTGGAATTACAGCAGACATTATCTGAAGTTAAATATCGAAAGGAAAGCTTAGAAGCAGAGATCAGAGCATACGAAATGCAGCGACAGGAACGTCAAAGATTGCTTTTAGTAAGCAATAAAAAATTGGCAGCACAAAGTTTACAAATTTCCGGTTTAGTGAAAGCATGTGACTGTAAGGATAAACGAATTGCAGAAATTGAGGTATGAGTATTGCCGTGTGGCATACACATACATATAAACTGTTTTTAATTTTATTTGCTTCTGAAGGAGCATTTTAACAAAACTTCAGTAGAGCTCAGTACGCGCACAAAGCAAAATGAAGAAATAGAGATATGCAACGAAAAACTCAAAATGCAGCTAAAGCAGCTTAAAAAACGAGCTTTTAGTGAAGGATGAAAAAATCTCAGCGCAAGATTTAGAGAATTCGAATCTCAGAAATATTTGTCAGAGTAAAGATAAACAAATTACTAATATTGAGGTACAAACATAAATATTATGACAACTGTCTTTTAACCATGGTAATTCTTGATATACATTTTCTTTTGAAGCAACAATTAAACAAGTCAACACTGGAACTCAATGCTAGTGCGAAGCGTAACGAAGTACTCGAGTCTTTGATGCAGGAACGCTTAAATAATAAATACAACATTTTGTTTCAGGAACAAATTGTCAGTGCTAAAACACCCGAACGAGAGATCGAATTTTTAAAAGTAAGAGTAGCTAATACCCACGGCTTCTGACAAACTAATAATCAGAAAGTTTGTAACGCAATCTAGGAGGCATGTCTATCTGTCTGTTGCAATGCATTTTCTCTGAAAATTTTAATGATAATGATCTGAAATTTTGAACATATGCTTTTTTTTGGTCCTAGGCTGTTCGGTTCTACCGAAGTTAACGTCTTTCCTTGTGTTTTTTTTCGCTTCTTTTTTTGCTACATTTCAACTAAATATATTCCTATAAAATAGTAGAAGATGAGTCAATATTGCCAAGTTCAGCGTCTGTCCAGCGGAAGATAAATTGATATAGTCACCAAGATAAACATTGAACCCAAAAGAGCCTTATATCAAGTCTCTAGATTATCAAAAACCCTTCAAACACGTAAACATTTTTATATTTAGCTTCTAGGTACTACATTCTCATATCAAAGATATATCTTTTCCCGTTTAAAGGTCCCCATTGATCAAAATTTTCCAAAATCTTGAATATACAGAAAAAATTAAAAAACGATGACTGCGCTGGGTCACAAGTCCAAATCTAAGATATCTTTGAACCTCTAAAAATATTGTCTAACCATCTTTCAAATGCTCCCAGTTTCAAGATTATACGACAATTCATTCTTAATATATGGCTTCCTGATTCAAGGCCCCACATAGATCTAAGGTCAACAATATTTCACATCACATCTTAGTGCTCACCTAAAATCCAAAAAAAAAAAAAAAATTGGTCAATAATTTATTTTGGGTCCACTAATGGGTTTCAGGTCATATTTTCGGAAATCCCTTGAACACACCAAAAATATTTTCTAACCATCTTCGAAATGCGGCCAGTTTCAAGTCTCTATGTCAAAGATATGGAGTTTCCGGTTTTAAGGATCCTATTAGGGCCTCAGTGCTTCTCTACTCAATGGGACATATCTACAGTTAAAATTTCAGCTTTGTATCTTCAGCCGTTTGGCATGCAGGCCCAATCACCTTTAAATCAATAGTCAGTCATTCGAAAGAAAGAGTTTTGTATATAGAAATTAGGTATTTCTTTTCATCCTGATTCAAAATATTCTGTACAATTGCAGCAAATTATTAAAGGAAAACTGATGGAAATCAGCGTCTACAACGCATTATACAGTGTGAAGGCATAATAGCGCGTCAAATGACACGCATAGAATTGATCAATCAGGAATGCCAACAATATCGCAATATTATAAGCGATTTAGATAAATTCAATAACAAAAATTTATATAAAGATTATGAAGATTGGGAGCCAAAGTACAAATACAAAATACAGGCGTTTTTGGCACAGACTCAAATTTGTTAGACTTTGGAATATTCGAAAGCGATGAAATGAATATGGCTCCTGCAACATCTGTTGAAGCAGTGGTGAGTAGTTTTTACATTTTTTGTATTAGACAATTTGAATTATTTTATGTAATCTTGACATTTTTTATAGCATAATGCAGCACAATCCACTTGCAATCCACTTTTAATATGTCCGGTAACGCCGAAGGTTCTTAAGTTTGTCAGCGAATTTTAGTGGAATTTAAAATATTATAGAAGAATATGCAATATATTTTATTTATTTCATAACATTTGATTATTTTTAATATTTCTTAAATTGTATATTTTTGCTATTGAAATATATATTAATATCTTAATTGGTAAGTTTCTGAATGATCTGTTATTAAATAAATACATTTACAAAATTTAACGTCAAGTGGGCAGCTCTCTGCCAGAACAGGTTTATTTTGAAGTCTTTCAAGTGGCTTGTACCCAAAATGACGGCAATGTTACAAAAAAAACTTTAAGCGATCTATTTGGCGGTGCACCAAATTTATCTGAAAGAAGTTTCAAGAGAATTTTTACGGTAGTTAACTGCGAAATTAAAAAAAGATTTTTTCAAATTTTCAAAATCGAGAGAAAACATTTTCCTTTGATGACTTGGTGACATGTCGTCGGTTTTGTTACTATTGGCGAGTTTTTAATACACAATATGTTTATGCAATTATTTATAAAGCAGAATGGTTACAGTTTGGGAAAGTGATTAATTATTAAAAATTGATACTGGCGAAGCGAAAAAAAAAATACAATGCCAAATTTTATAATAGAGGTTGTAGGTTTGGTCAAGTAAAAAAAACGGTATATTAAGGATTTTTTTGAGGACCCCAAAATCTTTCTAAAACATGTCACAAAATAAAGAAAGGTTTGTAATTTATAGCTATAGCTGTATAAGTGAAAAAAAGGAAAAATTGGTTTTTTGACCATTGCTTCAGATTTTGGAGAACCCCAACTATTGTAACTCGACCAGACCTACAATCTATTTTTCGAACTACCTCAATTTTGGTATTTTTTGTCGCACAGTGTTATCTTTAAAATTATTAAAATATAAAAAAACTTTTGTATGCTTAATTACGCGATATTTTGACAGAAAAGTTGTAAAAAGATACACCAAAGACAAATACACAAGACGTCATTCAAAACATGTCATGCATGTAGTCTTGCAAAACTTGTCAGCAAAGAAGCCTTAAAAAACTTGTCATCAAAGAAGACTTGCAAGACTTGTCATCAAAAAGACTTGCACAACATGTCATCGTTAACGAATTGTGTGGTGCTGTCGTCGGTATGTCATCAAGAAAAAAACGACTGATCATCATTCGTAATCCGTTCTTTTGTAAAATTTAAAAATATACATGAAGACTGCGAAAAGTATCCTTCCACATAACTATATACCATGACATTGGAAGACCTAGGAAGTATATTTACCCAATTTGGAGCAAATACATGAATAAATAATAACCATTTTCATACAAAAATTTGAAAATGGGCGGAAAGTTTATATGGAAGCTATGCCTAAAAATGGGCGTGGCATCTTGGTTTTGACACTGCATGATAAAATAAATGTTTTAACCCAATTGCGATCGAAAACATTCAAAAATAATTAGTCTTCTTATAAAAAAATCGGAAAAAAACGGTAAGTTTGTATGGGGGCATAACATAGTCGTTGCCAAGAAAAGCTTAAGTTCCAAATTTCAACCCAATATCTTTATATCATCAACGAATAATATGCATAGAAATATACAGACAGACGGACAGACAGACGAGCAGACGGACATGGCTAGATCGATCCGTCTCGTCGAGCTGATCAAGAATATATGTATATACTTTATGGGGTCTCTTTCAATGCGTTACAAACTTTCACACAAACTGAATCTACCCTTCACACTATGTGTGGCGGGTTTAAAAATCGTTGGAGTTATAGAGCGTACATCACAAGACGCTATAATTATACCCTGTACCCAAAGGGTAAAAGGGTATATTAAGTTTGTGCGAATGTATGTGACAGACAGAAGGAGGCAAGATAGACCCTATAAAGTATATATATTCTTGATCAGCATTGGAAGGGGAGTCGAACTAGCTTTGTCTGTCTCCCCCCCTCCGTCCGTCTGTCCGTCTCTCTGCTGTCTGCCGTTAAAACATTTGTTCAAATTTAGTATAAATTATGTCTATGATAGTCCCAATAAAATATCCCAACATGGGAAGGACCACTACAAATCTAATTTTAGGTATAGCCCCCATACAAATTTACCCCAAAAATATTGGTTTTTTACATAAAAACGTCATTGCTTTTTATTCTAGAAAATTTGAATTTAGTAAAAATTATGTCTATGATAGTCCCAATAAAATATCCCAATATGGATAGGACCAACAAAATTTTAGGTATAGCCCCCATACAAATTTACCCCAAAATATTAGGTTTTTACATAAAAACGTCATTGCTTTTTATTCTAAAAAATTTAAATTTAGTATTAATTATGTCTATGATAGTCCCAATAAAATATCGAAATATGGGTAGGACCAACCAAATTTTAGGTATAGCCCCCATACAAATTTACCCCAATATTTTGGGTTTTTACAAAAAAAACGTAATTGTTTTTTATTCTTGAAAATTTAAATTTAGTGTAAATTATGTCTATGATAGTCCCAATGAAATAGACCAATATGGGTAGGCCCAACAAAATTTTAGGTATAAACCCAATCAAAGATATACCCGATTTTTTAAGTTTTTCTATGAAAATCCAATTCAATGATGTATGGTAGTCAAATAGAACCTAACTTATGGTACATATAGATTGGGTACAGGGTATCTTGCAGTCGAGCATACTCGACTTCAGCGTTCTTTCTTGTTAGTGCTACAGAAATAGCGTATTTTGGATTTACCACAAGCTGAAACCAGAAAATTACGTTGGGTGGATGTTCTACATATGCTGACAAAGAAGGCGGCATACAAGCCATTAAGGGGGTATTCTGGTTCGCGAGGCTGTTTTTAGACCATTTAAAAAAAAATCTTATATGAAAAGGGAAAGACATAACATATTTGATTGGAGTTTTTTTTTATACGAAACAGCACGCTACATTGGGACTTAAATGTTCCTAAAGTTCTGGAACAACTCCATAAGATCAGCAATAAATACATCGAGAGGTTGCATGACCATCCTAATTACCTGGCGCTAAACTTATTGGAAAATAGCACAACGCGAAGAAGACTGTTGAGGCTTCATCCGTTGGATTTACCATTTTGTGAGTAAATCTAGTTGACAATCATAAGATAGGCAAATTTCATTTGCACCAACTTTATTTTTTCATTTTGTAAATCCATTTAATTGTTTTCGTTAAGACAGTTTTAAATAAAAATTTATAAAATAAAAAAAATCTTAAAGTTATTAAAAAACTCCTCGTTTTTTTTACTAGGGCTGTTTAATAAGTTATCGGCCTGAAAGGTACGTTGTCAAAAAAAAGGAATAGCGCTTGCGGCCTCGATTCCGGGTCTCTGGGTTGTGTGAAATCAAAAGTAAATATGGGCTTATAATCAGTAAAGATGTAGTTCTCGTCCGTACCTCAAATAAATTCTTGCGATTTTTTTTTTACAAAATGGAGGCCATTTATAGTAAAAAAAAAAAAAAAATTTTTTTTTTTTGGCCATTTTTTTTTATTTGGTTTTCTGTTTAAAAAAAAATAGCAAAAATTATGTTAAAATTATGATATTTGCAAAAGAATCTATTGATTTCTTAGATGTTGGTGAGTGTATTTAGAATATTGTGCATGTGATCAAAAATGACATAATGAATGCAGAAATAGTTATAAAAGAACTTCCACTTGCCACGTTTGGCTGAAAAGCAAAAAAATATAAATAATCCTCCAGCAGCCAACAAAAATCATTATGGTATACCGAATCTTGATTCATTCTCGACCTCTTTTTAAATAAAAATACTCCAGCTTTTGCGCTATCTAGACTACATTCATATCATATGATAAAATGCTCTAGATTGGGTGAACATTGAAGTTGTTGACCTATTTAAGGAAGCAAACGAATTTCTACCAACAATTAATAAATTTATGTTGATTTTAAGTGCGTTGTCTTTTAGTACACTTTGTAGAGTCAAAAAACTGGCTGAAGAACACGATGGAGAGCAAAAGCTTTCCGGGCTTTGTCTTATGGGCATGATTGAAAAAATAAAAAGAATTATAAATTTGCAGAAAATGCGAGCAGTTTTCTGTTGTTGTAATAAAAAAAGTAAAACCTCCTGCAGGCCCCAATAGATTTGATCCAGGCTACGCTCATGGTCAGAGAAGCTGTTTGAAATTATAAATCTGAAAGATTAACATAACAACGCTATGAAATGACAGATTTAGCCAAAAGAAATAGGATGGTGTACCATTTCTATTCCTTTGGCTTACGTATATAAATATTTTACTCGTTATTGTATAAAAAATATGCAATATCGAATGGTTTTCTTTTCATTCCGATAAGTAAACTCTTCATTTTCAATCAAAGGCAATAACATATTTAATTGGATTTTAAAAAGACATTAAATTTTGAACTTCATCAAGTAGAAAAATTAAATAAAATTTGATTAAATAAAATAAATTTAGAACAAGAAAAAAGTTAACTTCGGTTGGACCGAAGCTTATACATATACCTGTTACACATCATTTGACGTTGATAGACCTTCGTCTAAAAATTTGGAAATTCGAGGTCCGATTTGAACCAATTTTAAACTGAAGATTTGGCATGGTATACGAAGCATTTGTACCATATTTGAAGCCATTCGCTTTATAAATACATTTTTATACCCGCCACACATAGTGTGAAGGGTATATTCAGTTTATCTGAAAGTTTGTAACGCATTGAAGGAGACGTCGTAGACCCCATAAAAGTATATATATTCTTGATCAGCTCGACGAGACGAATCGATCTAGCCATGTCCGTCTGTCTGTCCGTCTGTCCGTCTGTGTATTTCTAGGAATCTTTTTCGTTGAAGATATAAAGATATTAAGCTGAAATTTGGAACTTAAGCTTTTCTCAGCAACGACTATGTTAAGTTCGAGAATGAGAGTGTCACGCCCATTTTTAGGTATAGCCCCCATACAAACTTACCGTTTTTCCCAATTTTTTGTATAAAAATACTATTATTTGAATGTATTCACTCCCAATTGGGAAAAACATTTATTTTGTCATCCAGTGTCAAAATCAAGATGCCACGCCCATTTTAAGGTATAGCGCCCATATAAAGTTACCGCCCATTTTCGAATTTTTGTATGAAAATGGTTATTATTTGTGAATGTATTTACTACAAATTGGCTAAAAACACTTCTTATGGCATCCAATGTCAAACCAAATGTGCCACGCCCATTTTTAGATATATCCCCAAAAAACTTACCGCCCATTTTCGAATTTTTGCATAAATATGGTTATTATTTTGGAATTTATTCACTCCGCATTACCTAAAAGAACATCTAATAGCACCCAATATCAAAAGCAAGGTGCCACGCCCATTTTTAGCTAAAGTTCCCATAAAAACTTACCACCCATTTTCGAATTTTTGCACGAAAATGGATATTTTTTAGTAATGTATGGACTCCAAATTGGGTAAAAGCTTTTAATATCATCCAGTATCAAATCGAATGTGCCACTCCCATTTTTTGGCATAGGCCCTACACAACGTGAGTTGTATCAGATCGTTGACCCCGTCCTTTCCCTTTTCGAAGTTCTACGAAAGCCACTGATGATAACACATTAACAATTTAAAAATACGTGTGACGGGTATATAAGCTTCGGTTCCACCGAAGTTAACGTTTTTCCTTGTTATACCCGCCACACATAGTGTGAAGGGTATATTCAGTTTGTCTGAAAGTTTGTAACGCATTGAAGGAGACATCGTAGACCCCATAAAGTATATATATGTATTCTTGATCAGCTTGATGAGACGAATCGATGTAGCCATGTCCGTCTGTCTGTCTGTCCGTCTGTCTGTCTGTCTGTTTACTTCTACGCATTTTTTCGATGAAGATATATAGATATTACGCCGAAATTTGGAACTTAAGCTTTTCTCGGCAACGACTACTTTGTATGTTAAAATCAAGTTGCCACGCCCATTTTTAGGTGTAGCCCCCATACAAACTTACGAAAATTTCAGAATTTTTGTATGAAAGTATGTATTATTTACGCATGTATTCACTCCAAATTGGGTAAAAACTCTTCTATTGTCATCCAAAGTCGAAATCAAGGTGCCACGCCCATTCTTAGATATAGCCCTCATACAAATTTACCGCCTATTTTCCAATTTTTGAAACACTTCTTATATCATCCAATTCCAAAACCAAGAGGCCACGCCCATTTTTATATATTGCCCCCATACAAACTCACCGATTATTTTTGAACTTTTTGTATGAAAAATTAATTATTTTCGTCTATATATTTTTAAATGTATATAAGCCACTGATGATCACACATAAACTATTCAAAGATTCGTGTGGCGGATATTTATGCTTCGGTTCCACCGAAGTTAACGTTCTTCCTTGTTTTCTTATAAGAACTTGACAAAATGTTGCACTTTTGTGTGGGAGCTATACCTAAAAGTGTGCGTGGCACATTGATTTTAACATAGAAAGTACTCAGGACCTAGAAAAGCTTAAGTTTAAATTTCATCCCAAAACCATTAAAACTCAGACGGAGAGACGGACAGACGAACATGGTAAAATCGACTTGTCTCATCGAGCTGATCAATAATATATATACTTTTTGGAGTCTCCAATGCCACCTTTAATGCGTTACAAACTTTGCGACAAACTGAATATACCTGTTTCAAATATGTGTAACATATTGAATGTGAACCACACCTAAGCGTCAAGTTTTTTCCTGCATTTCTTTTGACATTTCTCAACTTCAGACTAACTCAATTTGATCCATGGAAAGATACACAATCGAGCAACGCGTTAAAGTTATTCAGGCCTATTATGAAAATGGGCGTTCAAATCAAAATGCATATCGTGCACTTCATCTTCAGTGATGAGGCACATTTTCACCTCAGTGGATTCGTCAATAAGCAGAATTGCCGCATTTGGGCGAATGAGAAGACAAGAGTGATTGTCGAAAAACCAATGCATCCACAAAGAGTGACTGTTTGGCGCGGTTTATGGGCTGGCGGCATCATAGGGCCGTAATTCTTCGAAAATAAGGCTGGCCAGGCAATTACTGTGAATGGTGTTCGCTATCGTGAACTTTTTGTGGTCTGAATTGGAAGATATGGATGTGGACGATAAGTGGTTTCAACAGGACGGTGCCACTTGCCACACAGCTAAAGAAACAATACCTCTTTTGCGCGAAAATTTGATGGCCAAATAATCTCACGTCGCGGCGATGTCAACTGGCCGCCAAGATCATGTGATTTGACACCGTTGGACTTCTTTCTTTGGGGTTATTTGAAAGAAAAGGTGTACGCCAATAAGCCAACAATAATTCAAAAGCTAAAGGTTGAGATAATTCGGTACATTAACGACATTGATCCTCAATTATGCCTCAGCGCCATCGAAAATGTAGACCATCGGAGCCTTGGCGGCCATTTGGCCGATATTTTGTTCCATACATAATTGAGTCATACTAATAATGCGTTACATAATTGAGTCATACCAATATATCATAATAAAAAGAAATGTCAATAGTTTCGTAAATATTTCGTGTTTTATTCAAAATCAACATCGGCCCTTGAAATTTAACCACCCTTTATAAAAATATCGATCAATAATATTTCATAGCCCAAAGTAAGTTAATCGAAATAAAGGCACTATTAAATAAAATAATTTTTGTAAACTATTAAAAGCTGCAAAGTAAAAAAAAAACTATTAGCAAGTACATATATATTTATAAATTAAAACACAAAATGAAACTTTAATTAAAAGCTATAAAATCAAATCACGCACAGAAAATTCTCAATAAAAATAACATAAAATATAAAACATATAGAGTACCTTAATATACAGCATACAAAACGCAAACGTACGAGTATAACCATTTAATTTACTATTAACATTTCGGGTCATTTTTATAACAAAATGGCGCAATGAAGTTGAATTTTATGCCAAAGCGATTAGAAGCCCATTAAAAGTCGGATATCGTGTGGCAAGCACGGATTTGGGCAAAAGTGGAAAGCTAAATACGCGGCTAGTAAGTTAATGCGTTGTAACAGTCTCGATTGTGTTTAAATTTAGTGCACAAACATATACGAGGGTTTCCACTTAACGTAAATACAATAAATAATAAAAAAAGGAGTTAACCAACTCTGTAAATTGTGCATACGCCCTGTGTGCACTTAATAATGTTTCACGCGCTCAACAAAAAATATACAAAAAAACAATGGATGTACATTAGGGTGGGTCATAGGTCAAAAGTGAAATCTCTCTTTCCGTATTTTCACTTAAAGACTAAAACTAACTTAAAGACTAACATTTCCATGGACCAATTTCATGTATTTTGGAGCATATAATCCAAAAATAGCTACTAACACATTAATCGCTTTTGAGATATCCTTAAAAATTCAATTGTTTTAGAACTTTTTTGAATTTCTCTTTTATTTCAAGGATAAAAAGCTATAAATACTCCTCTGTACGAAGATAATATATAAATAAATAAAATAATGATTTGTTGTGAGCATATTGGGATTCTATGCCCCCAAAATTCCTCAAATAGGTCCATGAACAACAAGCTCTTTTTAGGTGTATAGTAGAAAATAGTTTGGAATGATTTTAACCATTCTTAATTCTGTTATTTATTGATGTTATAAGATTCTGCAGTTAAAAAAAGTGAATGCAAACTAAAAATAACTTTTTGAGATTCGAACCTTGGTTATTTAATTTATTAACCTAAATAAAAAAAAACCAAACGTCGGTACCTTTAGGATTCGAGCCTGGGCTATCCGGACACAAGTTTCTATTCTTATCATATATGCTATCAAGAGTTCAAAAATTTGTAGAAATTTCTTCTGATATATGTCAGTTTATTCGTTAATGTGAATACCTTAAGTATATTTTTAAAAGTCCTAATTTTTAGGTTTGACTTTTTAATAAAATAAAAATTAATTTTCCCAAAGAACCATGGCAAAAGAACAGGAAAATTTATTTTAGAATATCTCAAAGATTACGTTCCTTTTTTTGTACGCTTGGTCACAATTGTTTTTTCTTTTTTTCTGTCCTCTTGTTTTAGGACTCGAACAACTTGACCAAACTAAGCTTTTTGTGCTCCTAGTGTAATTTGTATGTCATAGTAGGGCCCATTTTTAGTGCCCCAACAAACACCAATTTTTTGTTGAAAATGGAAGGGTACTTCTTATGTCATCAATGTCAAATTAACCTACCACATTAAATTTTTAGGTTAGCCTCCATAAAACTTACTTTTTTTTTTTTTTTTTTTTTATTTTTTTTTTTTTTTTTATTTTTTTTTTTTTTTTTTTTTTTTTTTTTTTTTTTTTTTTTTTTTTTATTTTTTTTTTTTTTGTTTTTTTTTTTTTTTTTTTTCCTTTTTACTTTTTTTTTTTTTTTTTTTTTTTTTTTTTTTTTTTTTTTTTTTTTTTTTTTTTTTTTTTTTTTGTTTTTTTTTTTTTGTTTTGTTTTTTTTTTTTTTTTTTTTACAATCAACTTCCCCCTATTGTTTTTTTTTACTACCCAAAATTTATGGAAGGGCCTTCGCTTATCCTACCACATTAAATAATGCCACTCCCATACAATCATTTTAATTTTTTCTTCGACGCTTTTGCAATTTTTATGAGTATCTCGGAATTTTTGCACACGGCAAAATACAAACAATGAAAAAAATATAAACAAAAGAAAAGGCAGCAAAAGTTATGCATGTATATACACATACGTGTATAAGTTTACATATATAAAATTCGTTATATCAGCAGTACAGTAGTTTCAATACTCTACAAATGTGAATGTGTGTGTGGTATAAAAAAATAATTTCGTTGATTCATGATTGATTTAACCAGGTCCAGGTACGCATAATAACCTGATTGGGAGAGAGGAAAATAAGACAAGAGACAGATGTCTTTTTCTCTCTCTTAAAGAACTGTGCAGCCTTCTCTTCCTCGAAGCTTGGACAGCTGGGTTAATACCAAATGAATCCAACGAATCTTCAAAAGTAAAATACGCATTTTTAAAAATGTTAAAGGTAAAACAAATATTTTAAAAAACGTATTACTACATGCAAAAAGTAAAACGCGCGATCTTAAAAACAAACAAAAAAAAAACAAGAAAACAACCGTACTTCCAAACATTTTGAAAACAATTTCAAGCACCAAATAAAAACTTCACACAAAAAACGCTTAATTGCCCCAACAACTGTCATTCTCAAACTGAAAAAATATACAATACAACACAATATTATGCCAATAAAAACAAAGAAATGTGTTGGTGTTTTTATCCGAGTACTTGACACTTCTGCTCATTGTCGGCAACAGGCCAGAGGCAAAAAACTTTTAATTCAACAAATAAAATTGATTAGGATTGGTAGACATAAGATTGATTCGTTTCATTATGCCTTATTTTTTTTTTTTTTATTGTCCTTCTGCTTTAATATGTCACAAACTTTCCCGAAAACTGATAATACTCGTTGTCACAATTTATGTATGAAATGTAATAAAAAAAAAAAAAAAAAATAAAACAGCTTGCGCCGAAAACCTCTTTTACCCAGTTCTGGCTTTTAAATTGGCCATTTTATGTGCATTTGGACTTAAAGGATTCGCGGCAGCACAAACATTATCCTGAGCTGTTTATTTATATTGATATTGCGCCTAAAGAGTTTCACTGTTTTGTGCGGTTCTTGTTGACTGTTTGCATTTTTTTTTCGCTTTTTTTTTTTTGTTTGTTTTCCTTTTAAGACTCAGAAGCGTTTTATGTTTGCTAAACCGACCATTTTTTCCCCCAAAAAATAAAATACATTTGTTTATGTGCACTTAAACTTGATGTGGCATTATACATACTGTATAGATACATACTCGTACATACATGCTTACTCGTTTATTTGTTATTCATGCAATATATTGAGGTCGCTTTTTAAGTAGCTTTAGTTTATATTGTTGACGTCTTAGATTTACGTTGAATCATTTTAATTGAATTTAATATATCAGCTAGATTAGATATTATAGCATAACTCTATGTTTTATATAGTAAAGATTCGCTTATTATTATATAATAAATAACGCAAAAATTATTGCTAAGCAGATGCGTAGCATAATTTAACAAAAATTTTCAAAGCAGCAGCAGGGTCACCCATAACAAACATTGTACAAAAATTTCATCATTATGCGTAGCAGAAGATAAAAGATACTAAGACATCTCATCTCATCCTTTTTTAATATCCAAAAAATGAAACCGCAAAAAACTGATGCAGCAATATTTCATGTAGCACATTTACAAAGCTGTCTATTTGGGCAATCTGTCAATCAATCTCATTTTCGTACAAAGTCAAATGGTCAAATTTGTTGCGAAATATTTTTTTTTTTCTGTATGCAAACTTGACACGTACAACGATTTGTGATGATTACGCACATCAGCAGAAATGCTAAAAAAAAAATAAAGCCTATATATTCAAAAAATAAAACAAAACTCTCCAAAAATATGAAAAGTATTAAGTTTATTGGAACGAATACTTTAATAATAAATAAATGCTGCAGTGCGTGATATAATCATCGATTTAAATTTTAAAAATATTCTAAAGATTAGAAGGTACACTATGTTAGGTGTTTATTAGGGTGGTTTAAAAATGTATGAAAAATAGTTTTTTTACAAAATTTTAATGCGCTTACCCCGTAATATTTTTTTTATATCAAAAAAAAAGGACCCGCATTTTTTTTTTTTAATCAGATAATATTTAATGGTACCACTGAAGTTTCCCATGTGTTATACATTGGAAAATATCACTTTTTCGTAGATTTAATATACAAACCTGGAAAATTAATATTTTTTAATCGCATAACGGAAAAAAAAATTATATATATATAAGTGGTCATAGAATAACATTCAATCATTTATTATTTAAATTTTTAATATTAATACCTATATATAGGTAATATAAATTATTGTTTTTTCGCTTTCTTGAAATTCTGTAAAAAATAGTTAATATTAAAAATTCAAAAAATAAATGATTGGATGTTATTCTATGACCACTTATGAAGAGGAATATGTATATAAAAATATTTATTTTCCAGGTTTCTACACTACATCTATGAAAAAGTGTTATTTTCCCATATAAAATACATAGGAAACTTCAGGGGCTTTTGGACCTAAAAACACTGCGACTTAAATATCATTTTTTTTGCCAACACTATTGCCATTTATGGAAGTCAAGAACAAGGACAAAAAAAAATTTATATGCTAGAACTTAAAGGCATTGAGTTTTCTAACTTGTGTATTTGATTTTCTATGTTCAACATCCGTCATAAGATGACAACTACTGGTTCAGAAACATAAAAATACTAACGCTTCTTCAATAATTTTTTCTGTAATGCACTTTCAAATAATTTTTAAAAATTTTTTTTTGTTTTAATTTTTTTTTAGAACATATTACTGTGTAAAAAAAGTAAGGTGAATTTATTTGAAAAAAAAAAAATCTTTATTTATTCTTGTAAATGAATTTCATCCTCTTCAAAGTAATGCCCTCCCGATAAAATACACTTATGCCAACGTTTTTTCCAATCCTCGAAACATGCCAAATAGTCCCTTTCCAGTATAGCCATCAGGGCCTTCTTCGATTCAGCTTTTATCTCCTCAAGTGGTCTCTTGAGTTTGAGAACAGCAAGTTCCCCGGAGCCAAATCAGGCGAATACGATGGTTGCAGATCGATATTGGTTGGATTTTCGAAGAAAAAAGTCACGAAGAATCGACGCAGTTTTTCAAGAAAATTATCCATTTTTGGTACCAATCGAGACTTGACACGTTTGAGGCCCAAAACATCTTTCAAAATGGTATTAACTGGTCCTTTTGACACGCCACTTTCATCAGCATTGTCTCTTATAGTTAATCGACGGTGTGCAAGCACTAATTCTTTTACCTTTTTGGATGTGAGCATCGTCCGTTGAGGTCGATGGTCGACCAGGGCGCTGTTCGTTTTCAACACGTTATCAACCTTTTTTGAACAATTTATACCAATCAAACATATGTTGTTTATTTTGGCCATAAGCCTTCTTCAACATTTTTATTCCATTTATTCTATTCAAAAAAAAATTTGTTGACACTTCTCTGCTCCATTAAATCAGACATTGTAAAAATCGAAGAATGCACTCTTGGTCGTTTGGTAAACACAAGCGTAAATATATTACTAATAATCATATTGACATGAAATTTGGCCCAGATGTTATTAACAGTCCTGCCAACTTAAGAAAAAAAAGAACTAACCCGAAATGTTAAGCCCGCGAAGTTTAAATTGAAAATTCACTTTCTTTTTGTACACAGTAGTAGAATATCTGAATTGAAATCCTTGTCTCCAGATCTAAATGCGGCTTGACAACATGCCATCAGCAAGGATTCTGGGTAATGTTTTAGATTTGGATATATTTTTGAAACTTCACGTCGTTTCGATCGAGAAGATTTGGCTTTGAATTGAAAAATCGAACGACCAGGGCGAGTGCAAGAATTTTTCTCTTCTATGTTACAGGCTATATTCATATTTATTTCAGGAATATTGAAAATAGAATTTAACCATTTTACATTTTGTTGTTATAAAAAAAAATTAAAAAAGATCTAAACAATAAAAAAAACTACAAGACTTATCAAATGGACAAAAAATGGCGGCATACTTATTTTGCGGCTTAAAAATAATTTTCTTATTATTGACTTATTTAAAACTTTGCAAAGTTACTTAAGCGTTTACATTGCACAATGAATGAGTGTCTTACGCATTCCTTAACTTCAAACTTTTCTTAAATTAAACGCTTAGCATTGAAGTTTCAGCATATTCTAAGAAAAGATGCCAAGCACCACCACATTGCCCCATGGCATCACTTTGACCAAAACAACGCAAATTGATTGGTTTTAGACATTGTTGAAAATTGACTTTGTTATCGAAGAAGAAAACATGTATAAAGCTGATAAATTAAATGAAAAATTGAACGTTTACAATAAATTGAACACAATGTTGTAAAATAAATAAAATGGTGTCGGCGAATGCTACTTTGTTGGCGTTGGAGTAGTACAGAGCTTTTTGTTGTGAAATAGCTCATTAAATGATTACGCTGGTCTGAGGTCAGTTTATTTATTTATTTTTTTTCCTATACCCGTCACACATAGTGTGAAGTTTATCAGTTTGTCGGAAAGTTTGTAACGCAAAAAAGGAGATCTCCTATACCCTATAAAGTAAATATATTCTTGTTCAACTCGTCGAGGCGAATCGATCTAGCCATGTTCGTTTGTCTGTCTTTTCGCTCAGTTTTAAAGACATTGAGCTAAATTTTGAAATTTTATATTTTCTCTGTCTTAGATAAAATGTCAAAATAAGGGTACCACGCCCACTTTAAGGTGTAGCCCCCATACCCATTTTCGAGTTTTTGTATAAAATACTTATTATTTCTGATTTTTTTGATGCAAAGTAGTTTGTATGGCGGAACCATGGAGCCACGGCCATTTTAACGTTTAACCTCTATGTTAGTATGGAAACAAGTTTTATTTATGGATATATTCATTCCAAACTAAATAAATACTCTTCTAATATCAACTCATGTCGACACAAGAGATTTGTAAGTATCAAGTCACTATAGAATATAGTCCCAATACAAACGAAAAGCTTATTATGTCTTTACTTTTTATACAAAAAAAAATTGCTTCAAAAATGGTAAAAACGTGTACAATATAAATTTGATACATATATTGAATAAAGATTAGGTAACTATATCATACTAACTGAACTACCCGGCCTTGCTCGGGTCATGTAGTAATACCTTATTTCATTTGTCTAGCTCAATTATTTGCAAAAATAAGACAAATTTTTTTTGGTTCACCCACCGCTCGTTTTTCCAATGGATTACACTTTTCTCGGTGTAATAACATTTATACCGAGTTTCATTTCTCTTGTTCAATTATTTGCAAAAATAAAATTAGTTTGTTTTGATCGCTTTTATGGGGCCTCGCCCATTGCCGTTTTTTTTTTTTCAAACTTTTTTTAACATGTATACCGAATTAAATTTCTCTCAAATACTTCTATGGGAGTCACGCCCACCGCCCATTTTTCTCAAACTACGTACTTCCTTTTTTGTGTAAGTTGGACCAAAAAATAGACATCTACAAAATTTATTTAAAATACGTGGAGTTGTTTCAGGAAATATTAGATTAGAATTAATGATATTGGAAATATTAGGTGAATTAATGTTTAATTAATTAATTTAATTTAATTAATTCAATGGGGACAACGCCCGCCACTCCAGTTAGTGGTATGAAAAATAGTTTATGTCCGATTCTTAGACCAACTGAATATACACACAAAATTTCATAAGAATCAGTCAACCCGTTTTCGTGGAGTATCGTTACAAACGCTATGACATAATATTTTTATATATTATAGCAGGTACCCGCGGCTTTGCTCGCGTTTTTTGTTTTGCTTCTCTTTGGTGGCTAAATATAAATTGTTCAAAAAATGTGGGTTCAAATTTTGAAAATCCCCTAAACACGACTAACCATCATTCAAATGCGCCCAGTTTCAAGTCTCTACGTTTATTCAATCCAAATGTATGACTTTTTTTCAAGGCTCTTATTATGCCCCGGGTCAAAATTTTCTAAAATCCCGTCTAAGTGCTCACCTGTAATAAAAAAAAAATTGGTCAAAAAATCTATATTGGGTCCCAGGTCCAAATTCCGGAAATCCCTTGACCACCTTGAACGCTAAAAATGTTTTTTAACCATCTTTCAAATGAGCCCTGTTTCAAGTCTCCATGTCTATTCATTCCAATGATATGGCTTTTCCGGTTTCAAGGCCCCATTAGGCCCCGGGTCAAAATTTTCTAAAATCCCGCCTAAGTTCTCACCTGTAATAAAAATAAAAAAATTGGTAAAAAAAATCTATATTGGGTCCACATATGGTTCCCAGGTCCAAATTCAGGAAATCCCTTGAACACCTTGAACGCCAAAAATGTTTTTTAACCATCTTTCAAATGAGCCCTGTTTCATGTCTCAATGTCTATTAATCCAATGATATGGCTTTTCCGGTTTCAAGGACCCCATTAGGCCCCGGGTCAAAATTTTCAAATTTTTTTTTCCTTTCTGACCACATCTATGATGAGAGCAACAAAACAAAAAAAAAATAGTTCAAATCGGTCGAGTCATTCTCGAGTTTTAGCGTTGTTAACGCACATCTATATATTTTTATATATAAAGATAGTCCCTATACAAAGTCACATCAAATTTTCAAGTTTGTCATGACGGGCATCAAAACTTCGGTTTTACCAAAATTAATGTTTTTCTTGTTTTATTTTCTGTTTGCACGGAAAAGATAAATGTTTTGACAAGTTTACGGCAGTATTTGTGTAGCATGTTTACGGTTTGATTGAAAGTTAATTGGAAACCAGAAAACCCGTAGAAACCTGCGTTAAATTGTGTGGAGCCGACTAATTAGTAATTTAAGTAAACAGAAAGCATAGAACATCATCAACCACAACACGTGTATGCCATGTAATTTTAAATTTTTTTTTTTTTTTAAATACTACCACTTTTTGTAGCTGTCAAGCTGAATCATTTTTTCATGGCATTGATTCTCGTTTGATTTCTCGTTGTAGCATTTGCAACGAAAATACGAATTTTTCCAAAAGTTTTAGCCAAAAATCTAAATTCACCCTTAAATACACGTCACACGAATCTTTAAATAGTTTATGTCTTAGAATAAAACTTCGAGATGATATGGTCTTATACAACCTAAATTTAGACACATTATTAATATCTAATTTTAAGCAATAATAACGAACTAGTTATTTTCTTGAAGGTATCAGAAAATAGGAGATGAGTATGGGCGATGTGCGATGTGTTACAGTGGCCCGATCCTTATCAAATCAGTGGTGCATACAAAGAAAAATATTAGATGTATTTTTACATAACTTGAAGTGAAAACATTTATTTAAAATTACTATTTTCAAATAAAAATTTAAAAACAATCGGTAAGTTTAGGGTAGATATCTAAAAACAAGCAAATTGGTTTCAACATTGGATGATATAAGAAGTGTTATTACACAATTTAGAGTACATATGTGTATGTGTAAATTTCCCGGGCATTAGGGATCCTTCCAATTTTTTTTTTTTTTTCATTAAGTTGGTAGGACCTTAACTGACATCTTTGTCAAATTTTGAGACAATAGCGTCAGTAGTTAATGAGGCATGCGTGTTTTCAGTCAACAACAAAAAAAAAAACATTTTTCAATTTTTTACAATGAGTGAAAAAAATCAACAAACATGTTGCATTAAAATTTTTTTAAGCAATGTCTTGAGACTTTGGCGTATACTTTTTTTGTTTTTGAAAAACTTAAATGATGTAATTAAGCTATTAAATATGTATATAGACAACACTGTATGATCATGACTTTCATACTACAATTATTTATAACATTGAAAATTTATCTGAACTTGTTTAAAGCTTTTAATGAGCTATTGATCCAGAATCATATGCAATTTTTGTATTCCAAAACTTACTGTTTTATCGGTAGAGTAAAAATAAAACTTGTAATATCATTCTAATTACACCAGAAATAATTTCAAATATAAGCAATTAAATATAAATAAAATTAACTAATTTAAAATTGAGATTTAGAAACTTGCAAAAAAAATGATGTCAGATTTTGAAAAGAGAACATTTTTACTTTGATTTAAGAGCTATTTCAAAAATAAATAAAAAAACTTATTTTTAAACATAATATAGCCCCTAAAATCTTCTAAATTTTCGATATATTATTTATTAATGTATTACCCAAATGGGTAAAAAACAACGTCACAACAAACCATTTTTATATAAAGCCCCCAACAAAGTAGCCCCATTGTGAGTGGAAAATAATCGTTATTTATGTTAGACCACTTCTACTGTCAACCTATGAATATACTACCGATATGACAAAGATCGGACTGCTATAACATACATTCCCCATACAAACACACCATCTATTCCAAAGACAGAATAATAAACACTTACTTGAAAAAAAACGTACAAAATAGATGCTGACTTTGTATTGGGGCTTTATATTATAATGGGCTAATCCTTATAATATCAGTAAAGTATATATAGGATGAGTGTTTTTACCCCATTTGGAGTGAATATATTCGTAAATAATTACTATTTTCACAAAATAAATAGAAAAGGGGCTGAATATTCCTATACCTATAAATAGGCGTGGCACCTCGTTTTTGACATTGGATGACATTAGAAGTATTTTTACCCAATTTGGTTTGACAAAATTCATAAATAAAAGGTATGTTTTTATAGGGGCTATTCCTTAATGTGGGTGTGGAACTTTGATTTTAACACTTGAACTGCTTAGGACTGAGAAAAACTTAAGTTTCAAGTTTCAGGTCAATATCTTTAAAACTAAGCGAAAATAAATAGAGAAAGCGAACCAAGACAGACGGACATGGCTAGAATGACTCGAATCGTCCTGCTGATCAAGAATATATATTCTTTATAGGGTCTACGATGTCCCTTTTAATGCTTTCTGACAAAATGATGTGGAGGGTACCCTCCACACTATGTGTGCCGGGTATTAAAAATAAACAAATCAACTTACCGGCTCAATTTTTGCAATAAATCAAGAAGGCACGAAAAAACCCTTTCACCACTAAAAACACACCAGGTGAACTATAAATATTTCTTAACTTTTGAAAATATCCCTAAGCGATGTACATCGATTAGGCCAAGTAAAAATAATTTGAAATTTCTTTAATTTTTGTACAGATTTAAAACTATTTACATAAATTTCAGAAAGAAATATTGGCGATAATACTGTCAATATGCTGCGGGCTTTGGCAAATGACCCTTCCGGTCTTATCTATATATTTTATAACTAATATACATGATAACTATGCGGTCCTACCGCAGATATTAAGGAAATCCATTAAAGATATCAATCAAGGTATCCTTTAAAAACTAAAACACCAATCTTCAAAAGGGATCACTTGAAACTTATCGTTTTATTTCGAAAAAAAAACTCGTGGAGGTCGCGGTAAAGTAAAAAAATAGTATGCCGCAAGCACTTTGTATAACAAAATTAATCGAATTAAGTCAGTGTGGTGAAAAATCTGTTATAAAGTTATAAAACAGATCACGATTGGTCCTTGCTACAGCCGCACAAAGTGCACCATTCCCAATTTGCAGTGTGGCGAAAAATCGAGATGCTACTTATTTAAAGCAACTGATTGCGAGTTGTATAATTTAAAAAAAAAAAGTATGTAATAATCAAACTACAATTTAGTTTTATGAGATCGAAGATTCGGTTCTTTCTACAACCTCAAAACTTGCTCCATTCCCAGTTTTCATTGTGACCAAGAATCGAGATTCTACTTTAAATTTTAAAGAAAAACACTTAAGAAATAATAAAAAACAAGTTTGCCACACAATTTATTGGTCGTTTTTATTTACAATTGAAATTAAAAAGTCTCTAAATTGTTAACAATCAAAATTATAAAAAGTTTTTTTTCGCTCTCCTAAAAAGTTACAAAAAGCAACTTACGCCCTTTCTACATTAAGCTAACGAAAAATAGAGGAGCTTTTTGCCCAGAAGTATTTGGTTACTTTTTTAAACTAACAACAACAAGATATGCTAATTAAAGTAAACAAGAGTGCTTCCAGTTATAATTATTTTTAACTTGTTCAAAAAACTAGTGAAACAAGGAAAAAATTATCGAATTTTTTTTGAAATTTTTGGAAATTATGGAATTTTTTTTTTTAAGTTATCCCAAATTTTTTTTAATTCAAGCTATTTTTAAATATTATTGCAATTTTTCAGTCATCACATATTTTTTACATTTTACCGCGAGTTTCTATAATTTTTAAAATTACTGCGAAATAAATTCTGAATTGACACAAATAAAATTTGAAAAACAGAACTGATTGTAAATTATAGAAGACTAAGACCAAAATTAAAAAAAAAACAAGGAAAAACGGTAACTTCGGTAAAACCGAAGCTCAAATATCCGCCACACAAAACATTAACTATATTCCGCAAAGGGGTTGGGTGGGGAAAACTCAAGTGGGGGGCTTAAATTAATAGCATATATGTAAAACTTTTAGGTTTAAATGAAGATATAACAATACTTTTCTTGAAAAAATAAAAAAAAAGGTAGGTAAGTTTGTATGTGGTCTGCATGTTAAGGTGGCCCGATCCTTGTCATATCGGTAGTATATTCAGTATGACAGTAGGACAGTAGGAGTGATTTTACCCAGATTGGAGTGAATATATTCATAAATAAGAGCTATTTTCTTACAAAAACACAAAAATGGGAGGTATATTTGTATGGGGTTTATGCCTTGAAATGGGCGTGGCATCATGGTTTTGATATTGGATGACATAAGAAGTGTTTTTAACCAATTTGAAGTAAATACATTCATAAATAACAACTATTTTCATACAAAAAAAAAAAAAAAAAAATGGTAAGTTTGTATGGGGGCTCTACCCGGAAATGGGCGTGGCACCTTGATTTTGACATTAGATGACTTTAGAAGTGTTTTCACCCAAATTGAAGTGAATACATTCAAAAATACATACATTCATAAATACATTCGCAAATAATAATTTTCATTTAAAAATTTTAGAAAAATATTAAGTTTGTATGGGGGCTATACCAAAAAATGGGCGTGGCACCTTGGTTTTAACATTCAAAGTAGTCGTCACCTAAAAAAATGCGTAGAAGTAAACAGACAGACGGACAGACGGACATGGCTAGATCGATTCGTCTCATCGAGCTGATCAAGAATATATATACTTTATGGGGTCTCCGATGCCTCCTTTAATGCGTTACAAACTTTCCGACAAACTGATAATACCCTTCACACTATGTGTGGCGGGTATAAAAACGCAAAAAGCTTTTCTAAAGAGGCATCTGTGAATACATATTATATTTTCTTCGACTGAACAGCAATCGGAGAAATTATGTAGAAAGCTACTCAATAAAAATTAAACAAATAAAAGCTTTAATTTTTAAAGATAATATAAACTAATGTTTGCAATTTGCAAGCTTTTGCATTGGATTACGACGCATATGAAACTCAGTATCTCTGAGAAGGTCAACACTTATCGATCGTTTCAGATTTTATTATACATTTTTGTTTTATATTTTTAAGATGTGGTTTACCTTAACGCTTCTTATTATTGTGCTTACATTATTCTATCAATATTATCGCAATGTCTACGGTTATTGGCAGCGTCTGGGTGTACCACACGAGACACCATTACCCATTGTCGGTAATATGGCAGGCATTGGAACGCGTTACCATTTCCGTGATATCAATGCGCGTATCTATAAACGCTTTAAGGGCCAAGCACCATATGCCGGCATGTTTATGTTTCTAAAACGCACCGCATTGTTGATAGATCTTGATTTGATTAAACAAGTTTTGATCAAAGATTTCTCCAATTTTCCTGATCGTGGTTTATATAATAATGTTGAAGATGAACCACTTACCGGACATTTGTTAACACTTGAAGGTGAACAATGGCGTGCAATGCGTCAGAAATTAACGCCCGTATTTACATCTGGCAAAATGAAATTTATGTTTCCGACAATTATTAAAGTGGGTAAAAATTTGGCAAACGCAATGAATATAGCACTTTCTGAAAATGGAAACCGGACTGGAGAGCAACTGGAGCTTAAAGATCTTTGTGCACGTTTTACAACTGATGTCATCGGTACTTGTGCCTTTGGTCTGGAATGCAACAGTCTACACAATCCAAATGCCGAATTCCGTGCACGTGGACGCAGTATTTTTCAACAGCCACGTCATAGTCAATTTGTGCAAGCTTTCATGTTAACAAATCCCAAGTTGGCAAGACGTTTACATTTGAAATTATTTCGAGATGACATCACAGAATTCTTCATGGAGGCGGTACGCACTACAATCGACTATCGTGTAAAAAATTCCATTAAACGTAATGATTTTCTCGATATGATGATTGAGCTGCGCGCAGCTGATGAGCAGTTGGCAAAAGAGAGTGGTGGCATAGATCTAACAAATGGTTTGACAATGGAACAAATTGCAGCACAGGCTTTTGTATTCTATATAGCTGGTTTTGAGACCTCTTCGAGTACTATGGCCTTTTGTCTGTATAATCTGGCAACTAATGACGAAGTGCAGCAAAAGTTAAGAACAGAAATAATGCAAGTTCTTACAAAACATAATAATAACTTAAGCTATGAAGCTATGCAAGATATGAAATATTTGGATCAGGTATTGGCAGGTAAGTTTTTGAAAAAAAATGGTATTTAATTAAAAAAATGTTATAAATTTGTTTTTTATTTTTATTCATAGAAACTCTGCGTCTCTATCCCATAATTGCCAATTTGCTACGTCAAACAATTGCCGACTTTAAAGTGCCTGATACAAATTTTATTATTGAAAAAGACACTACAATACTTATACCTGTCGATGCTATACATCACGATGCCGCGTATTATCCCGATCCAGAACGTTTTGATCCGTCACGTTTTGAAGCAGCTGCTGTCGAGAAACTTCATAGCTGTGCTTATTTACCGTTTGGCGATGGTCCACGCAGTTGTATTGGGCTGCGGTTTGGTAAAATGCAGGCGAAAATTGGTTTAATTTGTTTGCTTATGGAGTTCAAATTTAGCGTTTCGGAACTAACCGAAATACCACTTGAACTTGATAATCGTAATTTCCCGTTGAGCGCAAAGAATGGTATTCATTTGAAGATTGAAAGAATTCAAAAAAGAAATTAAAAACTGTGTAAAATGTATTTAAAATAATGTAAAGAGGTCTCAAAGTATTAAATGAGTAATGGTTCCATATAGGCATAGGCATAGATGTATACACATGCGTTCATTATATTTTTTGTTTTGGCCTTCAATAAAAATTTTTTCTGGAAACTTATTTTCTGTTATTAATACCCCAAACATTATAGAGGCCAAAAGTGGATAGTCTTCAAAAGTTACAATTGATGTATGAAGATTTTTAAATTATAAAAAGCGTATTTTTTCTAAATAAAAAGACTCAAATCGTTCAAAAAAAAGTTCCCAAATCAAAAATACAGAATGGAGTTCCTAAATTCATTTCAACTATAATAGAATTTAGAGCTTCAATGCAAAACATGAACAATTTTATATAAACATTATGTATATGTATGTATATAAGTTTTAAAAAAAAACAAGTTATTAAGTACTTAATCCCATGGCTCTTTAAAATTTTATCAGTAAATATATATTTGCAACCCTTTAAAAGCTTTCGCGAATATATTTTTAAACTTCACAAAACAAATAATAAACAAGAAAAAACGTTAACTTCGGTAGAACCGAAGCTTAAATACCCGTCACATGAATCTTTAAATAGTTTATGTGTAATCACAGTGGTCACCAAAGTTTACATACAATATTAATATCAAATTTTGAGCTAAAAATACAGATATGTATAACAACATATTTCTCGAAAATATGGGAAGGGGGAAAAGGTTGTATGCAAGAAACACCTGAAAATGGGCGTGGCACCATGATATTGGAAGAGTTTTTACCCAATATGGAGTAAATTCATGAATATATAATAACCATTTTCATACAAAAATTCGAAAATGGACGGAAAGTTTGTATGGGAGCTATACCAAAAAAAGGGCGTGGCACATCTGATTTGACATTGGATGACATAAGAAGTACAGATGTGGAGTGAATATATGCATAAATAATAACTATTTTCATACAAAAAATCTGAAAAAAACGGACAGTTTATATGGGGGCTATGCCTAAAAGAGGGCGTGGCATCTTGGTTTTAGCACAAGATGACAAAAGAAATGTTTTTACCCAATTGGGAGCGAATGTATAAATAATTAGTATTTTTATACAAAAAATCGAAAAAAAAACGGTAAGTTTGTATGGGGGCTATACCTAAAAATGGGCGTGGCACTCTCATTCTCAAACTTAACATAGTCGTTGCCGAAAAAAGCTTAAGTTCCAATTTTCAACGAAAAAGATGCATAGAAATATAGAGACAGACGGACATGGCTACATCGATTCGTCTCGTCGAGCTGATCAAGAATATATATACTTTATGGGGTCTCCGATGCCTCCTTTGAATCGTTACAAACTTTCCGACAAACTGAAAATACCCTTCACACTATGTGTGGCGGGTATAAAAATCAATACAGCTGAGCGTAAGTGGAAAAACATTCTCTTGTGCGAGTATCTTAGTCCGTAGCGCTCACTGAGTGCAGCCAACGAACACTCAGATACTTTTTAGTTGCATTTCGATAGTCGTCGTTGTAGTTACATTGTTGCGCGTCATGTGGCTGTTATTAAACTTTACGTTGCTCTCCATAATAATTGGATTGCTTTATTTGAAACTACGACAACATTATGCCTATTGGGCATTACGTGGTGTGCCACATGAAAAACCGATTTATTTTCTTGGCAATATGCGTGGGCTGGGTCGTAAATATCATTGGACTGATGTAAATGCACGCATCTACGCTAAATTCATTCGGCAAGCGCGTTTTGTAGGTTTCTACACGTTCATCTCAAAGGCTGCATTCGTTATGGATTTGGAGCTGATTAAGAAAATTATGATTAAAGATTTCACAAGCTTTGCAGATCGTGGTCTCTTTCATAATGTACGCGATGATCCGCTAACTGGAAATTTACTCTTTCTCGATGGTGAGCCATGGCGTCTGTTGAGACAGAAACTATCACCAGTCTTTACAAGTGGACGCATGAAATATATGTTCCCGACAATGGTGGCTGTGGGAGAGCGGCTTGTTAAAGTCTGTCATCGTATAATCGATATGGAACGTGGACAAATCGAAGCAAAAGATCTTTGTGCATTATATACGACCGATGTTATTGGTACTTGTGCTTTTGGCATTGAATGTAATAGTTTGGAGAATCCACAAGCAGAATTTCGTTGTATGGGACGTTCCATATTTGAGCATCCATTGCATAATACATTAATACAGGCTTTTATGTTTACCAATCCGGAATTGGCGCGTCAGTTGAGATTGCGTAATTTTCGCAGTGAAGTAAGTGATTTTTTTATGAATGCAGTACGTGAAACGGTGGCGTATAGAGAACGTAAAAACATAAAACGTAATGATTTTATGGATATACTCATTGAATTAAAGCAACAACGTGAAATCATAGGCAGCAACATAGACTCTTCAACGGATGCGCAAGACCTGACACAGGGTTTAACGCTCGAACAAATTGCAGCACAGGCAATGATGTTCTTTCTGGCTGGTTTTGATACCTCTTCAACCACTATGTCGTTTTGTTTATATGAACTTGCGCTAAATCATACCATACAAGAGCGTCTACGTACTGAAATACTTGAGGTGCTAAAGCGTCATTATAATCAGTTAACCTATGAGAGCATAAAGGAGATGCATTATTTGGATTGTGTTATTTCGGAAACGTTACGTAAATATCCTGTACTGCCGCATTTAGTACGTCGTGCCACTGCTGATTATGTAGTGCCCGATTCGAATGGTGTTATTTTTGAACGTGGACTGCGTATTATAATACCAGTGCATGCCATACATCATGATCCGTTGTACTATCCAAATCCAGAGGAATTTGAGCCAGCTCGTTTTTTGCCCGATCAAATATCAACACGTCCTGCATTTGCCTATTTGCCCTTTGGTGATGGTCCACGCAATTGTATCGGTCTAAGATTTGGACGCATGCAAGCGCAGATTGGCATTATAACTTTGTTGCAACATTTTCGCTTTCGACGTTGCGCACGCACTCAGATTCCTTTGCGTTTTTCGAAAAAGAACTTCTTGATTGCTTCAGAGAGTGGCATTTATTTGGCGGTGGAGCGATTGAATGACAAATAATTTAAGAATGGCTGCACAACGAATGCTGTTGACTTACATAAGAGCAATAAAAATTGATTATTACAAAAACATTGTATATATTATTCAATAAATATAAAAATTTGTATTTGCATTTTCTTCTTGTATTTTGGAAATGGTTTCAACCAAAGAAACGCGTTACTTTGTGCAATTTTCGAAATTTCTACAATTTAATAAACTATTCTGATCAAGAACATATAAATTGATATATTGAGTGTCAAATAATTCATCGATTAATCAAAGAATTATAGACTTTTCTTATACCCGCCACACATTGTGTAAACGGGTATATTAACGAGTTCATTATCTAGCCATACACGTCTATATGTCTGTCCGTCTGTTTTTTTCTTCGCATTTCAATCTGTCAGTTTAAAAAATATTAAGCTGAAATTTCAAACTAATAGTAAGCGTTTCTTACCAACGACTAAATTGCAGGAATGACAATGAAAGCGCCACGTAAATGTTTAGGTATCGCCCTCATACAATCCTACAAGGCATATCTGAGTTTTTGCATGAACATAGTTTTCATTTATGAATGTATTCAATCCAAATTGGGTATATATACTTCTATTGTCATCCTATGTACCGATATATTAAGAATCGGGCCACTATAACATTTAGCCCCATCCAAACAAAGCTCCCATTTTCTGATATTTTCAAAAACATTGAAGTTATCTCATTATTTTTAGTTTAAAAATTGATATTAATATTGTGTGTAAACTTGGGTTGTAACAGTCCACTGACCACTTTCCATTGTATCTCGAAATTTTATCTAAGCTACTGATGATCACACATAAAATATTTAAGCTTCGGTTCCACCGTTTTTCCATGTATTATTTTATATTTTGTTGTTTTAATTTGATCGAATGGATTCTGCTGCGTCTATAATTATTTCAATATTAGTTCAGTCATTTCACGTTCTCTCATCTCCATTTATGTTAGATTGATTTCGCAAAAAAAATTCAGAAACATTTCCAACAAGTTTGAGTTAAAATAAAACTAAATAACCATATTATTTGGCTAAAACTGTTGTAGTAACCCACGTGTATATGCATCATATTCTTTTCTTTCTCTTAAATTCTCTTTTATAATCTAAGTTTTGGTTTTTAAAATGCTTTTATGTACAAGCTTTAAGTCACACCTTATCATTCGCTCTCTCTCTCTCTCTTTCTCTCTTTAATTTTCTCTCACAAACTCACAGTAATGCTTTGATCGTTTAAGCTTTTAACTTCTTTACACTTTTCTCTACAATCGCTTCCTCCGCTTATTCGTTCGTTTTTGCGTTTGTTTTTATGGCATATTTGCCGGTTTGTTATTTTATTATAATTATTATTTTGATTTCTTTTTGCTTTGGTTTGTTTCTTTACGATTTCAGGTTCAAGGCAACAAAAGCAACAAAAAAAAAGCTTTTATCAGTTTCAATGTTAACGTTAATCACTTTTTATTGTTGTTTTTATTTATATTTATGTACCTATAACATTTTTTTTTTTTCAATTGTAATTATTTTGTTTATGCGTGCGTGTGTGTCTATGTAAGCTTTATTGCACCCTACGAAAATTAAAATTTATCTGTTTTTTGATAAATGCACACTCTTTGCTTCCGATTCTATACTATTCCGATTTACAATTTTTTTTCAACACAATTCCACCATTCCCGCTTTTGTTCAAATTGTACTTTATGTCTATGTTTTATCTTTTTTACTTCTAAATACATTAAGTTTGTGTATACACATATCTACATATGAACAGGCAGAGGCAATTAAAGTAGAGTTGAAGTATTATTTCACCTCTGACTCATTCTATTTTGCTAACATATATTAATGAGTATTATTGAGTACTAGCCGAAATTCCCGCTTTGCTCGGGTGCAGCAAATAGTTCTTTTCAAATATTTTTGTGTCACCAACCTGCTTTTCCCCGCGCCCATTTTTCCAATAAATCTTACTTTTTCCGCTTCTTTGTACCCAGTAGCAGTATATTTTTTAACCCGTAACACAAAGTGTAAACTGGAAAATTTAGTTTGATGGAAAGTTTGTGACGCAAAAAAGGAGACATCGTAGACCCTATAAGTGTATATGTATATTCTTTATCCGTTCGTCCGTCCGTCTGTCTGTCAGTCTGACTGTATATTTCAACGCGATTTATTCAAAGACTACTGAAGATATTTAGATGAAATTTGAAACTTAAGTTTCTCTCTGTATCGACCAGGTCAAGTTTGAATATAAAAGTATCATGCCCTTTTTTAGGTACACAGCCCGTTTTCAAATTTGGTATATGAAAATAAGTAAAGTTTATGTATCTAATGTATTCACTCCAAATTACTTCTTATGTCATCCAATGTAAAAACAAGCTGCAACGCCCATTTTTAGCTGTAGCCCCCAAACAAACTTACCGATTATTTTCAAACTTTTATATGAAAATAGATGTTATTTATAAATGTATTTACTTCAAATTGGGTAAAAACATATTTAATGTCATCATTTGTATACACCTCCGATATGATAAAGATCATGGCATCGTTGCATATGGCCTTATGCAAACTTACCTCCCATTTTCTGATATTTTTAACTAAAATAATATTTATATCTGTTTTTTAGCTCAATATTAGATATCAACATTGTGTTGTATCAGACCCATCCCACCTCGAAGTTCTATATAAGCCACTGACGATCACACATTAATTATTTAAAGATTCACTTGGCAAGTATTTAAGCTTCGGTTATGGCGAAGTTAACTTTTTTCCTGGTTTGTATTGCTTTTGATTTTGGGAATGGTGTTTTTTGGATATCTCTGACTATTTGTGATATTTTTTTTTTTGGACGCAGATATTATTAATTTTTCTTTCCGTAGCAACCATCTACAAAGAATTAAAAAAATTTTAAAAAAACATGCAAAAACGTTATCTTCGGTAGAACTGAAGTTTAAAAAACCCGTCACACGAATCTGTAAATAGTTTATGTGTGATCATCAATAGATTAGATAGAACTTCGAGATGGGATGGATAGGAATCATTGGTCTGGTACAACTCAAGGTTATACACAATATTTATATAAAATTAAAAAAAACAAGGAAAAACGTTAACTTCGGTGGAACCGAAGCTGAAATACCCGTTACATGGGCGTGGCGTCTTGACCCTGGATGACAAAAGAAATGTTTTTACCTAATTGGGAGCGAGTATATACATAAATAAATAATATTTTTTAAAAAAAAAAAACGAAAAAAATCGGTAAGTTTGTATGGGGGCTATACCTAAAAATGGGCGTGGCACTCTCATTTTCGAACTTAACATAGTCGTTGCCGAGAAAAGCTTAAGTTTAAAATTTCAGTCAAATATCTTTATATCTTCATCGAATAAATCACATAGCAACAAACAGACGGACAGACTGACAGACGGACAGACAGACGGACATGGCTAGATCGATCCGTCTCATCGAGCTGATCAAGAATATATATACTTTGTGGGGTCTCCGATGCCTCCTTCAATGCGTTACAAACTTTTTGACAAACTGAATACACCCGTTTACACTATGTTTAACGGGTATAAAAAATACAGATATGTTAATAATTTTCTTGAAAATATCAGGAAGTATAAAGCATGTTATTATAGGGCTGTACGTTACATGTAGTGGCCAAGTGGCACCTTAGTTTTGACATTGGATGACATTATAAATGATTTTATCCAATTTGGAGTGAATTTATGCATAAAGTTTACCTATTTTCAAACCAAAATTTAAAAATGAGCAATACATTTGTATGGGGTCAACAACTTAGAGTGGGCGTGTCATTCTAGTTTTAACATACAAGCACCCTAGGGCCGAAAAGTTTATGTTTCAAGTTTCAGCTCAATATCTTTAAAACTAAGTGATTTAATTACCTCACAACAGACGGACATGGTTAAATCAAATCGTCTCATAGAGCTCATCAAGAATATATAAACTTTATGAGGTCTCCGATGCTTAATTTAATGCGTTACAAACTTTTGGACAAAGTGATACCCGTTTACCCTAGGTGAAACGGGTATAAAAATACCTTAAAGTTAAGGAGTGACCAATGCAAAAAGTTCAATTATAACGGGTGATTTTTTTGAGGTTAGGATTTTCATGCATTAGTATTTGACAGATCACGCGGATTCAGACAAGGTGTCAAAGAGAAAGATGCTCAGTATACTTTGACATTTCATCATGAATAGACTTACTAACGAGCAACGCTTGCAAATCATTGAATTTTATTACCAAAATCAGTGTTCGGTTCGAAATGCGAAAATCCGCTTTTTATCGACAAATTTTGTTCAGCGATGAGGCTCATTTCTGGTTGAATGGCTTCGTAAATAAGCAAAATTGCCGCATTTGGAGTGAAGAGCAACCAGAAGCCGTTCAAGAACTGCCCATGCATCCCGAAAAATGCACTGTTTGGTGTGGTTTGTACGCTGGTGGAATCATTGGACCGTATTTTTCAAAGATGCTGTTGGACGCAACGTTACGGTGAATGGCGATCGCTATCGTTCGATGCTAACAAACTTTTTGTTGCCAAAAATGGAAGAACTGAACTTGGTTGACATGTGGTTTCAACAAGATGGCGCTACATGCCACACAGCTCGCGATTCTATGGCCATTTTGAGGGAAAACTTCGGAGAACAATTCATCTCAAGAAATGGACCGGTAAGTTGGCCACCAAGATCATGCGATTTGACGCCTTTAGACTATTTTTGTGGGGCTACGTCAAGTCTAAAGTCTACAGAAATAAGCCAGCAACTATTCCAGCTTTGGAAGACAACATTTCCGAAGAAATTCGGGCTATTCCGGCCGAAATGCTCGAAAAAGTTGCCAAAAATTGGACTTTCCGAATGGACCACCTAAGACGCAGCCGCGGTCAACATTTAAATGAAATCATCTTCAAAAAGTAAATGTCATGGACCAATCTAACGTTTCAAATAAAGAACCGATGAGATTTTTGCAAATTTTATGCGTTTTTTTTTTTTTAAAAAGTTCTCAAGCTCTTAAAAAATCACCCGTTATATGCACATATCTGAAAAGGAGAAAGTGCTTAAGTCGATCCAAGCAAAAATTGAGACAAGAATACTACGCTGATCTCCATAATAAAAAAGTATGTACCTCCAAGCAAAATTTGAATTATTTTTGACGCTTTTTCAGGAAGTTTTAGACAAAGTAATTTTTGCGTAATCTTACTTTTGCGTAGAATTTCAAATTATTTTTAACTTAGAAAGTGCCTTCCTGCAAACGGGTGAGATCAGACTTAAGCAGTTTTTTCTTTTTACCACAGATAAATATATAGATGAAAGCAAAGTGGGGTTTAGAGTACAAGAATTTGTTTATTTCACTTTACCGTTTAAAATCAAATTTATGTAAGCAAGAAAAACGGAATACCTCAAATGATACTTTTGGATAATGGACAGAGGTATACAGGACAGGTTTTATGTGTATATTCTTGATCAACATCATTATAAACTTAGTTCTCTTAATAGTTTCTTAAGGAGATTTTTACTTCGGCTTAACCGATTAATTTTATTATTTAGGTACAATTATCAAAGATAATTAATTATACAATAGGTCAAAATAACAACAAAAAACGGATAATTATTAAAATAAGTTTTGACAAATCGATTACACAGGAAAACATGGTTTTTTTGAGATATGAGACTGGATTCCATGATTTTGGAAAAAAAAAATGAGGGTAATAACACAGACTTAGGGTCTTTACCAACTTTTGACGAAAACCACATGTGGTTCGTTCATATGGTGCATTTTTCAATGCATTATAAATTTACGAGTACCACACCCACCACCCATTTATCTAAAACTACATATGTCCTATAATTTAAATTGCTCCAAGAAAATTACCTTTACAAGACTTAGTTGTTTAGGAAATATACAAAAATTTTAAAACTAAATATTACCTTTCTTTTAGGTTGAACCACAAAGTACACATCTACAAAATTTTATTGAAGTTGGCTGAGTTGTTTTGGAAATTTTCAAAAATTTTATGATCGCTTCTATGGGGTCCACGTACACCGCCCTGCTTAGCTGTACGAGAAATACTTTACATCCTATTCTCAGACCAACTGAATATACGCACAAAATTGTATAAGAATCGGTCAAGTAGTTTCGGAGGAGTATTGTTACAAACACTCTGAGACTAGAATTTTATAAATCAGATTTTAAATTTGTAGAGTGATATAGAGAAAGGGAAAGAGATACATGTGCAAGTGTAAAAGAGAGAGGAGATACACATTGCAAAATTTCGCTTTCATTATTTTAAAATTAATATGCTGCAGCAGCGGCATTAAAACTAACGGTATTCAGAAATATAAAAAAAATTACAGTAATCTTTTCTTCTCTTTCGCCAAAAATTAAAATCGAACAGTTGAAAACGCAACAAGCTTCAAGTTAGTCAAACGCCGGACATTTTTTTCTTAAAAAAAAAAAAAGGAATTATATTTGCAACGACATGTTACCGTGGTATGTGTACTTGGCGGGATTGATATGGATATATGTAATGTGGAGAGGAAGACGTTCTTATCGCTTTTGGCGTACGCGGCGCATTGCAAGCCAACGTCCAAGATTTCCATGGGGTAATATGAGAGACTATGGAACGAAAAAACATTTTATCGACATTATAAGGCCCATCTATGAGAGGTGGAAGAGGAAGGTACCATTTTGTGGACTATATTTCTATGCGAAACCCGTTGCGCTCGTAACTAATTTAACTTTCGTTAAACGCATACTAGATACGGATTTTCAAAACTTTAAAAATCGCGGTATGTATTCGAACCCAAGCGATGATCCACTAACGGGAAATATCTTTCGTCTCGATGAAGGACAATGGCAAAAATTACGATGCTTCATGCCAAAATCTTTTACAAAGGAACGTGTAAACGAAATGTATGGGACAATCTGTGAAATGGCTGAGCATATGTATATGTCGATAGATTTCAATGCCAACAATTCAGTTAGTCGCGTTTTAGACGTTGGCGAAATGATGGCACGATACACATGCGATGTTGTTGGCACTTGTCTTTTTGGTCTGGATAAAAATGGTCGAATTGCTCTAAATGCTAAATTTCATCAAATGGGTAGACGCTCATTATTGGAAAAATATCGTGGTACTTGGACTAATGCTTTCATTGAATGCTATCCACGAATGGCACGATGGCTGCGTATGCGTCAAATACATGAGGATGTAACTGATTTCTATACACGGACTATATGTGAAATAGTGGAGGCACGTGAAGGTTCGAACGTAACAGGTTCAACTTTTCTAGATGATCTCATTGATTTGAAACGACGTAGAGAGCTAAACATGAAGGAAATTACAGCACAGGCTTATATTTTCATGGTAGCTGGTATTGAACCCGCAGCATCGACATTGACATTTTTATTATATGAACTTGCTATGCAACCAAATATACAGGAACGCCTTCGTTCTGAACTTGTTTCCGGTTTGAAGAACATAGAAAAATTTTGCA
Organism: Leucophenga varia; assembly: GCA_018903435.1. NCBI lineage: Eukaryota > Metazoa > Arthropoda > Insecta > Diptera > Drosophilidae > Leucophenga > Leucophenga varia. The sequence goes on along the minus strand of JAEIFJ010001264.1, from coordinate 544,014 downwards.
TGACAGAGCTGAACGATTTACCATTTTTGAATGCCGTTATAAAGGGTGTGTACATATTGTATAAATATAACATTTTATTTATTAATTTCATTTCATTTAATCATTAATTTTTTTTTTTTTTTTTAAACAGAAGCTTTACGCAAATATCCACCACTGCCATTTATTACGCGTGTTGCAAAAGAAGCCTATACAGTAACTGGAGATAAAAAATTTTGTGTTCAAAGTAATCAAACTATCATTATACCCATCCATGCTATACATCATGATCCCGACTATTATCCAGAACCAGAACGTTTTATACCGGAACGTTTTATTGAATCGGAGGAGAATGCTTGTCCCTATAATCGTCATGAGGCTGATTCCTGGATGCCCTATAGCTATGGTTACCGCGATTGTATTGGTATGGAACTTGGTAAAATACAAATATCCGTTGCATTGGCCTATTTGATTATCAATTTGCGCTTTAGTGTTTGCGAACATACGGTTACTAAATTGAATTTTATCAAATCGCATAGTCTACTGTATCCAAGTCGCCCGATTTATCTAAAAGTTGAAAAAAATTAAGCAATAATTCCGTTCGTCTGCTTATTTCAATGTTTTTCTTTAGCAAACCTAGTTGCTTGGATTTCAACAATTTTTCACAAGTTTGGTAGCTATTAAAAATATTTTGAGCGGACCTTTGGAATATAAAAAAAAATAATTTAATTTTTATTTTATTAATTTATTATTTGTTTTTAGTTTTTTAAAGTTTGTTTTTGTTGTTTAAAGTTTTTTTTAGTTTTCTTTAGTTTTATTTTTTTCAAATTTTTTTGTTTAAACATATACATTGGGAGGGTTTGGGGATGATAGTAATACATACTTTTAATGTATTGTATAGTGGGCTCATTTTGGTTCATCATTTGGTAAACTTTTTATTTTATTTTAAATTTTATTTTTATTTAAAATTTTTATTTCAAATATAAAATATATGACATATATTAACATTATTACTAACATTTAACTATGCACACGCCAGTTATACTTATGTAACTGGATTAACAATATTACTAATCAACTGCCATTAAAGTGGGCTCATCTGGGTTCATCATTTGGTACATATTTATATTATTACTAACATTTTTACTAACAAAATAGATTTAGTATTTATTATCCGTATAGTGACTGCGCGGCTATATGACATTGCTCAAAATATAACAAACAGAACCGGAAAAACTTATTTTAGTAAATAATGGGTTAAAAAGGCATGCTCAATAAAAAAAAAAAAAAAAAAAAAAAAAAAAACTGTCCCGGCACTATGCGATTTGACAAAATATTAAAACTAATAAATTTATTAACTTTATTAACACTTATGGGTGTATTTGAAAATGGATTAATTCGATCCATTATACGAAAGAATTTCATATAAATTTACTAACTTTTTTTATTACAACAAATGTAATTTTTAAATTAAGTCTAGATAAGTTTATATGTGAAAAGCTTTTTGAGCTTAGTAGGTGTGAACTTGTTTACACTTTTTACTAGAAAGTTTCAAAAAGCTTTTTTTTTTTTGCATCAAATACTCCTTATAAATTTTATTACATGTACTATACCTGTTCGCCAATTCTGTGTCTTTATATATATGTATATATATGTATGTATTTGGATAACCTTGTAAGTTGTCTTGATTTAAGTCCGTTATTTATTTTAATTTTTTATTTTTAATTTTTTAATTTTAAATTAATTATTTTTATTTACAATATATTATTATTAATATATTTATACATGTAATAATCGTTAATAAATAAATAAATTTATACAAAAAATGCATTCGAGTTTATAGTTAAGATTTTTGTTTTTCGAATATATAGAGTTAAATAGACGTGATTATTTCCATGGCATATAACATCGAAGGTTAATTCAGCAAATATGTCTGCATTGTACATTTTTTATGATTCTTGTATGATGGTTACAATATGGTGTAAATATTTGTGTGATGTTTCAACCGGTACTGTTAAGGGTTTGTCCACACAAACTTACAAATACACTTATGGCCAAAATAATAAGTACACTAGCACAAATTTGTTTTATATTCATATATCCACTTTAAGTTTTATTAAATATGATTATAACAATTGTGTATTTTTTTTTCATTGTATTAACTTGATTACACCATAAATAAATTCAGTAAAAACGTAAAACTCAACTAAAAAAGGTTGCCCAAAATATAATAAATACATCCATAACAAACTAAATTTACTACATATATTTATGATGATAACCCCAACAAGTATGTACTTTTGTTTTATTACCTTTAATTTGGTACCATAATAGGTATTCGGTGATGGTTCAAAAATGTATAGAATTTTTTTATTATCAGATAATTTTTAAACATGCCGCCAAGCCCCTGAAGTTTTCATGTATTATACTTGGGAAAATATCATTTATTCATAAATTTAGTGAAAAAAAACCTGGAAAACGATGTCACTCTCCGTAAGTGGTCGTAAAATAAAATCCAATCATTTATAATACCATTTTTTAAAATATTTTTTTTTTTTTCATTTACTATTATAAGTATTGTTTTTCGTTTTCTTCTACATTTTTGAGTTCTTTTTTTCAAATTGTGTAAAAAGTAGTTAATATTCTAAAATGAAAAAATAAATGATAGTATGTTCTTCTATGGCTATTTTTGAAGAGAAATATTGTTATCCAGTTAAAAAAATATTAATGTTACAGGTTTCTATGTTAAATCTAAGAAAAAGTTATTTTTTCCCATGTAAAATACATTGTAAACTTGCGGTTTTCGAGAACGACTGAAGGTTGCAACTTTCTATCAGCTCTTGAATTTTAAGTGAGTACAAATGAAAAAAATTTGGGACTATTTAGTAGGTTCGAGGAGAACGACCGAAAATCAAAAGAATAACCCTTTCCGTACTATAAAAAAAAAAAATGTGTAAAAATATTTCTGCTAAAATTTTCGTGAAGCAAGCATGCTTCTGTCGTTCCCTTCGAATTAATTTAAAACACAGTTGTGATAGTGTACTTATTGTTTTGGCCATAAGTGTATGTACATAATATAAAATTATTTTTTATGCGAGTATAGTTGTATAGTTATAAGGAAAATTTTTTTTCGCTAGCGCTCGGAAAAAATGATTCCTCTTGACTGAATATTGACGTTACAAAGGTTTTTGATTTTGAACTATAATGTCTAAGCTTTCCTTTGCGATTTATAAGAGATTTTTTTAAAAAACAAGTTTTTACAAATTTGATACCAATTTTCTCAAATATTTTAACGTGGTCGAAAAATTCGTATTTCTAATTCATATTTTGCTAACGAAAATTAATTGTATCTATATAAACAAAATAGTAAAAATTTTTTAATGTCCGCTATGAACGTAAAAACCGTTCAACCGATGAATCCCAAACCGGTTTCATTTGAAAGGCTACAATACAAGTAAATTAAAATTCTACTAAAACAATGCATTAGGCACACTCGGTTCACTTAAGAAGAAAATTTGGGGTACGCTGCAAACGAAAAGAAGCTGGTATTTTTAAGTTAGCCCCAACATATTTTTTGGTAGAGCTGCAATCAAAAAAAAAAAAAAAAACAAATAGTGAAAAATGGTAGCAGATGCAAAACGAAAATGAGTCGAAAAACCAGTCGAAACGCCCATACAATGTAGTAACTCTAATTTTATTCTTACTAGATTTATTTTACGATTTTCGTAATGTGTGTTGCCTTTTTTCAATGATTTTTCGTACCAAATGCGTAATACTACAGCTTTTACATGAGAGTAAACATCTGTTGTGTCACGCTGATCAATTCGCACACAAATAAAATGTAGCAAACAACGCAATGGCGTAGTAATGCAAATACACACAAATCTAACTGGAAACGTTCGAATGATAACTATGTAATCCATTATATTCCAAATATATCATAGCTCAGAACTCAAGTGTAAATTCAGACGCCTCTGTACAAATTTGTAAACATTATTTTTTTTTGTGAACAAAAAATATGCATTTTTTGTATTAAAAGATTCTCTCTTTCTCACTTCAAATATGTTTTTACGAGAGAAAGCTTTTATGATATTATTTTAAATTAAAAACACACACGCGCTTCCAAAAAAATCTCAGTTCTACTTGGATCAATAAAGTGACCCGTTTGTTTAAAATTGCACGTTATGATATTTCTCGGATTATTCGCGTTAATAGTCGGTCTCTTGGCATACGCCGCACATTTCGCTCATACATATTGGCAACGTCGTGGCATACCACACGATGCACCCAAATTTCCGAGTGGCAATTTTCACGAGTGGCCGAAGACTAAACAATTTTCACATATTTTCAAAGATTATTATTCGAAATACAAAAACAGTGGTAGCCCTTTTGCTGGTTTTTATTTTCTCTTTACTAAGTGCGTCATTATAACGGACTTAGAATTGGTGAAGAATATATTAATCAAGGATTTTAACAACTTCGAAAATCGTGGTATTTTTCACAACGAAATCGATGATCCACTATCAGCAACGCTATTCTCCATTGAGGGACAGAAATGGCGACAATTGCGCCAGAAACTATCGCCAACGTTTACTTCGGGTAAAATGAAGCACATGTTTCCAACAGTTGTCGCCATTGGAAAACAATTCTCCGATGTATTTGAAAAGAAGGTGTTGGAGGCGGGTAAAAATGCTTTGGAAATAACTGATTTGGTTTCACGCTTTACTGCCGATGTCATTGGTACATGCGCTTTCGGCTTGGAATGCAATAGTTTGACTAATCCAAAGGCTGATTTTGTGGTCACAGGACGTCGCGCTATTGTGGAGCGTGCTTATGGTGGTAAATTGGATTTTTTACTATTCGGTTTTCCAAAACTTGCACGCAGTCTTCATTTAAGACAAACTTTACCAGAGATTGAAGATTTCTATAAGCGCATTATATGCGATACTATTGAATATCGTCAGAAGAATAATATTAAACGTAATGATTTTATGGATATGCTTATCGAATTGAAACAGAAATACGATGAAGGCAATCACGAAGAGGGTATAAGTCTAAACGAAATGGTGGGGCAAGCGTTTATATTCTTCTTAGCGGGCTTCGAAACCTCCTCGACAACCATGGGTTTCGCTTTGTATGAACTTGCCAGACATCAGGAAATACAAGATAAATTGCGCATTGAAATTGAAAAAGTCTTAATGCAGCATAATAATGAATTTTCCTATGAGTGTATGAAGGAAATGAAGTATTTGGAGCAGGTTATCGATGGTAAGTAATCTATTTTTTATTGTAAAACAGAAGTAAATGAATTTTTACAAATTATTATTATTATACAGAAACTTTACGCATGTATCCGGTACTCGGACATATGAATCGCGTTGCACAAAACCACTACGAAACTGGAAATCCAAAGTATTATATAGAAGCTGGCACGCTTGTGGTCATTTCCGCACTAGGCATACACTATGATGCAGACATTTATCCAGAACCAGAAAAATTTAAACCAGAACGTTTTACCGATGAAGAGATCAGAGCACGTCCTGCTTGCACTTGGCTGCCTTTCGGTGATGGTCCGAGAAATTGTATTGGTCTCAGATTTGGAAAAATGCAAACATGTATTGGTCTAGCTAATTTGATTAAGAATTTTAAATTCTCTGTGGCACCTGAAACCGAAATTCCAATTAAGTTAGACAATAAAAATATTTTATTAAATGCCATCAATGGAATACATTTAAGTGTTGAGAAGATTAAATAATAAAGTGTAATTTTTATAATTTAATATTTTTTTCTGTTTTTACAATTACTATTAGTCGAAATATTTCTAAAAAAAACTATGACTATCTGTGTGGGGCCACGCCTACCGCTCATTTTTTCTGTAGTAAAAAGGAGCTTAAGTCGACTTATGCAAAAATTGTGGTAAGAATACTATGCTGATCTCCGATTGAAAAGTACCTCCATGCAAAATTTTATTTATTTTTTCAAGAAGTTATAGACAAAGTAATTATTGCTTAATCTCACTCTTGCGTACAATTTTAAAATATTTTAAACTTAGAAAGTGCTCTCCTGCAAAACGGTAAAATGGGACTTAAGCAGTTTTTCCTTTTTTACCACAGATATATTCTATCTTTTAAATTGGATCAAAAAATATACATGGACGAACCTTTATAGAAAGCGGTTGAGTTGATTCGGAGTCTATTTTTTATATAAAATTTTCAACGAAATGCCAACGAAAAAGCTTTTATTAGAAAGCCACCAATTTAATCGCAACTTGAGATTATTTTTTAATTTCATACCCGTCAGGATGGATATACCTATCAGTTTGTCAGAAAGTTAGTAACGCATTATGGGAGACATCGTAGATCCCATATATTACAGATGTGCGTATAAGTTTAAGACCAGTGAGTATTTTTAAAATTATTTTCCTTTAGACACTTCAAACTTAAAACGAAAAAAAATTTAAGCGGAAACATATTATTTTTATACCTGTTACACTAGTGTAAACAGGTATATTCAGTTTGTCGGAAAGTTTGTAACGCATTAAAGGAGGCGTCGTAGACCCTATAAGAATGTGTATACATTCTTGATCACCTCGACGAGACGAATCGATTTAGCCTTGACCGTCTGTCTGTCCGTCTGTCTGTGTGTTGCTGCGCGATTTATTCGCTCAGTTTTAAAGATATTCGGCTAAAATTTTAAACTTAAGCTTTTCTAGGTCCTGTATAGTTTCTATGTTAAAATCAATGTGCTACGCCCACTTTTAGGTATAGCTCCCATACAAAAAGTACAACATTTTTTCAAGTTCTTATATGAAAAAAATGTATTTATAAAGCGAATGGCTTCAAATATGGTTAAAATGTTTCTTATTCCATGCCAAATCTTCAGTTTAAAATTGGTCCAAATCGGACCGCGAATTCCCTAAATTTTTAAGAGTATATTTAATTTGTTTAGTATTTTAAAATAAAATTTAATACAAATGCTGCACACGAAGGTCTATCAACGTCAAATGATGTGTAACAGGTATATAGTATAAACTTCGGTCCAACCGAAGTTAACTTTTTTTCTTGTTTATTTAGTCATACTTCATTTAAACAAAAATTTCATTCAATTCCAAATTGTTTGCAAAAATAGGTGCGCATAAGTTAAAGACCAGCTGGCAGCATTGCACATTGGGCGGTATCGGCTTTTTTTAAGGGTTATAAAAGTGTTTAATTATATTTGCTTTTATTTCGTAATGTTTTCAATGTTATTAATAAACCATAAATTTGTCGAATCTAACTTTACTATAGTTGTGTTTCGTGGAGCATAGATATGCTCTAAGATACAGTTGGATTCAAAAAAGTGTTTATGTGGTAGTATGTATTATTATGTATATTTTTATGTAGAGTTTAAAGCATAAGCGGACTTTTGCGGTTTTTCGATTTATTTCAATAGTTGTGGGCAAGGTTGCTATTCGTCATGGCGATTTGCTGAAAGTTTTGTTGAAAAAGCGTCGCAACATCAACAATACTTTCGACTGGGTTTGTGCAGAAATACTTGTAAAATTTATTTCAGAAAATACTTTGATGGAAATTAAAATGAAAATTAAGAACTTTACTGTCCAAGTTAAGAGACTGCCCAAAGAAATGTTCAACGGCTTGAAAAATAAAATGTTAGCTGGCTTGCATCAGACTTAACCCTTTATTCAGAAAAGGATATTGGTGGCAATAAAGGTGGACGGCCTCCTCTATCTTTTGACGATAGAAGTTTACGTCAAAAAAGAAAATTTGATTCCGAACTTTCAAAAGAAAGAAACAGCTTTCATTGAAAAAACCAGTACCATTATCACCTGATAAGGCCTTTATAATAGTTTCCAAGCAGCATTATATTAACTCACGCTTAAAGAACATCGAAAAAATTGCAATATATATCCTAGCTACAAAAAGGTGAAGGAGGCTAAGGAAATTTAACAAATTATCATATCTAAACTTAAGGGCCTAGTCACACGGTGCAAGATTTTTGGAGAAAAATGGGAAAAAAGAGATGGAGGAGAAAAATAAAAAAAGAAAAGGAATAACAGGTGGGAGGGGAGGAGAAAAAGGGGGAGGGAGGAGCAAAGCCGCGGGTACCTGCACCCATGCGAAGCCGGGGCGAGTTGCTAGTAGTTAAATAAACTTGAGATTGCTTTCAACTGCAACAAAGTAGCCATTCCTCACCAAGCAACAAGCCAAAAGATGACTAGGTTGGTGAAGAGCTTGGAAAAATTGGTCTGTTACCGATTGGAAGAAAGTGCTTTTCTCCGATGAGAGTACCTTTCAACTCAGAGCAAAATGCCGAATATCGTTAAGGCGTCTTTCAAATGAAGCATTCCATAATCCACAAGACCAACAAGGTGAAGGCAAGGTAACAGTTTGGGTCGTAATTTCTTGGAATAACAAGACGAACTTGCATATCGCAACTGAAAGCATTAACTCGGTACGATATACTGAAGGTCCCTGTTAAACCCCGGGTCACAAATCACTTCTTATTGCTCATCTACTCAATTACACATATCTACAATAAATAGTTTAATTAAATTCAGTCGTTAATAGGCATTTTAAATACCGTGTGATGGGTATTGAAGCTTCTGTTCCACCCAAGTTAATCTTTTCCTAGTTTATAATTATTTTTGTGAGAGAAATTTAAGCGCACAAAAAGAATGAAAAAGCTTTTATTCCGCAAAAACGCACCTCCTCTAGAAATTCTGGAGGTTTGAATTTAGTTCAATTTAAATTGTTCATTATGATATTGCTTGTATTATTCGCGCTTACAGTCAGCTTGCTGGCTAACGTCATACACAGAAAGTTTTCTTATTGGCAACGCCGTGGCATACCACATGACGCGCCCAAATTTCCGCAAGGGAATTTTTATGAGTGGCCAAAAACTAAACAATTCTCACATATCTTCAAAGATTACTACACCAAGTATAGGAATATTGGTGGTCCCTTTGCTGGTTTTTACTTTTTCTTCACAAAAACTGTCATCATCACAGATTTAGAATTGATAAAAAATATATTGATTAAAGACTTCAATAATTTCGATAATCGTGGCTTATTTTATAATGAAATCGATGATCCCCTTTCGGCAACACTCATCTCAATTGAAGGACATAAATGGCGTAAATTGCGACAACAACTGACACCAACCTTCACATCAGGCAAAATGAAGCAGATGTTTCCGACAGTTGTCGCCATTGGAAAACAGTTCTCCGATGTATTTGAACAGAAGGTGTTGGAGGCGGGTAAAAATGCTTTGGAAATAACTGATTTGGTTTCACGCTTTACTGCCGATGTCATTGGTACTTGCGCTTTCGGCTTGGAATGCAATAGTTTGACTAATCCAAACGCTGATTTTGTGGTCACAGGACGTCGCGCTATTGTGGAGCGTGCTTATGGTGGTAAATTGGATTTTTTACTATTCGGTTTTCCAAAAATTGCACGCATGCTGAGACTGCGTACCACATTACCTGAAATCGAGAATTTCTATATGCGTATTATACGCGATACTATTGAATATCGTCAGAAGAATAATATTAAACGTAAAGATTTTATGGATATGCTTATCGAATTGAAGCGGAAATACGATGAAGGGAATCACGAAGAGGGAATAAGTCTCAACGAATTGGCAGCTCAAGCGTTTATATTCTTCGTGGCAGGTTTCGAAACCTCCTCGACAACCATGGGTTTCGCGATGTATGAACTTGCCAGACATCAGGAAATACAAGATAAATTGCGCATTGAAATTGAAAAAGTCTTAACGCAGCATAATAATGAATTCACCTATGAGTGTATGAAGGAAATGCAGTACTTAGAGCAGGTAATCGATGGTAAGTTCAAGTAGTAATATAATAAAAAAATATACTCTAAACGAAGTCAATAATTATGTTTTTTTATTACAATAGAAACTTTACGCATGTACCCAGTACTCGGACATATTAATCGCGTTGCACAAGAACATTATGAAACTGGCGATCCTAAATATTATATAGAGGCCGGTACAGCAGTGATTATTCCCACACTTGGTATACACTACAATGCAGACATTTATCCTGAACCAGAAATATTTAAACCAGAACGTTTTACCGATAAAGAAGTCAGAGCACGTCCTGCTTGCACTTGGCTGCCTTTCGGTGATGGTCCGAGAAATTGTATTGGTCTGAGATTTGGAAAAATGCAAATTTGTATTGGCCTAGCCTATTTGTTAAAAAATTTTAAACTTTCTGTGGCACCTGAAACCGAAATTCCAATTAAGTTAGACAATAAAAATATTTTATTGAATGCCATTAATGGAATACATTTAAGTATTGAGAAGATAAATTAATAATATGTAAAATATACGAGAAAAATAATCATGTTAAATATTTAATTTAGTCATAGTCACTAAATTAATTGATGTTAGAAAATAAAAAGATATTAGCAGTGCTCTTAAATATTTGTTGTATGTCATACGTTATGATTATTTCTGTATGGGTATATTTCGGCGTTTATTGTGCATACTGAAACAAAGAATTTCTTTATCAACATCACCAAATTAACTTAACGATAATATAAAACAAGAAAGAACGCTGAAGTCGAGTATGCTTGTCTGCAAGAAACCATGTACCCAAGCTTTATCTACTTTAAGATAGGAAATATCTTAGCACCATACCTCATTGTATTGAATTTTCATATAAAAAATGGAATATATTTGAATAGGGCTATACCTAAAATTTTTTTATTCTACCCATATTGGAATTTTACATTGGGACTATCATAGGCGTAATTTAAACCAAAAAAAGACTTCCTAAAATTAGAAAAAAAAATTTTTTTAATGCAAAAATCCTAATTTTAGGAAATATTTGTATGGGGGGTACCCTTAAAACAGGGTAAGAGAAAAACAGTTTGTAAGTGCACACCTGAAACGGACGGTTGGACAGACGGACAAACAGACAAGGCTTGTTCGACCCCCTTCCAATGCTGATCAAGAATATATATTCTTTATAGGGTCTTTAAAGTCTCCTTCTGTCTGTTACATACATTCGCACAAACCTTATATACCCTGTTACCATTTGGGTACAGGGTATAAAAAAGATTATTTCGTATAACATTATTCGTATACGTAAAATCAGCTTAATTTCAGCATGAAACATGTTTTTGCGTTATGTGTACATACAAAAAACTTATCAGAAAAAATATATTAACACTAAATTACTGATACGTATATTATGCGGGCTGTTTTAAAAGGTTCTTAGAATTTTTGATATTATATAATGTAAATTCGTTGAACAACGCTCGGATAGCTTTATTTGGAATGCAGTTAACTTCGTATATATAGAAACGATCGGTGAAGTGTTTAGTCAGTTGCAAAGTTAACGCAAAAAATAATAGAACGCAGTGCGCAATGTTTTCTATAATTATTTTTATACTTGGAGTGTTGACACTCGCCTATTACTGGAAAGAACAACGATTTAGCTATTGGAAACGCCGTGACGTGCCACACGATGAACCGCGTCTTCCTCTGGGCAATTTAAATGAAGCATTTAAAACAAAACAGCTATCTCATGTTTTCAAAGAAGTCTACGAAAAATATAAGGGACGCGCACCTTATGCCGGCTTTTACTTTCTTTTGACAAAATCCGTCGTTCTAATCGATATTAAACTTATAAAAAATATACTAATCAAAGATTTCAACAATTTCGAATCGCGTGGTGCATACTACAATGAACGTGATGATCCACTCACAGGTCATCTGGTATTTCTCGAGGGTGAACGTTGGCGTAAACTGCGACATAAACTGACACCTACATTTACCTCAGGTAAAATGAAATGTATGTTCCCAACAGTACTCAACGTCGGTGAAGAACTTGTTAAAGTTGTGGCACAAAAAACGAATGAAACAAAATCAAAAACTTTGGAGTTGACAGATCTGGTGGGGCGCTATACAGCCGATGTTATTGGTACATGTGCATTCGGCATTGAGTGTAATAGTCTACAAAATGAAGATGCCGAATTCGTACGCATAGGACACAAGGCAATCAGTGAGCGACGCCATGGTCCACTAATCGATGTTTTATCTGGTACCTTTCCGGAGATTTCACGTATAATGCGGGTGAAGATTACGCCTCAAGATGTTGAGGATTTCTATATGCGTATAGTGCGTGAAACATTGAATTATCGAGTTGAAAATCAAATCAAGCGGAATGATTTTATGGATTTGCTCATCGAAATGAAACAAAAACACGATGAGGGCAATGAGGCGGAAGGTCTTACATTGAATGAAATTGCAGCACAAGCATTCATTTTCTTTCTTGGTGGTTTTGAAACGTCCTCAACAACCATGGGTTATGCATTATATGAATTGGCAATGCATCAGGATGTGCAGAAAAAAATTACGCAACGAGATTAATGAAGTCTTGGAAAGACATAATGGCGAATTCACCTATGAGTGCATGAAGGAAATGCAATATATGGATATGGTTATAAATGGTAAGTTCCAATGTGTTAGATTTATATACAATTTAACAAATTTTTGTTGATATTTGTTTAGAAACGCTACGCAAATATCCTGTTCTTGCACATCTGATACGTAAGGCCAATGCGCACTATGTACCGGAAGCTGATCCAAAATACTACATTGAAGCTGGTACTTCGGTCGTTATACCCTTACTTGGAATACACTACGATCCAGAGTTTTATCCAGAACCACAAAAATTCATTCCAGAACGTTTTACTGAAGAAGCTATTAAAACACGACCCGCTTGTACTTGGTTACCTTTCGGCGATGGTCCCAGAAATTGTATTGGTATGCGTTTTGGTAAAATGCAAACATGCATTGGTCTGGCTACTTTAATTAAAAATTTTAAATTTGAAATTGATGCAGAAACACAAGTTCCTATTAAATTTAAAGTTAAATCTATTATACTTCATTCAGAGGATGGCATAAAATTAAAGGTTTCCAAAATTTAAAATAATCTTAAATTTTTGCTCGCGTGTGTTTTGTTTTTATATCCGCTTGGACGCCCTTGAGTTGAGTATTCGATGCTGGTGTAACTCAAGGAAGTTTACTTGGACCAGTTTTGTACATTCTGAATAAAGCGTATTTACCGATTCAAACTGCACTTTAGGTAGCTCAGCTAGCAACAGCGATGCTGCAGATATATCGAAGAAGTTCCTGAAGAAGAATGCATATTTTCATACAAAAAATTTTAAAAGTGGTAAGTTTCTATGGGGCTATATCTAAAAATGGGCGTGGCACCTTGCTTCTGACATACAAACTAACTAAGAGCACAAAAAGCTTAAGTTTCAAATTTCAAGTCAATATCTTTAAAACTTTCCGAGTAAAACGCATCGCAACTAGACAGACAGACAGACGGACAGACAGACGGACATGGCTAAATCGATTCGTCTCATCGAGCTGATCAAGAATATATATACTTGGGGACTATGGGGTCTCCGATGACTCCTTCAATGCGTTGCAAACTTTCGGACAAACTAAATATACCTGTTTAAGCTATTATAACGGGTATAAAAAAGCTAATTTCAGCTTTCCCCAATATATTTGGGTAAGCCAAAAAATGGTATTTTTATACCCTGTACCCAAAGGGTAAAGGGTATATTAAGTTTGTGCGAATGTATGTAACAGACAGAAGGAGGCAAGATAGACCCTATAAAGTATATATATTCTTGATCAGCATTGAGAAGTCGAACTAGCTTTGTCTGTCTGTCCGTCCGTCCGTCCGTCCGTCTGTCCGTCTGTCATGCTGTCTGCCGTATGAAAACGATTATTTCGGAGACTATAAGAGGTAGAGCTTTCAAAATTGAAACTTAAACTCTCCTAAGCCGTCAAGTGTGCACTTACAAACGGTTTTTCTCTAGACCCATTTTAAGGGGTACCCCCATACAAATGTACCCCAAAATTTTGGGTTTTTGCATAAAAACGTCATTGTTTTTTATTCTAGGAAGTTCAAATTAAGTAAAAATTATGTCTATGATAGTCCCAATAAAATATCCAAATATGGTTGGGACCAACAAAATTTTAGGTATAGCCCCCATACAAATTTACCCCAAAATATTGGGTTTTTACATAAAAACGTCATTGCTTTTTATTCTAAAAATTTGAATTTAGTATAAATTATGTCTATGATAGTCCCAATGAAATAGACCAATATGGGTAGGCCCAACAAAATTTTAGGTATAAACCCAATCAAAGATATACCCGATTTTTTAAGTTTTTCTATGAAAATCCAATTCAATGATGTATGGTAGTCAAATAGAACCTAACTTAGGGTACATATAGATTGGGTACAGGGTATCTTGTAGTCGAGCATACTCGACTTCAGCGTTCTTTCTTGTTTAGTATGTTTTTAAGGTTTCGCTGCAAATAAAAAAAATCAAATAGTAAAAATTCCATCAAAAACGATTGAAATTGCACAAAACACAGCAGATGCGAAACGGAAACGTACAACGATGTAGCACACGCCGAGTATCTGCTAGTTCTAGATAAATAGATAAAGAAGAATCGATGTTTTTAAGCCAGGCGTCTGTTCGTCCAGCGTTTAATAAATTAACATAGTCGCCAAGCCAACCATTAAACCCAGAAGCTTGTCAGCGTAATGCAGACATTTTTACTATAACTATCAAAATAGCAATGGACCCCCGAACCAAATTTGTCAAAATATCGACTTTGTGTTCGTTTTTTCTTTTTATACCCGTTACACATAGGGTAAACGGGTATATTCAGTTTGTCCAAAAGTTTGTAACGCATTGAAGGAGGCATCGGAGACCCCACAAAGTATATATATTCTTGATCAGCTCGATGAGACGAATCGATTTAGCCATGTCCGTCCGTCCATCCGTCTGTCTGTTGCAATGCGTTTTTCTCGGAAAGTTTTAAAGATATTGACCTGAAACTTTAAACTGAAGCTTTTTGTGTTCCTAGGCAGTTTGTATGTCAGAACCAAGGTGCCACGCCCACTTTTAGATATAGCCCCCATACAAACTTACCATTTTTTTCGATTTTTTTGTATGAAAATAGTTATTATTTATGAATGTTTTGACTACAAATCGGGTAAAAACACTTTTAATCCAATATCCAATATCAGAAGAAAAATACCACGCCCATTTTTAGATATAGCCCCCATGCAAACTAACCTTTTTTTCGATTTTTTGTATGAAAATTGTTATTATTTGTAAATGTATTTACTACAAATATGGATAAAAGCACTTCTAATGACATAGAATTTCAAAAGAAAGGTGCCACGCCCATTTTTTTGATGTGGCCTCTAATACAAACCAAGCGCACATTTTTCAGATTTTGTATAAAAATAGTTCTTATTTATGGATATATTCACTCCAATCTGTGTAAAAACACTTCTACTGTTATCCTATGAATATGCTTCCGATAAGACAAGGATCGAGCCACTATAACATATAGTCCCATACAAACTTGTTTTATTTTTTTCAAGAAAATGATTAAAGTTTCGTGTGGCGGGTATTTGAGCTTCGGTGCTATCGAAGTTAACGTTCTTGCTTGTTTTTAATTATTTTTGATGAGCATTTCAATGAAGAAACTTTAAACATATTTATGAAATCTAAAACGTTACAAGAAGTTAAAGTATTAGCTTTGAGTATAAAAAGTTAAGTTATTATTGGAGTCTATTTCCGCGTAAGTAGATCATCTGGGTGGAGTCTCTTGAGACGTTGATAGCGAGAGCCGAAGCCAATGGGTTAATGTGATCACGTAGACGATCGTTGTATATGGAGCTATGTCGATTTATTTCATCAAAGACTGATGGTACATCTAAGTCGTTGCTAATGACCGTGGTGGCATAATAACCATTTTATTAATAAGCAACTTATTGCTAAGCCGTAGTTTACTGGTTGGGCGTAAAAGCCAGTTCAGTTTTTTCAGTTTCGCTCGACAAGTTCCAGTTATCATAGATATGTGGTTGCGCCAAGTTAGCCGTTTATCTAATACCATTCACAAATATTTGACGAAGTTAACTTGAGGGATATTATTCAAGTCTTTGAATTTATTAATTCCCAAGATATATTTTATTCAGTTTGATTAGTTCTTAACTATATAGTAAAAAAATCGACTATGGAAAAAAAGGCAAGGTAAAACATTAACTTTGGTGGAAATCATTTAAATACCCGCCACAGTTTGTGTGATCATCAGTGAATTTTAAACTAAAAAATACAGACATAACTATAATTTTCTTCAAAATATCAGAAAATGGGAGGTATAGTTTATATGTTAAAGTGTTCCGATCATTATCATATCGGTGGTGTATTCAGATGATGTGTTATTACCTAACTTGAAGTGAATGCATTTTGAATTAATAACTATGTATTTTTATACGAAAATTCTATAATAAGAAAGTAAGGTAATTTTGCATTAGGGCCATAACAGGCGTGGCACCTTAGTTCTGACACACAAACCACTTAAGGCTGAGGAAGCTTAAGTTCTTTATCTTTAAAACTTTCCGAACAAGACGCATTGCAACAGACAGTCGGGCAGGAAGACAGCTAGATATTGGGTTGTTCAATAAGTAATGTCGTATTTTTTCAATAGATGGCGACTCTTTAACATATCTTAGGTTGTACTAATCGCATCGGGTCATCCTGTACGGCGATTTAAAGACAAGGACACCCAGACTGTGTTGTGATCATATGTTTCAGTCTCAAGTTATAGCGCGCCAAAGATGGAGTCCACCAAGCAAGAAATTCGCCATATTTTACGTTTTTACTACCTGAGAGGTAAAAATCCAACGAAGGCGGCCGAAAAAATTTGTGAAGTTTATGGGCCCGATGCTGTAACGATTCGCACAGCACAGCGTTGGTTCAATCGATTTCGTTCTGGTGTAGTGGATGTCAAAGATGTACCCCGTACTGGTAGGCCAATCCTCGTAGAAACCGATAAAATAGTCGAAATCATCCAAGTGGACCGGCATGTTAGCACTCGTTCGATTGGCCAGGAACTGGGTATAAGACATACAACCATTTGGAACCATTTGCAGAAGATGGGATTTCAAAAAAAGCTAGATGTTTGGGTGCCACACGAATTAACGCAAAAAAATCTTTTGGATCGCTTAAACGCTTGTGATACGCTGCTGAAACGGAACGAACTCGACCCATTTTTAAAGCGGATGGTGACTGGAGATGAAAAGTGGATCACTTACGATAACGTCCAGCGAAAAAGGTCGTGGTTGAAGCGCGGCGAGCCGACCCAAACCATCGCCAAGCCCGGATTGACGGCCAGGAAGGTTTTGCTGTGTGTGTGGTGGGATTGGAAGGGAATCATCCACTATGAGCTGCTCAACTATGGCCAGACGCTTAATTCGATCATCTACTGCGAGCAACTCGACCGTTTGAAGCAGGCGATTGACCAGAAGCGGCCAGAATTGGCCAACAGGAAGGGTGTAGTGTTCCACCAGGACAACGCTCGGCCTCACACATCTTTGATGACCCGCAAGAAGCTACGGGAGCTCGGATGGGATGTCCTATCGCACCCACCGTATAGTCCGGACCTGGCACCAAGTGATTACCATCTTATCCGGGCCATGCAAAACGCTCTTGGTGGTACTACGTTGGCCTCAAAAAGGCTTGCGAAAACTGGTTGTCTGAGTTTTTTGCAAATAGGGAGGGGGTTTTATAAGGGGGGCATAATGAAGTTGCCTTCTAAATGGCAACAAGTTTGCGAACAAAACGGTGCATATTTGACTTAAATCGGATAATTCTAAGTATGTTAAATAAAGCGTCAAAATTCGACCACAGATACGACATTACTTATTGAACAACCCAATATATAGGCAGACAGACGGACATGGTTTATAGGGTTTTTGATGTCTCCTTTTAACGCGTTACACACTTTCCGACAAACTGATAATACTTTTCACACAATGCGTGGCGGGTACAAAAAAAAAAAAAAACATTTTTTGATCCTCCGATGAACCCCAAGTATAAATTTTGGGAAACCCTTGAATGCGTCAAAAAAATTCTCCAACATTTTTTCAAATGTGTCATATAGTATCTCCAGTCAGTACATTTACTCGTTCTAAAAATATGGTTTTCCAATTGTAAGCCATCCACTAAACCCCATGCCAAAATTTTTGAAATTAAGATTAAGTGCATTTCGGGTTTTAAGGTTCCCATTAAGCTCCAAGTCACACGATGCAAAATTTTCATTTTCATTTTTCAAATACACCTAATATCAAGTCCCCAAATTGATTTCGGGCTCAAATTTCGTAAAACATAGAAATACCGCAAAAAAAAAAAAAATTTTTAGTTTACATGGTGCCATGACCACCGCCCATTTTCCAATGGATCTTACTTTTTTTCCTGTGTAGTATTTCATTTCGCTTGTTTAATTATTTTCAAAAGTAGAATGAATTTTATTTTGAATCGCTTTTACGGGGCCACGCCCACTTCACATTTCGTAAAATTTCGCTCCAAAATTGTAAAAAACACGATGTATTTATTCTATAGAGGCCACGCCCACCGACCATTTTCCTAAGGTTACATATGTCTTATCTTTAAAGTTGGACCAAGAAATGCACACCTTAAAAATTTCAATGAAATCCGTTGAGATCTTTCGGAAATATACAATACGAAAAATAGTTTACATACTATTCTCAGACCTGCACAAAATGTCATAAGATTTGGTCAAGCCATTTCGAAAGACTATTGTTACAAATACTGTAACACGAGAATTTTATTTATTAGATAATGATTAATAAAATTTCGTTGTTTTGTTTCTTTCTTCAGTTAGATTTAAAAAGAAACCACATTTTGATTAGATATTAGACTATTGAAGGGCATAATAAACAATTTTTGACTTTTTTTTTCATATAATAAATTTATATACAATATGTTAAGAAATATCGAAACATCGATAATTATAATAATGATATCTTTCGATTCATTTTAGATCGATATTTTTATTAGGTGTTAGCGTTAATTTTGAATTCGTGGTGTATTTCTTTTTACCCAAAATTGCGCTCTGACTTTGCCGATCGTCTTGCTCTCCTGCCTCTCTTTGGTTGTTGAGATTGAGTTAATTTTGTATTGAGTTAGTACGCGTACGCAACTGCTCCCACCAACGTAAAAGTTATTTGATTAACCGAAGCTTTAATACCCCTTCACACGAATATTTGAACAGTTTATGTGTGTTCTTCAGGGGTTTTTATACTTTTATAAAAATATATTTGAAAATAATTACTTTTTCATAATGTTCGAAAATAATCGACAAGTTTGTATGGGACCTTTAGCTAAAAATGGGCGTGCCACCTTGGTTTTGATAATGGATGTCATTAGAAGTGTTTTTACCCAAATTTAAGTAAATAGTTTCATAAATAATACCTATTTTTGTACAAAAATTCGAAAATGGGCGGTAAAGTTTTTATGGGGGCTATAGCTTAAAATGGGCGTGACAGCTTAGATTTGACATTGGATGACATTAGAAGTATTTTTACCCAACTTGAAGTGACTACATTTATAAATAATAGCTATTTTGGCACTTTGATTTTAACACTTGAACTGCTTTGGACTGAGAAAAAGATTTAGTTCCGAGTCAATATCTTTAAAACTAAGCGAATTAATCGCATAAATACAGACAGGCGGACTGACAGACGGACGGACAGACGGACATGGTTAGTTCGACTCGTCTCGTCATGCTGATCAAGAATATATATACTTTATAGAGTCTACGACGTCTCCTTTAATGCGTTAAAAACTTTCTGACAAAATGATAATACCCTCCACACTATGTGTGGCGGGAATAAAAACCGAAACGGGTGGGGATATATACTGCTGTTTTGATTTTACTAGACTAGATTTTTGAATTTTACATTTTAACACTGTTTTACTACTGTGGGCAAAAAGTAAGTAGAATTTTCAATTTAAACTTCGCGGGCTTAACATTTCGGGCTAGTTCTTTTTCCTTTTTTCTTAAGTTAGCAGGACTGTTAATAACATCTGGGCCAAATTTCATGTCAATGTGATTACCAGTAATATATTCACGCTTGTGCTTACCAAACGACCAAGAGTGAATTTGTCGATTTTTAGAATGTCTGATTTAATTGAGCAGAGAAGTGTCATCAAATTTGGTTTTCTGAATGGAATTAATGGAAAAAAATGTTGAAGGAGGCTTACGGGGACCGAGCTCTACCAAAATCAACAACATATGATTGGTATACATTGTTCAAAGAAGGTTGGGAACGTGTTGAAGACGAAGAGCGCCCTGGTCGACTATCGGCCTCAACGGACGATGCTCACATCAAAAGGTAAAAGAATTAGTGCTTGCACACCGTCGATTAACTATAAGAGACATTGCTGATGGTATTGGAGTATCGAAAGGATCAATTAATACCATTATTTGAGATGTTTTGAGCCTCAAACGTGTCAAGTCTAGATTGGTACCAAAATTGGTGAATTTTCTGGAAAAACATCGTCGCTTCTTCGTGACTTTTTCTCCAAAAAATGCAACCAATACCGTTCCGCAACCACCGTATTCGCCTGATTTGGTCCATCGATTGAGGAGATAAAAGCTGAATCGAAGAAGGAGCTGAAGGCTATACCGGAAAGGGACTAATTGGCATGTTTCGAGGATTGGAAAAAACGTTGGCATAAGTGTATTTTATCTGGAGGGGATTACTTTGAAAGGGATGAAATTGATTTACAAGAATAAATAAAGATTTTTCATTTTACAAACAAATTCACTTTGTAAAATGCCCACAGTAGTAAGGTTTCATTTTCAGCTTGGCTGATCAAATTTGAGTATTTTGTATTGAAATTGAAATATTAAATAACATTTTGAGTATTTGCACCAAAACTCTAAGATTTCGGTGTTAACCCTGTATACTTATATTATTAAATATAGTTCTATAGTTTGTTTAAATTATGCACTTAGCAACCAATTTTTTTATCAACATAATGCTATAAGAAATTGAGATTATTATGTATTAATCACCAATATTTGCATATACACAACTAAAAATAAAAATCAGCTGTAAATTTCAACACAAAACAAGTTATTGCGTTGATAAATAATTGTCAACAAATACCAATAGCACAATAATGATATATATACTTATAATGCGGGCTGTTCAAAATGTTCTTAGAATTTATGTTATCATACGCATTGACTTTTCAAACAACACTCGTGCAATTATCATAAATTTCTAAATTTAGGACAAAGTAAACTTCGTATATATAGAAACGATCGGCGAAGTGTTTAGTCAGTCGCAAAGTTAACGCGAAAAATAATAGAACGCATTGCGTAATGTTTTCTATAATTATTTTTATACTTGGAGTGTTGACACTCGCCTATTACTGGAAAGAACAACGATTTAGCTATTGGAAACGCCGTGACGTGCCACACGATGAACCGCGTCTACCTTTGGGCAATTTAAATGAAGTACGTAAAACGAAGCAAATGTCCCATGTTTTTAAAGAAGTCTATGAAAAATATAAGGGACGCGCACCATATGCCGGCTTTTACTTTCTTTTAGCAAAGTCCGTCATTATAACCGATATTAAACTTATAAAAAAATATATTAATCAAAGATTTTAATAATTTTGAATCGCGTGGGGCATACTACAATGAACGTGATGATCCACTCACAGGTCATCTGGTACTACTTGAAGGTGAACGTTGGCGTAAACTGCGACATAAATTGACACCTACATTTACTTCAGGTAAAATGAAATATATGTTCCCAACAGTACTCAAGGTCGGTGAAGAACTTGTTAAAGTTGTGGCACAAAAAACAACAGAAACGAAAACAAAAACTTTGGAGTTGACAGACCTGGTGGGGCGCTATACAGCCGATGTTATTGGTACATGTGCATTCGGCATTGAGTGTAATAGTCTACAAAATGAAGATGCCGAATTCGTACGCATAGGACATAAGGCACTGAGCGAGCGACGACATGGTCAACTAATCGATGTTCTATCTTTTACCTTTCCGGAGATAGCACGTGTAATGCGTGTGAAGATTACGCCTCAAGATGTTGAGGATTTCTATATGCGTATAGTGCGTGAAACATTGAATTATCGAGTTGAAAATCAAATCAAGCGGAACGATTTTATGGATTTGCTCATCGAAATGAAACAAAAACACGATGAGGGCAATGAGGCGGAAGGTCTTACATTGAATGAAATTGCAGCACAAGCATTCATTTTCTTTCTTGGTGGTTTTGAAACGTCCTCAACAACCATGGGTTATGCATTATATGAATTGGCAATGCATCAGGATGTGCAGAAAAAATTACGCAACGAGATTAATGAAGTCTTGGAAAGACATAATGGCGAATTCACCTATGAGTGCATGAAGGAAATGCAATATATGGATATGGTTATAAATGGTAAGTTCCGATGTGTTCGATTTATATACTGTTTAACAAATTTTTGTTGCTATTTGTTTAGAAACGCTACGCAAATATCCTGTTCTTGCACATCTGATACGTAAGGCCAATGCGCACTATGTACCGGAAGCTGATCCAAAATACTACATTGAAGCTGGTACTTCGGTCGTTATACCCTTACTTGGAATACACTACGATCCAGAGTTTTATCCAGAACCACAAAAATTCATTCCAGAACGTTTTACTGAAGAAGCTATTAAAGCACGACCCGCTTGTACTTGGTTACCTTTCGGTGATGGTCCCAGAAATTGTATTGGTATGCGTTTTGGTAAAATGCAAACATGCATTGGTCTGGCTACTTTAATTAAAAATTTTAAATTTGAAATTGATGCAGAAACACAAGTTCCTATTAAATTTAAAGTTAAATCTATTATACTTCATTCAGAGGATGGCATAAAATTAAAGGTTTCTAAAATTTAAATAAAACAAGAAAAAAAGTTAACTTCGGGTGGAGGGAAGCTTATACTATTTACATGTTACACATCATTTGACGTTGAAAAATTTAGAAATTCACGGTCAGATTTGAACCAATTTTAAACTGAAGATTTTGCTTTGTATACGAAGCATTTGTACCATATTTGAAGCCATTCGCTTTATAAATAGATGTTTTTCTTATAAGAACTTGACAAAATGTTGTACTTTTGTATGGGAGCTGTACCTAAAAGTGGGCGTGGCATATTGATTGGCATATTGGCTATCATATAAAGTACCCAGGACCTAGAAAAGCTTAAGTTTAAAATTTCAGCCCAATATCTTTATATCTTCATCGAATAAATCGCGCAGCAACAAACAGACGGACTGACGGACAGACAGACGGACATGGCCAAGTCGACTCGTCTCATGGAGCTGATCAATAATATATATACTTTATGGCGTCTCCGATGCCTCCTTTAATGCGTTACAAACTTTCCGACAAACTGATAATACCCTTCACACTATGTGTGGTGGGTATAAAAATAGTTTAATGTATCATACGTAAAAAAAAAAATATTTTAAGTGATTTTTTTTTTTTTAAATAAATAAACAAATAAATATTCTTGTATGATGAAATGTCGTTGTATTGTTGCTTTGATTTTTTTTTAAAACACCGCTTGATTAGATAGTAGACAATAAATATAATAACTAAAATTTTTGATTATGTTATTTTTATATTATCAATTCGTGTTTGAAAAGAATTCGATATTGATCCGATCTTAAACCAATTATATGCTGTTAGAGCAAGAGCTACACCAAATATCGAATTATCGATATCTAATTGATAGTTTTGATATAAATACATTATGGATATTTTTTGAAATCGATATAATATCGTTACTTTTTTCATCGATATTTTATCGAAACTTTTAATATCAATATTTTTTTTAATATTATATCGATATTATTAATATCGACATTAGCCTTATATGTGTACACGTCCCGACAAGTGTAAAAGATGATATAGAGAAAGATGATTTCTATGAGCGCTTGGAGCGAGCTGTGATTAGTTGTATGTAGAAAAACGGAGAGAGGGAAAAATGCCTTATCAGGCAGATAAATAGAAAAGTAAAAAACGTGAATTGGATTCATGTGCTCTTCTTGAATCTAACTTTGACCAGATAACGTCTATTACTAGAGTTCTTCATTTATTTAAAAATTTTAATTCACATACTCTAGTTCCTATTGCTCTAAGTATGCCACAAGTATAGACAAACGCATGAAGGAAAAAGGGTTTATTAAGTGTGTGAAATGTATATTACAGGCTTGAGGAGGCATGAGAAACCCTTTAAAGTAAATATATTCTTGATCAGCATTGAAAGACGAGTCGATACAGTTGCGTCTGTCTGTCTGTCCCTCCTGCTGTCTGCCTTTGAGACTCTTCTAAGCAGTCACTTGCAAAGCTTTTCTCCCCATTTACAAACTTACCCCATGAACATGGTTATAGTCCCTTTACAAATTTACCAAATTTTTTTTGTATAAAAATTCAATACAATAAATTAAGATTTTCTTGGAGTTGAGCATGCTCGACTTTCTTGTTTA
Source organism: Leucophenga varia (assembly GCA_018903435.1). Taxonomy (NCBI): domain Eukaryota; kingdom Metazoa; phylum Arthropoda; class Insecta; order Diptera; family Drosophilidae; genus Leucophenga; species Leucophenga varia. The sequence continues at coordinate 519,604 of JAEIFJ010001264.1, read as the reverse complement.
TTTGTACTTTTTATATAATAACGTTTTCTAAAAAATGTAAATATAAATAAATAAATAAAATGATTTTCTATAGAACCTAATTAAAATATTTATAATTTAGACACTTTCAATTTTATGCCATTCTCCGAATGAAGTACAACGGATTTTACTTTAAATTTAATTGGAACTTCTGTTTCAGCATCAATTTCAAATTTTAAATTCTTAATCAAACAAGCCAGACCAATGCTTGTTTGCATTTTACCAAATCGCATACCAATACAATTTCTGGGACCATCGCCGAAAGGTAACCAAGTACAAGCGGGACGTGATTTAATAGCTTCCTCAGTAAAACGTTCCGGAATGAATTTGTGTGGTTCTGGATAAAATTCAGGATCGTAGTGTATACCAAGTGTAGGTATAATAACCGTTGTACCAGCTTCAATAAAATATTTTGCATTCGTTTCGGGTACATAGTGCGTGTTGGCTTTACGAATGAGATGCGCAAGTGCAGGATATTTGCGTAGCGTTTCTAAATAAAAATACGGTAAAATTAATATACTAGTTCGATTGCAACAAAAAAATGTACACTTACCATTCACAACCATATCCATATACTGCATTTCTTTCAAACATTCATAGTTAAATTCGCCATTATGCCTGTCTAAAACTTCATTAATCTCATCGCGTAGTTTTTGCTGCACATCCTGATGCATAGCCAACTCATATAATGCAAAGCCCATTGTCGTTGCAGATGTTTCAAAACCGCCAAGAAAGAAAATATACGCTTGGGCAGTAAGTTCATTCAATGTAAGACCTTCCGCCTCATTGCCCTCATCACGTTTTTGTTTCATTTTAATTAGCAAATCCATAAAATCATTTCGCTTGATTTGATTTTCAACGCGATAATTCAGTGTTTCACGTACAATACGCGTATAAAAATCCTCGACATCTTGTGGTGTAACTTTTAAACGCATCGCAAGCGCCACTTTTGGAAAAGCAAATGTAAGTATATCCAATAATCGACCATGACGTCGCTCAGTGATCGCCTTGTTGCCCATTTTAACAAACTCAGCATTTTCATTTTGGAGACTATTACACTCAATGCCGAAGGCACAGCTTCCAATAACATCCGCAGAATAGCGGCTCATCAGATCGGTTATCTCCAGTATTTTCGTATCGGTAGCTTTTCGAACAACAATCTTAGCCAGATCTTGTGCGACCTGCAGCACTGTAGGGAACATGTATTTCATTTTTCCAGAAGTAAAAGTCGGTGTCAGTTTATGGCGTAGTTTGCGCCAACGTTCACCTTCGAGCGATACAAGGTGACCTCTGAGTGGATCGTCACGCTCATTGTTATACATGCCACGTGAATCAAAAGAGATGAAATCTTTGATTAAAATATTTTTAATAAACCTTATGTCGGTAAGGATGACTGCTTTCGATAAAAAGAAATAGCAACCGGCATATGGCGCATGATCCTTAAACTTTTCATAGAATTCTTTATAAAGGTGCGATAGCTGCTTCGTTTTGTGTGCCTCGTTCAAATTGCCCATAGGTAGACGTGGTACATCATGTGGTACTCCACGACGTTTCCAGTAACTATAGCGCTGCTCCTTCCAATAATAGGCGAGCGTCAATACTCCAAATATAAAAATGATTAAAACTAACATCGTGATACAAATTGTGCCTTTTTCTGTTTAAAGTAAAACTGGATCACTAACATACTGCTCAGTTGTATTTATACGATCTGTAATACATTTTTCTAGTTAATTTTTTTTTATTTCAAGTGGTTTTGTAAGAAAAACGATTTCCAAATAATTATACCCTGTACCCAAAGGGTAAAAGGGTATATTAAGTTTGTGCGAATGTATGTAACAGACAGAAGGAGGCAAGATAGACCCTATAAAGTATATATATTCTTGGTCAGCATTGGAAGGGGAGTCGAACTAGCTTTGTCTGTCTGTCCGTCTGTCCGTCCGTCTGTCTGTCCGTCTGTCATGCTGTCTGCCGTATGAAAACGATTATTTCGGAGACTATAATAGGTAGAGCTTTCAAAATTGAAACTTAGACTCTCCTATGCCGTTAAGTGTGCACTTACAAACGGTTTTTCTCTAGACCCATTTTAAGGGTACCCCCATACAAATGTACCCCAAAATTTTGGGGTTTTGCATAAAAACGTCATTGTTTTTTATTCTAGGAAGTTCAAATTTAGTATAAATTATGTCTATGATAGTCCCAATATAATATCCCAATATGGATAGGACCAACAAAATTTTAGGTATAGCCCCCATACAAATTTACCACAAAATTTTGGGTTTTTACATAAAAACGTCATTGCTTTTTATTCTATAAAAATTTAAATTTAGTATAAATTATGTCTATGATAGTCCCAATGAAATAGACCAATATGGGTAGGACCAACCAAATTTTAGGTATAAACCCAATCAAAGATATACCCGATTTTTTAAGTTTTTCTATGAAAATCCAATTCAATGAGGTATGGTAGTCAAATAGAACCTAACTTAAGATACATATAGATTGGGTACAGGGTATCTTGCAGTCTAGCATACTCGACTTCAGCGTTCTTTCTTGTTTTTATTTTTGTTTTTTTTTTTTCGTAAAGTACTTCAAGTACTCCAGATATTTGCAGATATTGAAAGTTAAATAATTTCAATATATAATATTAGTCATTGGCTTGTACCAGCTGTTTTTGCTTGTTTTAAGATGTCTATTACAATTACTTCTTAATAATCTATTACTCAGTAAACTTGTCAAAAGAATGTAAACATTGATAAATGAATTCGAAGTACGTGTATAACATTTTTTCTATCTACGGACGGGAAGAGATGGCGTGGAGGTTGGGGCAAAAAATCAAAGTTTAATTTTGTTCATGACTACTTTGATTGTTCAAATATGTGCTGAAGTGTAGGACAGGAAGAGATGGAGTGGGGTTGGACTATTTTGATTGTTCAAATATGTGCTGATAGCTTTTCAAGACATATCGATAACACAGGCCGACAAAATTTAACAAAAGTCTAGACCCAGAGACCACCAACACCCGAAGGATTGATGCGCTGAATCGAATCCGTGCTCTGAATAACGTCTGGTTTCGAGATATCCTAACCAGTGCAAAAAACGCGTTTTGCAGTTTTTGAGGTTACGTGACGGAAGGAAAAACTTATTATCAAAAAACGTTTTATGGCAATTGAAAGTATCACCCTTCCCTTCTAAACCTTTTGGATTTTTCAAATATATTTTTTCACCGAAATATCGCTATTTGAAATTTTACAATTAAGCGTATTAACCCTTTAACGCTTTTTACGCTTAATTGTAAAATTTCAACTGAGATTTTTCGGTGAAAAAAAGATATTTGAAAAATCCAAAAAGGTTTAAAAGGGGAAGGGTGGTACTTCAATTGCCATAAAACGTTTTTTGATAATAATTTTTTCCGTCTGTCGCGTAACCTCAAAAACGCGTTTTTGGCACTTTTAGGTTAGGATATCTCAAAAACCAGACGTATAGGAGCAATAGCACGGATTCGGATTCAGCGCATCAAAATCCTTCGGGTATATCTTGTCTCTGGGTTAAAAACTTGTAGGCCTGTGTAATTTACGGTATTCTAAATAAATAATAATATATCGATCAAATGTCTGATTAAATTTAAACTCTTGTGTAAGCCGGTGGTTGACCTTGGCAGCACGTAGGGTGTTTCTCGTTGCTCGTTGATACCAATATGGAATTCCAATCTTGCGGACGTTCTCGCTGACGCACCACTCCGATTTAGTTTATGTTTTGCACATAAACAATTCTCGCCGTAACCTCTGCATTAATCCGACGCAGTTGACCAGTCCAGGACAACCTTTTACTTGGAAATTTTTGACTATGTCGATGTGCTTCTGTAGCTCATCGTTCGTGCAATGTAATGTCATTGCGCACTTTGAATGGTTCAAGATTCTCCAAAGTATTTTTTTCTCAAACACGCCAAACGCCGACTTATCCAGTTCTTTTATGGCATGCTTTAGCCATGTATCCTGACCGGCCTTATCAGCGCCTTGTAGAGTTTAATTTTTGTTTCTCATGTCAGAAATCTACTTCGCATTTGCCTAACGAGATCAAAATAGCAAGAGTGATTCTTCATCTTATTTACTGATTATTTACTGTGTTATTGACGCTGTTTACATCTGTGCCTAAGTTATCGAAGCTTTCTAGAAAATCAAAGTTAAAGTTATCTTTCGTCACAAATTGTCCAAGTCGTGTTGTTGGTGTCCGGGGTGATGCCAAGTTCTTCGTCACACTCTCAGTCTTCCGCTAGTTCCATTGAACTAGACTTACTTGCAATGTCCAAGAAAGTCCCTGGCTAAAGCAAGTTGCTTTTTATCGACTTTAATGATCATATGCGAGTTGCATATTTTCTTTATAGACAATCCACCGGACAAGTTTTGGGTATTAGGAAATCACACGACTACGCATCGCCCTATCTGACAACGCTTTGGATGTTTGAAAGTATATATAATATAAATTGATCGATGAGACGTGTCGATCTAGCCATGTCCGTCTGTCTGTCCGTATGTCTGTCCGTATGTCTGTCTGTTGCGAGGTGATCCATTCGTTCAGTTCAAAAGATATTGAGCTGAAACTGGAAACATAAGCTTATCTCAGTGCTAGGTTGTTTGTATGTTAAATTCAGACTGCCAAACCAACTCTTACGTAATTTACCTCCCATTTTCGAATTTTCGTAAAAAGGTATTATTTATGCATGTAATCCCTCCATTTTGGTAAAAACTCTTCTTATGTCATCCAATGTCGAGACCAAGGTATAGTCCCCATAAAAATGACCTCCCATTTTAGAAGTTTTGTATGCAAATAGATATTATTTCTGAATGTATTCCCTCCAAATTGGGTAAAAACACTTTTTATATCATCCAATATCAAAACCAATTTGACACGCTCATTTTTATGCATAAACCCCACACAAACTTGTCGATTATTTAAAATTTTTTTGAATATCTGTATGTTTAGCTTTAAATTTGAAACCTTTAATGTCTAAACTTGAGTTGTATCAGACTATTGACCCTCTCCCATCCCATCTCGATTGTTTCGATTTCTTTTTTGTGTTAGTTATTGATATGCCGCATAATTGGACGAAAACATGGTGTCAGGAGAATTTGGTAATTTTTTTTTTCAATATTAAGAGATACCTTAAGTTTTGGTAATTGCATATACAGTTACATATTGTACGAAAATTTTAGCAAAAAAAAAAAAGATCCAAATTTCGGAAAACCCAGAACATGCCAAAAATATTATCTAACCATTATTCAAATGCGCCCATTTTCAAGTCTCTACGTATATTCATTCCAATTTCAAGGCCCCCATTAGGCCCTGTGTGCTCACCTAAAATCAAAAAAATCTTTTTTGGGTCCCAGATCCAAATTTCGGCTAGTCTCTAGCCTTCTCATAGATAGTTCATTCGATTTGGGTCCCGAAGTGGGTCTAAGGTTCGATTTTCGATAAACACCGAAACAATCCAATAATATTTTGAATCGACCTTTCAAATGAGCCTGATTTCAAGTCTTCAAGCATTTTCCATCCAAAGATGAATCTGCTGTCAGCCCAAATAGAAAAAAAGAAAAGGTAAAAATAATCCATTTTTGGCCTCGACTGGACCGCAGGTTCAAATTTTAGAAATCGCTGGAATTCGTTTAAACTCGTCTCATTCAAATGAACCTAATATTAAGTCTCTCTATGTCTTACCATCCCAGAGATGTGGCTTGTCCAAGGCCCCCCTGGTTGAAATGTTCCAAAAGCCTTCTAAGTCCTCAATTTCGTTAAAAAACGAATCTACATTAAATTCAAATCCAAATTGAAATCTAAAAATTTCAGGTTCCTATCTGCAGCCGTTTGGGCTGTAGTCCTGTCTCACCTATGTCAATCAGTCAGTCAGTCAGTTGAAAGATATATATATATATATATATTTATATATATATTTGAAAGAGACATATTCCTCGATAGTTTGCGCAGACTGCATACTTTTTTTGGTATAATTTGTGAAATAAAAGTTAATTTTTATGAAATAGATTTGAAGAACATTATTTAAAAAGACAATGAGCTGTACTAGCTTAATAATGACATTGATGTATGATAATCATTCGCATAAAATCAAACGCCAGAACTATACAGGTCAAGTGATTCGAATAGAGCCAGAGGTTCGAAAAAAAGAGCTTATGAAAGAAATGTGGACATAATCGAAGGGCATATATAGTACATAGTATTGTGAATACATTATAAATTCCAAAGTTCCTATTAAAGCTATGGTATAACCTTTGGCGTTAACTTGTATTGTTTTTTGAAAAACTTATATCATGTAATTAAGTTATTAAATATATATATACATATATAACTAGACAACATGTATGTTCATGACTTTCATACTACAATTATTTATAACATTGAAAATTTATCTGAACTTGTTCAAAGCTTTTAATGAGCTATTGAACCAGAATCATATGTTATTTTTTGTATACTAAAACGAACATATGTTTTATCGGTTAAGTAAAAATAAAACTTGTAATATCATTCTAATTACACCAGAAATAATTTCAAATAAAGCAGTTAAATATATATAAAACCCATTTAAAATTGAGATTTAAAAACTTGCGAAAAGTGATGTCAGATTTTGAAAAGAGAACATTTTTTACTATGAATTAAGAGATATTCCAAGTAGATAAATAAAGAGAAAAAGCTTTGATATTTTGATACCCGCTAAACATAGTGTGAACGGGTAAAATCAGTTTGTTGGATAGTTTGTAACGCATTAAAGGAGGCATCGGAGACCCCATTAAGTATATATATTCTTGATCAGCTCAATGAGGCGAGTCGATCTAGCCATGTCAGTCTGTTTGTCTGTCAGTCTGTCCATATGTCGTGTTTGTTTCGAAGCTATTTACTCGGAGACTACTAGAGATACCTAGCTGAAATTTGAAACTTAAGCTTCACTCGGCAACGACCTGGTCAAGTTTGAATATGAAAGTGACACGCCCATTTTTAGGTATAGCCCCCACAAAAACTTACAGTTTTTTCGAACCGCTATTTCCGACCTCTTTTACATAAAGTTGTTCTTTTTCATTTTGATGTTGAGTTGTGTTTCCTTTGGTAGCATAAATCCATCTTTCTGTTCATTTACTGAACTTCTTTTTTGATGCGTGTATAGAACTTTTAATTTTAAAATCGATAATAAAATAACACATAAAGCCCCATGATAACATATTGATTAAGTAGATATGAAAAACACAAATTAACAATAATTAAACCTTAAAAATGTGATAAAACTGCTTATCAGTAAAATTTTCACATTCAGTCACAACAACATGTTTAATATTTTTAAAAATACTTAAATATTTGCAATGTTTATCTATAAAACTTACAATTCTAAAATTTTACCGGGCAAGCGTTCTTTATTCACATTTAATACACGCCTTTAAAATTATCATAGTTAACTACATTTTTTTTAAAATAAAACGCGGCACAATCAAGAGAGAGAGAACGAGAGCTAAAAAGAGGAATGTCTTTTATTGGTATTTTACAAATAGTCTCTTGCACACTTTTCATTCAAACAAACGTTTTCTAGAGACGCGCAGCAATCGATATACCTTGTGCTTATGTGTCATTGCCGATATCTCCGACACATTACAAGAAATTATTTAATTTCAAATAAAATGAAATATTATTGTATCAAATGCAAAAAATCTTAAACTTAAACATAAAAACAATTACGATGGACGTTTTTTTATATTATGCTTATATTTTGTTAAACACGAAGCGAAGCATGAGGATAAAACTGTATGAGACGAAGTGGCTACTCTAAATGCAGCTTTACCTCGCGAAATTTTAATGTGAATTTGTGTTTATTGGCAAATGGCTTTTTATAAAATTTGCAATTAATTTAAAAGTCGTTTTTGATCAATCACCTTCATTTTAAATGTGTACTGCATTAAATAACGTTTTTGATTTTATTTATTTTATTTTTTGGCAGGGCCCAAGTCTGTGCTTCTTAATAATTTAAGAAGAAATAAAATCTACAAAAATAAGATCCACTTTGAAAAATAAAAAATTGTTAGTTATTATTTATATATTTTTGTTTTAAACATTACATACATCTTTTTTTTTTTTTTTTTTTGTATTTATTTCGGATACTACTTTAATTTAACAACAACAAAAAATAAAATTTAATAAATTTTTAAATACGTTCCACTCTTAAATAAATACCTTTCTTCGAACTAACCAAAAAACTTTCATTATTATAAACAAGTGGAATTGGTGTCTCCTCACAAACAGAAAATTTAAAATGCTGCAAGAGAAGAGCTAAGCCAATACGCGCCTGCATTTGACCAAATCGCATGCCAATACAATTGCGTGGACCATCACCAAACGGTAACCACTCTACTGAATCGCGTTCCTTAACACGTTCCGGTGCAAAGTTATCCGGATTAAATTTATTTGGCTCTGGATAAAGTGACTCATCACGATGCATAGCAGCTGCTGGTATAATAATTGGCATACCCTTCTTAATAACATACTTCGGATGATCAGGTACTGGGAAATCTTCAAGACATTCACGATTTAATATAGGTACTTAGTGTATAATCGTAGTGTCTCTGTATAAAAATAAAAAAATATATTTTTGTGTTTTAAATTTTGTTTCGAACTGCAACAAACGTTAGCTTACCAGATATTATTTGATCCATATATTCCATTTCTTTCATGCTTTCATACGTCAATTCTCCATTATGATTTTCTAAAACTGAAATTATTTCCTCTCGTGCACGATTTTGCACCTCTAAATTTTGTGCCAATTCATATAGTGCAAAGCCCATAGTTGTTGAAGAAGTCTCAAAGCCTGCATTGAAGAAGACAAAAGCCTGCGCTGCAATTTCTTCCAACGTCAAATTCTTATCATCACCATATTCCGATTTAATTAATTTATTATTTTTCAAATCGATTAATTGATCCATAAAATCATTACGTCGTATTTTATTTTTCTCTCTGTACTCCACAGTTTCGCGTACTATGCGCATAAAGAATTTTTCTATATATTCTGGAGTTTGTTTCATACCCAACTTGCGTGCCAATTTCGGAAAGCTATTTAAAAAAGTATGCCCAAATCGCCATGTCGTGTATCTGTCAGTGATTTACGTCCCATGACACGAAACTCAACTTCAGGATCTTTCAAGCTGCTGCATTCAATACCAAAAGCGCAAGTTCCAATAACATCGGTAGTAAATCGTGCCAGTAAATCTTTTACTTCGACGATATCGTGTTTTGCTACTAAATCTTTGAAAACATCAACGAATTCATGTCCTACTTTGACAACCGTTGGAAACATATATTTCATTTTTCCCGAGGTAAATGTCGATGAAAGTTTATTACGCAAATTACGCCACTTTTGACCATCAAGCAGAAAGAGTTGCCCAGAGAGTGGATCATCTTTTTCATTTGAATAAAAGCCACGATCAGTAAACTTATTAAATTCCTTGATCAATATATGCTTTACGAGTGAAGGTTCCAAAACAAAAATTGCCGGACGTTGAAACCAATAAAAGCCAGCAAATGGTCCAGTGCCTTTGAATTTATTGTAGTAATCATGGCCAATATCCATAAACGAACGTTTATAGCGTACACCACCCAAACTGCCAAAGAATAAATGTGGTTCTTCGTGTGGTATACCTTCGCGTTCCCAATATTTTAAACGATTTCGTATATATAAAAAGATAAAACTGACAAGTGCCAATAGCACATATAAGAGAAATACAAAAACACTCATGATGCGCACAAATAGAAGAAATATGTTATTTTATAAACCGCTACGAAGCAAAGAAAATTTAAACTAAATGTATAACAAAAAATATCGAAGCTTTTAACTTATTTCCTAACGTTCATGAATCATTGCTGCGTAAAGTTTCAAATAGTTTTCTCTTAAAAAACAAACAGAAGAGAAAAACGTAACTTTAGATATACCAGGAAAGAATTTTGCTGTCAAGCGTATTCAACTTAGAGATACCCTTTATCCAAACGAAATTCACTGAATATCAGAACATTTAAACATCATTTAAATAGCTATTGCAACTCAGCTATTGCAACTCAGCTTTCAGATACTAATCAAGAATAAATATAATTTACGGGATCTGTCAGGCTCCAACTTATGAACGAACTGACAGACAGGCTGCTATGATCATATTCACGCTACATTTAATTTTTGAGATCATAAATACTCTATGAAACCCAATTATTAGTGCGCAACGGATAACACTCTCAGTAATAAAAAAAATTAATGATGAAATACTAATAAAAACCAAATAATATTAGAGAAATTTATGAGATAGATTTCGCGATTTTATATCAATATTACTTACCAACATACAACAAACTTCAATAATTTATTTTTGACTATAATCTAATGAGTAAAATGTGATGTAATGAATATAATAACAATTCCGAAATCGAAGCAATATTTACCCTACACCAAGTCCTGGAGAAAACGAAAGAAAAACATGAAAACGTTAACTTCGGTAGAACTTGGATTAGCTTATACAAGCCCTAACTACCATTAGTTCGTACACTTAGGCACTTTCGTCAAAGAGGATACTATTCAGTTATTTATGAAGTCAAGTCAAATAAACATTTACTTTTCTGAAAGTTTATTTCATTGTCTTTAATTTGATATGATAACATAGTACAGTTATTTTGGCAAAATTTTAACTAAATTTTGCTTGTCCACAATTGTTTGTATACTTTCCTTAAAAGAATGAAGCTTGAAATGTAAACGTCATTTGAGGTTGTGTTCTTAGTAATGTAACTAGGGTTTTTCGAATAAAGTAAAGTTTTAAAGAATCTCTTTTATATTTTGAACTTTAAAAAAATTGGAAAGAAAGGGAGATACGATCTTCAAGAGAAATAAAGATATATATCTTCGATTTTCAGAGTTAGAGAGGTGACAAATTTTTTCTCAAATTAAACTATTGATAACTAGTCTATACTATAATATGATATATGTACAATAAAATTACCTTTCAGAAAAGTCTATATTTGATAGATTTATCTTCATAAATAATTAAATAGTAACCATTCTCACTTGCACTTTGGTAGTGGTTAGGGCTTGTTTACACATTCAAATATTTGATCATCAGTGGTATAGATAGTATATCTTACAGACGATGGGTACGGGTCGATTATCAGATGCAACCCAGCTTCAGGGTTTATGTAACAAGTTTAAAATTTTAATATAGTATAGCAATGACATTAGAAATGTTTTTTACTTAATTTAAAGCGAATACTATATGTTCATAAATAATAACTATTTTGATACAAAAACTTGAATGTCGGCGAATGTTGGGCCAAGAAAAGCTTAGGTTTCGAGAGTCAGAAATTTCCGAATTCATCACAATTCGCTGACTAAACTTAGAATACCAGCAAAGATTGCTCGCACCCAAAACGTTGTCAGGGAGGCATGAACTTCCCTGAACTTTAATCTCTTTATAGGGTATATTTTAGGTCAATGCCCATGAATTAATCATGAATAATCTTTGACGATGTACTTGTTATCTACTCCCAGATCATTGTCACAATTTAAACAATTTATGGGATGAAGAATTTCAATTTCGATGTTGTAGAAAATACCGTCTTCTTAGATACAAACGAAACCAGCATAGAATAACGCCCACTTGGAAAATAGTCACTTGTACGAATGGAAGGATACTGTCCGAGAAAAAATTTTGGGAGCAAAACGTGGACCAAATCTAAGGAGTATGTGCATTGGAAGGAGCAGATTTTGGAAGACATTCGCGTTATCGAAATCTCCAATTGGTATTAAAAAACATTCGCTCATCTCATAAAGTCAAAACATCAAGTTGTGCCCAGACCGATAAAAAGCTGTAAGAGAAATACATACATCCACACATACATACGTACATATATACAGACATACGTACAAACATACATTCATTCATACATACCTTCGTACATTCATACATAGGGCATGTGGACCCCACATTCTGGGGTCTGTCATGCCTCTTACTGACTGTTATAAACGATTGGCTATACTAACGCTAAGTTTACTTTATGAGACCATAAAAACTCAAAGCCATTCTAAACAGTATGATAAAATCGCAATGCCTATCACAATTTTTATGAAGTGTATAAAAAGATAACAACAAACAAAAAAGCTTTCAAAGAAACTTAATGCATAAAGCTACTTTATCAGGGTTTCCTCATACAATTAAGAAAATAACAAGTCATGCTGAAATAGGTTTAAAGAATATGAGGTCTAACATGAGTCAACTAAAAAAAAAAATATTGCTATATCATTTTACGCAAGTTTTCTTATCACATTTCAATTTAGACATCATTTAGAATCTACATTGGACCTACTACATATGTATATACACATATGATTATGATCATAAAACTATTATGAAAAAGGTATTAACGTAGGTCAGCTTTTTTAAAATATTTTTTAGATGATTTGCATACAGCTGTTTGTAGCTAAGGCCAATGAACTTCACATAGCTTTAGCGTTTAGCGTCCATTTAAAGTATGTCAAAGAGAGCAATGGACAATGATCTCAGCTGTTAAAAAAAATGAAACAAATGATTAAATCGCAACTTATTTTATACAAAATATTAATAATTATTATATTAATCAATCAAATATTAATCAACTAAGCCAAACTAGATGAATTGAATTAATTATTATTATTTATGTATTTATTTATTTTTTTTTTGTTTAAGCGCAGTTAGAAAAAGTTTAGAAAATAAGAATGTCTTCGGACACATTGTGGAAACTATTGCTACCGGGCTTAAACGATACTTCCAAGCATTTTCAATAATCTCGAAATGCAATTAAATTCGTGGCTTTTTGGGAAATATTAAATTATAAAAATTACACTTTATTATTTAATCTTCTCAACACTTAAATGTATTCCATTGATGGCATTTAATAAAATATTTTTATTGTCTAACTTAATTGGAATTTCGGTTTCAGGTGCCACAGAGAATTTAAAATTCCTTATCAAATAAGCTAGACCAATACATGCTTGCATTTTTCCAAATCTGAGACCAATACAATTTCTCGGACCATCACCGAAAGGCAGCCAAGTGCAAGCAGGACGTGCTCTGATCTCTTCATCGGTAAAACGTTCTGGTTTAAATTTTTCTGGTTCTGGATAAATGTCTGCATCATAGTGTATACCTAGTGCGGAAATGACCACAAGCGTGCCAGCTTCTATATAATATTTTGGATTTCCAGTTTCGTAGTGTTTTTGTGCAACACGATTTATATGTCCGAGTACCGGATACATGCGTAAAGTTTCTGTATAAAAATAATAATTTGTAAAAATTCATTTACTTCTGTTTTACAATAAAAAAAAAAATTTCTTACCATCGATAACCTGCTCCAAATACTTCATTTCCTTCATACCATCATAGGAAAATTCATTATTATGCTGCATTAAGACTTTTTCGATTTCAACGCGCAATTTATCTTGTATTTCCTGATGTCTGGCAAGTTCATACAGAGCGAAACCCATGGTTGTCGAGGAGGTTTCAAAGCCCGCTAAAAAGAATATAAACGCTTGTGCTGCCAATTCGTTTAGACTAACACCCTCTTCGTGATTCCCTTCATCGTATTTCTGCTTCATTTCGATAAGCATATCCATGAAATCTTTACGTTTAATATTATTCTTCTGACGATATTCAATAGTATCGCGTACAATGCGCATATAGAAATCTTCAATCTCTGGTAATGTTTGTCTTAAATGAAGACTGCGTGCAAGTTTTGGAAATCCAAATAGTAGCAAATCCAATTTACCACCATAAGCATGCTCCACAATAGCGCGACGTCCTGTGACCACAAAATCAGCCTTTGGATTAGTCAAACTATTGCATTCCAAGCCGAAAGCGCAAGTACCAATGACATCGGCAGTAAAACGTGCAACCAAATCAGTTATTTCCAAAGCATTTTTACCCGCTTCCTTCATCTTCTGTTCAAATACATCGGAGAATTGTTTTCCAATGGCCACAACAGTTGGAAACATGTGCTTCATTTTGCCCGAGGAAAACGTTGGCGATAGTTTCTGGCGCAATTGTCGCCATTTCTGTCCCTCAATGGAGAATAGCGTTGCTGATAGTGGATCATCGATTTCATTGTGAAAAACACCACGATTTTCGAAGTTATTAAAATCCTTGATTAATATATTCTTCACCAATTCTATGTCCGTTATAATGACGCTTTTTGTAAGGAGGAAATAAAAACCAGCAAAGGGACCACCACTGTTTTTGAATTTCGAATAATAATCTTTAAAAACATGTGAAAATTGTTTAGTCTTCGGGTACTCGTGAAAATTGCCACCCGGAAATTTGGGTGCATCGTGTGGAATGCCACGACGTTTCCAATATGTAAGAGCGATATGTGCGGCGTAGGCCAAGAGACCCACAATTAACGCCAATAGACCGAGAAATATCATAATGAGTTATTTTAAACAACGTTTCACTTTATTGGTCTAAGTGAAACTGAGTTTTTATAGAAAGCGCGTGTGGGTTTTTAACGCACATCAATATCATAAAAGCTTTTTCTCTTTTAAAAAAATAGGTATTCAGAGCAAGAGAATTTTATTGTTTTCATTTTCTATGGACAGCGATAAGGGTAGTTTACTCTATTGATCAGCATGACATAACAAATTTTTACTTTTATCTAAAAGTATTACGTATTTTGTACGAATAATCATTCATCAATCATCAAAAATGTTTACTTCGGTAGAACCGAAGTTTAAATACCCATAAAACGAATTTCGTGACAGAACTATGATATTTGAGGTAATTTTTTACTGGAACTATATCAAACCTTATTTTTATTCAAAAAACATAAATAGTTACAAGCTTCTTATGAAATCTATGCTGTTCACATGGACTACCTTAACAAATATTTTACTATAAAGGTTTTATCTAAGTAAATAACAATTTTTTTATATAAAAACTCAAAAATAAGCATTGGGTTTATATGGGTACTATATTCTATTGAGACCTCATCCATACAAAAACTCGGGTGTAGACACGTGTTGACGTTAGAAATGCTTTTTCAATTTGGAGTGAATACATTCATAAATAATAACTATTTTCATATAAAAACTGGAAAACAGTCGGAAAGTTTGTAGTGGGACCATACCAAAAAAAAGATCGTGTCAGCTTAGTTCTGACATACAAACTACTTAGGATAAAAAAAAAAGTAGAAATAATAAGTATTTTCATACAAATACTCGAAAACGGGCGGGGGAACTATATAGGCAACACGTAAGTGAAGCCATGGCATTTTAATTTTAACAATTCACTTAAAAGAAACTTTTAATTTTGATTTAAGAATCGGGTTCAGCGATTCAAAATTCATATGAAATGACAACTCTGTTCCAACCGCACAAGACCGAAAATGAAAAAATAGGGCGTGTTTTTATAATTTCTAATCAAAATGTACAGTTCTTTGAGGTTAAAATGCGAACGCAAACGAACTTTTGAATTCTGACTTTACATTCGGACTCAGCGACCCAAAATATATTATATTTGTAGTCACTACCCTGGTGCGTCGTACTAGTCATTTATTTTCTTGAGTAGGTATGTACCAAAAAAAACGCGAACCAACTTTTGAATTTCTATCCTAGATTCGGATTCTGTAACCCAAAATGACCCCTCTGGTCCACGAGCACGAAATTGTGAATTAAAAAACTCTCCGGCGATATATTTTTATTTTTGCATTGTATGACCAGTAAACACCCTCGAATCAAAGCTCATTAAAATTTTTCGAAGGGGACAAAATTTTATTTAAAACCAATAAAAGCGGACCGTGACGAACTACTTAACCAAAAAAAGTTTAAGTTAGTTTTAGCTCAATATCTTTAAAAGAATGATGCAATAGACAGACGGACAGATATTGTAAAAATCGTAGGATTTTTTGGAACTAGTAATTATTATTTTTATTTTATTTATTTTTTTTTTTTTTTGATATATTTTTTAAAAGGAATTCTTTCCAAGGTAGCCAGAAAGTTTGCCAAAGAAAAACTTAAAAGAACAGAAGAACATAAAGCAGTTTTGTATGTCAGAAAGTCCGAAAGATATTGAACTAAACTTTAGTTAGGGCCACGCCCATTTTAAAGATATAGCCCCCATAGAAACTTACCTTTTTTCAAATTTTTTATATGAAAATAGTTATTCTTTATGAATGTATTTATTACTAATTAGGTAAAAACATTTCTAATCGCGTCCAATATCAGAAGAAAGTTGCCACGCCCATTTTTTGATATGGTCCGTTCAAACCAAGCACCCATTTTTAAGATTTTGTATGAAAATAGTTCTTATTTATTAAATAAAATATATTCACTCCAATCTGTGTAAAATCACTTCTACTGTTATCCCATGAATATGCTACCGATATTACAAGGATCGGGCCACTATAACATATAGAACCCACACAAACTCACCTTACATTTATTTTTCTTTCAAGAAAATGTTTAAAGTATCGAGTGGCGGGTATTTGAGCTTTGGTGCTACCGAAGTTAACATTTTTCTTATTTTTTTTTTCGCTTGTAATATATTTATACGAGAATTTTTTAAACATTTTTTAGGGGAAAAATTCATAAACCAAATTTTTTTCAGAAAATTTGAAGTAATTTTTTTATTCAGTCAAATTTACGAAATTCTCGTGTCAAAATGTTTGTAACAATGCTGCTCCGAAACGGATTGACCGATTCTTATGAAACTTTGTGCGTATATTCAGTACGCCTGAGAATAAGGTGTAAACTATTTTTCATACCCCTTAGTAGAGCGGTGGGCGGGGCCACGCACCATAGAATCGATAATTAATTCATTGTACATTTTCCAAACAACTCAACCAATTTCAATGACATTTTGTAGATGTGCAATTCTTGTGCATGTGCGTGTTCCATGATTTAAACAAAAAGTCCCCTAATTTATTGAACACACTGTGTATGTATTGGGTGCGCAACTAAATAATTTTGTATTTGTTACTAACCTCATATCTATTTATGTAGTCAATATTTTGACAGTGACAGCTATTCTATGTAAAAGCGCGCCAAAAAATCAAGAACATTTGATATGTCACAGTGAATATTAGTAAACACACACATTTTTTTTTTACAATCAAAATGTCAAGTTACGTTCCAACAAAACAGCATTTGGGGGGAGGGGTTGCCTTTGTTCTTCAATTTAAAGAAAAGTGCTTATCCTGAATATGCTCCAGAGGTTAGAGTATGTCAGCAGTGGTTTGCACGATTTAAAAGTGGTGATTTTGACACAGAAGACAAAGAGCGACCAGGTCCATCAAAAAAGTTTGAAGACGAAGATTTGGAGGCATTACTCGATCAAGGTTAATGTCAAACTCAAGAAGAACTTGGAAAAACATTGAAAGTCACTCGACAAGCCATTTCTAAACGTTTAAAAGCAGCTGGATACATTCACAAACAAGGAAATTGGGTGCCACACGAATTAAAGCCGAAAGGCGTTGAGAGACGATTTTGGCGATGAAAAGTGGATTCATTACGACAACCCTAACCGTAAAAGATCATATGTGAAGCCAGGCCAACCAGCCAAATCGACACCAAAGCCGAATATTCATGGTTTGAAGGTAATGCTCTGTATTTGGTGGGATCAGAAGGGTGTGCTGTACTATGAGCTGTTAAAATTGGGCCAGACAATCACGGGAGAGCTATACAGGCAACAATTGATACGTTTGAAGCAAGCAATAGCCGTAAAACGGCCAGAATGGGCGACCAGACACGAAAAATTGATTTTCCATCATGACAATGCTCGGCCACATGTTGCAGTACCGGTCAAAAATTATTTGGAAAATGCTGGATGGGAAATTCTACCTCACCCGCCTTATAGCCCAGACATAGCTCCTTCTGATTACCACTTGTTTCGGTCGATGCAGAATCACCTTTCTGGAATACGGTTCACCAATGTTGAAGGTATTAAAAAATGGCTTGATTATTTTCTCGGCGCAAAAGATGAGAAGTTTTTTTGGGATGGAATCCATAAATTGCCTGAAAGATGGGAAAAAGTTACCGCTTCCGATGGACAATATTTTGAATAAAATATTTTTTCACTTTCATACTTAAATAAATGTTTTTTTTAACAAAAATTATTTAGTTGCGCACCCGATAGTTTTAGTGGGCGTGGCCCTAATAGAATAAATACAGATATTCAACTACTTTTACAAGTATTGGAGGAAAACGATACGGTATACTTGTTACTATGACCTGCAAAGTTGAAAAAATAGAAAGTGAACGTAGGCCCTTAAAAGCAATCCAAAACAAAATTAATCTATTTAAAAATAATTGAACAAGAGAAATGGAATTCGGAACGCATATTACTACACCGTGAAAAATAAAATTCATTGGAAATATGAGCAGTGGGCGTGGCATCATTTAAACGAACAAAAAAATCATCATATCTTTGCTAGACGAACTAGACGATTGAAATTTAGTTTATTTATTTTAACCCGAGTAATGTAGTTCAGCTATAAGTATTTTTATAAATAATCAAAAAAAGTCAACATAAATTAAACCCGCTCCACCTTCAAATATATGCCACCAACCGTGCCCAAAACAAATGATTTCGGATCATATTTAAGCGGCATATCAGTCTTCTTACAAACGGAGAATTTAAAATTTCTTATAAGCTGCGCTAAGCCCACACGCGTCTGCATTTGGCCAAAACGCATACCAATACAATTTCTTGGACCATCACCAAAGCCCAGAAATTCAACAGAGTCACGTGCTGCAACCATTTCCGGTGAAAAACGTTCAGGATTGAATTTCTCCGGTTCCGGATATAGCTTAGGATCGCGATGATAAGCAGAAGCAGGTATTATAACTGAAGTGCCAGCTTCGATTTTAAGTCCACTATGTCCGGGTACTTCATAGTCATTGAGTGCTACACGATTTAAATGTGGCACCAGTGTATAAAGACGAAGCGTTTCTTTTTTTTTTTTTTTTTTTTTTTTTCATATATTTATTAGGTTACAATCAGGGAATCAAATTGACCCTATAATTTACCTTATATCTATGTTATTATCACCAAATTAATATAAATTTTAAACAATATTAAAAAATTCAAAAGTTAAATTACGTTAGACTAAGAGTTATTTACAATAAAAAATAGACCAGCTGTGTGGTCAGAATCAAATGTTGGCCAACTAACTTATTAGATGACCAAAATGGCGTCGTTTGAGGCGTCTAATAGGCACTGCTCGAGCCAGAGGACTAGCCAAGCGATTTTGGTGATTTATCAATCGGTCATTGTATCTACTTGAGAAAAAGATACTTGATCCTCCACGTAGGCGATATTTAAATCTCTGTGAAGGTTGATGTTTCTAACAAACCAGGGGCAGCCAGTAATTAAACGAAGAGATTTATTTTGAAAAGTTTGCACTTTGTTTCGATTTGATTTGGCTGCGATGCCCCAGATTTGAATTCCATATCTCCAGATTGGAGCAATTATCTGCATATAAATCGTACGTTTATTGCGCAAGGATAGTCTGCTATTCTTACCAAGTAGCCAGTAGAGTTTCCGAATTCTTCCGTTGCAAGTTTGGATGGACGTTTGTATATGATCTCTAAAGGTGAGGCATTTATCCAGAAGAAGGCCTAAATATTTAACTTTGGAGGATGGTTGTAATGGTATGCCGTTAATGTGTATTTGGGGTGGAACTTTACTTTTCAAAGTAAAGCAGACATTACTGCATTTGGCGCTGTTAATTTGTACGTTCCATCTTTTTGCCCAGTCTTGTAGCATAACCAAGTAACTCTGCAAACCCCTAGCAGATTTTTGCTCACATATAGATCTTTGTAGGATACACACATCATCAGCGTATGCAGCAATCATTGATTTCGATGAATTATCCACAAAATGATTGCCTGGAGTTGGGAGATCAGCCGCAAAGAGGTTAAAAAGGAATGGGCCAAGAACGCTCCCTTGAGGGACGCCTGCACAAACCAGATACGTAGCCGATTCACTCGAACGTACCTTGACAAAAAACTGGCGCTCCTCCAAATAAGAACGCAGCAACAAGAAATATGGTGCCGGAAGTTTATCCTTTATTTTTGCTAACAGACCAGTATGCCACACTCTATCGAAGGCTTGCTGAATATCAATGAATATGGCATTACAATATTCTTTCTCGTCAAATGCTTCTAATATGTAGTTAACAACTCTATGAAGCTGTTCAACTGTTCCGTGGCCCGAACGAAACCCGAACTGGTGATCCGGTAGTAGACCTTTGCTGTCAAACACGTCCGCTAATCTGATAGCTAGTAGTCTTTCCCAAATTTTAGAAAGAGACGGAAGTAGACTGATTGGACGGTACGATTCAGGAACACTTTCAGGTTTGCCAGACTTATGGATCATTGTGATGGCTGCAGTTTTCCAAGCTTTCGGGAAGTATTGTGTTTTTAATATTGCGTTGAAAAGTGTGATAAGGAAAAGTAACGCGTTCACTGGTAGGGCTTTTTAATGTAGCATTACACAAATTATCGTGGCCTGGAGCTTTATTTTTTGAGCCGTTTTATTTCATAAGAAATCTCAGGTAAGGTAAAGGGAGCAATAGGAAAGTCCATCTGCAAAGCAGTTTCTAGCGAAGCCTCAGTACTAATAACGTCGTTTGCCGATGCTAAGTTGAATGGCTTAAACCGCTCTGCAAGGTGTTGTGCAAAAATCTCAGCCTGCTCGATATCAGATCGACACCATTTGCCATTAGAATTTTTCAATGGAGCCTGACGCATTGGTTGTCGCTTCACATTCCGAGTCGCCTTCCATAGCGAAAACGCAGAGTCTTTATCTGTGTCCATATTCTCCAGCATATTGTCGAAAAAATTGTTACGTTTCTCCTGTAACTCAGCTTTAAGGGCAGCAGCAGCACTTAACCATTGAGCTTTGTGTAACGGGTGGAGCGTGCGCAAATATCTTTTACGAAGACGACGCTTGTTACTTAAAAGAGCTCGCAACTCAGTTGACAAAATATACTGACCACGATTGTGTTTAGGCGTTCTTACACCACTACGTCGAGAGTCAAATGCTGCTGAGTAAACTTTTTTGTTAAATAAATCTAAAGCAAAGTCGATATCTTCGGCGGAATTCAGTTCAATATCAGGATGAATTTCATTTTCAAGAATTCTTTTAAAAACATTAATGTTTGTGCCACGGCCAACTAATCTATTCGTAATAGGATAAGTGGTTGCAGCTGAGTCAACTGTGATGACAAGAGGTAGATGGTCTGACGATAAGTCCAACCGGTCTTCAATTTTTAGCTTACAATGAGGGATACCTTCATAAATCGCAAAATCCAAACATCCTGGCTGATTGTTAGCACGAAATGGGTATCTGGTTGGGGCTCCAGTAGCCAGAACGTTTGCATTTGAGGACAAGACGAAATCAGCCAGTTCTTTTCCTCTATTTTCACCTCTAAAGCTACCCCACAACCTGTGCTTAGCGTTAAAGTCACCGCCAATAAGGTATTTCCCTTCCATGTTGCTAAAAAGTTTTGCGAAGCGTTTCTATTTAAAAAATAAAAGAGAAAAAAAACACATACATATAAATAAATGCTTATTTCACTACTAGAATGACATGCTTACCAAAAATAACTTGATCCAAATATTTCATATCCTTAATACATTCGTAACTCAGTACTTGTTCGTACTGCTCTAGAACACTATTAATCTCATTGCGCACTTTATTCTGTATATCCTCGTGTTGTGCCAATTCATAGAGCGCATAGCTCATTGTCGATGAGGATGTCTCAAAACCAGCCAAAAAAAAGACAAACGCCTGCGCCGCAACTTCATTTAAAGTTAATCCTGTAAGCGCTTCTCCTTGCTCGGATTTTACAACTTTATTATTTTTTAAATCAATAAGCATATCCATAAAATCATTACGACGCAACTGCTCCTTCTCACGCAGCGCCACAGTCTGTTGCACCAAATTCATAAAGAAATTATGCACATCATCGGCAATCAAACGCATGCGTAGACGTCTGGCTAATTTTGGAAAACCAATTAAAAATGCCATAATCAAGGCATTATGTCTGGCCTCGGTAAACGCCTTACGTCCGAATATACCAAATTGGTTATTTTCATCGCGCAGCGAATTACATTCGATACCAAATGCACAAGTACCGATGACATCTGTAGTAAAGCGTGCATTTAAAGCTTTCATTTCCAAATCACCGTTTTCACCAAGCGGCAATTGTTCTTTGATAACTTTAAGAAATTCTTCAGAAACTTTGACTACAGTCGGAAACATATGCTTCATTTTGCCCGATGTAAAGGTGGGTGATAGTTTATGACGCAATTGTTTCCACATAATGCCATCCAGACTGAAGAGATGCGCCGATAGTGGGTCATCACGTTCATTATAAAACATATCACGATCGGCAAAATTTGAAAAATCCCTAATTAATATATTTTTGGCAAGTTTTGTATCCGTTATAAATGCAGATGGTTTATTCATGAAGAAGAAACCGACGAAGGGTACTTTATGATCTCGAAATTTATTATAATGATCGATAATCGCTTGGGACACTGTACGATTTTTACGAAAACCTTGCACATTACCAAAAAATGGATGTGGTTTTTCAAATGGAATTCCGCGATCTTTCCAATAATTAAGATTTCGTTGCATCCAATAAAGTATTAACGAAACCAAGGTGATTATAATGGCGAGTAGCACATATGTTAACTCCATAATTTTTTTATTTTTATTTTTTTTGCAAGTCACGGTGACCAAAATTAATTATGTTTTATAAACTTGATTTATTTTTAACTAACTTCAACCTGCTCGCACAAGTGTTGATAAAATACTAAAATAAAATTAACCTTCGCAGTTCTATATAAAGCAGTTTTTTTTTTTTTTAAATTATGTTTCAGATACGAAAAGCTTTAAACCGGTTAAATAAAAACAAGAGAAATTGCGCATGTTTAGATTAACTCTTTAACTTAAATTAATTTCATAACACAACAAGAGTATTTCTAAAGTGTTTCTATTAAAAGCATAATCATTATGATAATCAAAGACAATCATCTTTTACCGGTTCCGCTTTTGACTCATTAGCTGCTGCCAATTCCAATTCGGCTTTCTCAATTGCTTCGACCAAAACACGCTGTATATCCTCGAGCAACGTAATGCCGGCACTAATGCGAAATAGACGCGGACGTAACCAACACATGCCTAGTGTCTCCTTAATCAATTTCATCCAGGCAATAGCCTGTTCAACTGTATCAATATTACCAACTGGCTGTACGCCCACCCACTGACAAGTACGTTCATGATATTCACGTACTGCATAGATAATTGCCAAACCGGCGGGTAAAATTGCATTTACCATTTCCATGCCGGTGGATGTAAGTATAAAATCGGCGCCACCCATCATACACGATATGGCAGCTTTGTAAATAGTTTCCATGCTGCCCAGCTCACCAATGGCTATGGTACACTTAAGCAGCGCACGATCACCGCAAGCGCGACGCATTGCAGCAACCTCAGCGTAAATGCCTTCCCAATTACCAACCATAGCCAGTTGACGACTAATAACGGTTGTGATTTCATTGGCGCCCGCTAATAATGCTTGGGTGATCTCAAGTAGTCGTGTATGCAATGGAAATTGTGCACTAGGAAATCCGGTAGCCACCGAGACTATGCGTATCTCATCGTGTACTTTTAATTGTTTGAGTGTGCCTAGAGCATCTTTGATACGCGCCGGATATACACAAACTGCAGCTGTATGCACTTGCTTGACCAGTTCTAAATCGAATTCGGCTTCGAGTAAAAGCGGTGCTATCGGATGCGCTGCAGCTTCACAGATACGTTGCACATGTTGTGTTGTATCGTCTCCTTTGAGTGTTGTCAGATCAAGTAACATTAGAGCACGTATACCCCATGCTGCTTCATTCAAACCACTAACCTCACCAGTTTTTATATATTCCTCAACATTTGATTCCAGTTCGCGTAATTCTAGTGCAACTTCAAGCATGCTACTATCGTAGGGAATCGTTTTATTTACATCTTCTTTAACAGTGGTGGCACAATCCGCAATATGTTGACACGAGAGTATCTTATTCATAATTTATAAAATTTTTAATATTCGTAAATAAAAAATTTAAATGAGCAAAAAATATAGGTTTTTCTTTTTTTTAACTTTCTTTAATTTAAATAAAGAAAATTTTATTTAATTTTTTATTGATAAACAGTTCAAGGCAAAATTAATTGCAAAGATATTGAGTTTTGTAGCATTTTCAAAGACAAAAAGACAGTAAAGAGTTCTGAGTTTAAAAAAATGAAACCCGAAACAAGTGACCTAAACAAATGTGAAAAGCGAATATACTATTTTTTTTTTTTTTTTTTTTTGTGAGGGGTACCGAAGCTCAACTACCCAAAACATCTTGGTTTAGTTTAATTTTAATCAGGTGCTTAAAAAATTAGGTTGGCTTGGTGTCCATAGTCCGATACAACCAATATTTAGTTTAGACACAATATTGGGGTCAAAATTTAACCTAAGTATGTATAGAATAATAAACATTTTCATAAAAAAAAATTAGAAAATGGGTGGTCTTTGTTTGGGGTAATCCTTATAAACTAAAGTAAGAGATAACACGATATTAGATGTGTTTTTACCCAAATTAAAGTGAATAAATTCATAAAAAATTACTATTTTCAAACAGAAATTACAAAATGATCGGGAGGTTTGTATTGGGCCTATGCCTAAAACGGGCCGGCGCCTCATTTTTGACATTGGATGATATTAGACGTGATTTTACCTAATTTGGAGTAAATACATTCTTTAATAACAACTATTTTTTTACAAAACTCGAAAATAACTGGTTGATTTGTATGGGGGCTACATCTAAAAATGGGCGTTGCATTTTCATTTTCATACTTGATTTAGTCGTTGGAGAGAAAAGCTTAAGTTCCAAATTTCATCTTAATATCTTTTAAACTGACCGAATGAACTACGCCTCGGCGATCTGATCAAGAATATATATAATTTATGGAGTTTTTGAAGTCTGAACTGAATATACTCTTCAAACTATGTTTGGCGGGTATAAAAATTATAATCATTACGATACCTGGATTTATTTGTCATAACGATTTGGTCAAATATGCTGCAATATTAAATTATTTTATACAATTTTTTATGTATTTAATCTTACTCGATCACGTTATCACGGTATTAGTACTACACGAAAACAAGGAAAAACTTGAACTTCAATAAAACCGACGCTTTTATAAGTTTAAAATTTCAACGCAATATCTTTATAACTGAACGAATAGCTCGCACAGCGACAAACAGACGGACAGACAGACAACTCAACTCACTTCATCATGCAATGGCTCCTATCAAGCGTTTCAAACTTTTCGACAAACTGATACTACCTGTTTGACACTATGTGTGACATGTATAAAAAAAAAATAAAAATAAATTATAAATAGTTAAAATTTCAATTTAGTATATATTGTATACATATAAGTTACGCTACAGCAGATTGTCGACGTTGGCAGCACGCAAGGTTTGGCACCAGAGATAGTAATCCAGTGCCAGACGATACCAGTAATTAATTTCTTTGTTTATTAAATTTGTTGTCATCGAAATATTTATTGTATTATCGTAAACGTTATCGGTATAACTTAAAGAACAAACATGGGTTTGATATGACGCAATATTGCTAATAATTAAATAATTTGGTAACAAAAATGCTATTTAATGGTATACAAGCAGATGGACTTTATTAGTTAATGACGAACAAACAAGATATCTAAAAAAAATATGTTTGTCTAAACTAAACACGTTCCACATGCAAATGAATACCACCAAGAGTACCCAAAACAAAAGATTTCGGATCAAAATTAAGCGGAATATCTGTCTTCTCAGAAACGGTAAACTTAAAATGTTTTATAAGTTGCGTTAAACCCACACGCGTCTGCATTTGTCCAAAACGCATACCAATACAATTTCTTGGACCATCACCAAAGCCCAAAAATTCAACAGAATCACGTGAGGCAACCATTTCCGGTGAAAAACGTTCAGGATTAAATTTCTCCGGTTCGGGATATAGCTCAGGATCAAGATGATAAGCACAAGCGGGTATAACAACCGAAGTGCCAGCTTCAATTTTAAATTCAGGATTTCCAGGTACTACATAATCTTTAAGTGCTTTGCGATCCAGTTGTGGTAAGATTGTATATAGACGTAAAGTCTCTAAAAGCGAAAGATCGAAAGGTAAAATATACAAAAATTTTAAACTCCGGTTGATTACTTACCCGATATAACTTGATCCACATAATGCATATCCTTTATACATTCATAACTTAACTCTTGATTATGCTTCTCCAAAACTCGATTAATCTCTTCACGCATTTTATTTTGTATATCCTCGTGCTGTGCCAATTCATAAAGCGCATAGCTCATTGTCGATGAGGACGTCTCAAATCCAGCCAAGAAAAATATGAACGCCTGTGCGGCTATTTCATTTAAAGTGAGACCAGTTGCCGCTTCACCTTGCTCAGATTTTACAAATTTATTATTCTTTAAATCAATAAGCATATCCATAAAATCATTACGACGCAGTTGCTCCTTTTCACGCAGTTCGACAGTCTGTTGCACTAAATTCATGAAGAAATTATGCACATCTTCATGTACCATACGCATGCGTAAGCGACGTGCCATTTGCGGAAAAGTCATCATAAATCCCACGATTAATATATTATGTCTCAATTCCGTAAAAGCTTTACGTCCCATAATACCAAATTGGGCATTTTCATTGCGTAGCGTATTGCATTCGATACCAAAAGCACAAGTACCGATGACATCTGTAGTAAAGCGGGCATTTAAATCTTTCATCTCTAAATCGACGCGCTCTTTCACTGGCACCTTTTCTTTGAAGACATTAATAAACTCTTCAGAAATTTTTATAACCGTCGGAAACATATATTTCATTTTTCCCGAAGTAAACGTAGGCGATAGCTTATGACGTAATTGCTTCCACATAGCGCCATCCAAACTGAAAAGATGCGCTGATAGTGGATCATCTTCTTCGTTGTAAAATTGACCACGATCGGCAAAATTGGAAAAATCTTTAATAAGTATATTCTTGGCAAGCTGTATATCCATTATAAAAGCAGCCGGCTTATTCATTAAATAGTAACCAACAAAGGGTACCTTAAGTTGACGAAATTTATTGTAATGTTCTTTGATTGCTGTATGCATTGTACGAGTGGTGCGTAGGCCTTGTACATTTCCATAAAAAAAATGTGGTGGATCATATGGTATTCCGCGATCTTTCCAATAGTTAAGCGATCGTTGAAACCAGTAAACGATCAGCGAGATTAAAGTAACTATTATCGTGAGCAAAACGTAAGTAACCGCCATAGTTTTGCTTTAATTAAATATGTTATAGTAATATTGCATATAATGTATAAAGTAACTAGATATTTTTTTTTTTTAATACAACTCAATTTAATTTAATTTAATTAAAAGAAACTTATTCAATGGAAGCCAAGTTATGAACTGAAACTTTTTGGGCGTTGCGTGCTCTTATTTATGAAAGTTTGAATTTTTTCGATAAGCTCAAGATTTGTTTATAAAGCATATGGAAAAAAGCTCTGAGATTGCAAATACGAGTTAAGTTCTCTTTAAAAAAAATGATCAAAAAAAGAGAAACAGTTTGAATTGTTTGTTTATTTCGTTTATTCATTGAAAAATTTCTAATGCTACATGCAGAGGCGTATTTTGTCTGAGTTGTTGCCGTTGTTTTTTTATCTCCTATAATTTTTTTCTCCATATGTATTTTTTTTTTTTATTGAACAAAAAACTTTTGGGTAGAGAACCGTTACTAGGTATATATGTATGTATAAGAGTAAGTGCGATTACAAAGTACTTATAATTGATTTATTAAAGTATTTGCTGATAGCTATGTATGTAAAGATAGCTGTTATTCAAGTGGCGTTCGTTAAATGCGTCATTATTTTGCGGAACTCCAACTGCAATAAATATACATTTTTATCTAGGGGCAAAGCTCCGTCAAAAAAGAAAAAGTGAACTGTAATTGGGACCTCGATTTGTTTGAATCTTTAGAAAATAATTGTCTTAGGCGAGATAGTTTCAAACGTGGAAGGATTTTTAAAAAATTTTAAAATAACGTCAGCTACGCCATATTGAAGTACAAAGACTAAACGGTGCGCACTGCGCACTCTCACTAAACTCACAACATCTCGAGAACTATTAAAGTATCCAGAATTTTTTTTTTTGTTTTTTTTTTTTCTTTTTGTTTTTTTTTTTTTTTTTTTTTTTTTTTTGAAAGAAAAGGACAAGGAAATAAAGAATCGTTATATGTATGTATGTGAAAAAGTGGCCAATTGGACTATAAATTAATTTTAAAAATGTTTTTATACCGCCACACATAGTGGGGAGGGATATTCAGTTTGTCTGAAAGTTTGTAACGCATTGAAGGAGACGTCGTAAACCCCATAAAGTATATATATTCTTGATCAGCTCGACGAGACGAATCGATCTAGCCATATCCGTCTGTCCGTCTGTATAATTTCTAACTTTCGTTGAAGATATAAAGATATTAAGCTGAAATTTGGAACTTTCTTCCTCGGCAACGACTATTATGAGTTCGAGTTTGACTATTAGAGTGCCACGCCCATTTTTAGGAATAGACCCCATACAAACTTACCGTTTTTTTTCCGATTTTTTGTATAAAAATTGTAATTATTTATGAATGTATTCGCACCCAATTGTGTAAAAACATTTCTGTTGTCATCCAGTGTCAAAACCAAAATGCCACGCCCGCTTTTAGGCATAGCCCCCATATAAACTTTCCATTTTTTTTCGATTTTTTGTAAAAAAATACTAATTATTTATGCATATATTCACTCCAATTTGGCTAAAAACATTCTAATGTCATCCAATGTCAAATCAGATGTGCCACGCCCATTTTTTGGTATACCCCCATACAACTTTCCGACCATTTTCGATTTTTTGTATAAAAATTGTTATTATTTATTCATGTATTTACTCCATATTGGGTAAAAACTCTTCCAATATCATGGTGCCACGCCCATTTTCAGGTGTTTCTTGCATACAACCTTACCGCCCGTTTCCAGATATATTCGAGAAATATGTTGTTATACATATCTGTATTTTTAGCTCAAAATTTTAAATTAATATTGTGTGTAAACTTAGGTGACCACTGATGATTACAAATAAACTCTTTAAAGATTCGTGTGACGGGTATTTAAGCTTCGGTTCTACAGGAGTTAACGTTATTTTCTTGTTATATTTTGTTTTTGGGTCAAAATTTTGAACTTTTTTTCATTCTTATATAAAATTAAACTGTTTTCAATTTGCTATATCGCCTGTAACTTTTATTAAAACGCATTAAGCTTAAGCTTCGGTAGACCCGAAGCTTAAATACCCGTCTCACGAATCTATAAAGAGTTTATGTGATCATCAGTGGTTTAGATCAAATTTCGAGATGGGATCAGTGGGGACTGATGCCATACAAGTTTACAAAAATATTGCTATCAAATTTTAAGGTAAAAATACAGATATAATATTAATTTTTTTCGAAAATATACAAAAATGAGAGGTAAGTTAGTATGGTATATATAGTATGTATATGGTACAGTGGCCCGACCCTTATCATATAGATAGTGTGTACATAAGATGATATTAGATATGTTTTTACCCAATTTGTTGTGAACACACTCAAATATAAATCCTATTTTCATACAAAAATTTGAAAATGAGTGGTAAGTTTGTATGGGGGCTATACCTACAAATGTGCGTGGCACGTTGCTTTTGATTTTTACCCAATTTGGAGTGAATATATTCATATAAAATACCTATTTTCGTAAAAAAATTTAATAATAATCGATTAGATTGTACGGGGGCTTTTCCTAAAAATGGGCGTGGCATCTTGGTTTTGACACTGCAGGACATAAGACATAAAAGTTTTTACCCAATAAATAAATAATTAATAATCTTTTACCAAAAATCGGAAAAAAGTGGTAAGATTGTATGGGGTCTATACCTAAAATTAGGTATGGCACTCTCATTCTCAAACTTAACATAGTCGTTGCCGAGAAAAACTTAAAACTCAAATTTTGAGTTAAATATCTTTAAAACTAAGCGAATGAATCGCATAGCGTCAAACAGACGGACAAAGGGGCAGACAGACGGACATGGCTAGATTGACTCGTCTTAACGAGCTGATCAAGAATATATATACTTTGCGGGGTCTCCGATGCTTCCTTTAATGTGCTCCAAACTTTCCGACAAACTGAATATACCCGTTTACACTATGTGTAACGGGTATAAAGAAACACTATTTTGATTTCAAGATGGTGTAGCTGACGTAATTTTAAAAAAATTTTCAAAATCATTTTATCCCAACTAGGAACTATCATTTTCCAAAGTTTCAAAAATGTCGGAGTCCCACTTGTAAATCACTATTTTTTGGACGAGTCTTGACTGTAGTCAAATTTCATTACAACCATTAAATTTCACTTTTTATGCATTTTCATACATTTTTATTAAAAAAAAAAAAAAAACTTTATGCAAAAACTCAAACGCGTTCCACACGCAAATAAATACCACCCACTGTACCCAAAACAAACGCTTTGGGATCAAAATTCAGTGGCATTTCTGTGCTCTCGCATACGGAAAATTTAAAATGTTTTATAAGTTGTGTTAAACCCACACGAGTCTGCATCTGTCCAAAACGCATACCAATACAATTTCTAGGACCATCACCAAAGCCCAAAATTCCACAGAGTCACGTTCTGCAACTAATTCCGGTGAAAAGCGTTCAGGATCAAATTTCTCCGGTTCAGGATATAGGTCAGGATCGCGATGATAAGCACAAGCGGAATAACAATGTGAGTTCCTGCTTCGATAGTAAGTTCCGGATGATCGGGCACAATATAATCATTGAGCGCTTGTCGTTCCAAATGTGGTACAAGCGTATAAAGACGTAGTGTTTCTAAAGAAAAAGAAAATAAATATTGTAGCACATATATGAAAAAAGTCATTTATGTTCCATCTCTCTCTCCACCTGTAATAACCTGATCCACATAATGCATATCTTTGATACATTCATAGCTTAGTTCTTGATTATGTTTCGTTAAAACTCTATTAATCTCTTCACGCATTTTATTTTGTACATCCTCATGCTGCGCCAACTCATACAGCGCATAGCTCATTGTCGATGAAGATGTTTCATAGCCAGCCAAGAAGAATACAAATGCCTGTGCAGATATATCGTTTAAAGTCAAGGCTGTATAAGCTTCAGCATTTTCTGTTTTTATATTCTTATTATTCTTCAAATCAATTAACATATCCATAAAATCATTACGTCGCAGTTTTTCCTTTTCGCGCATTTCAACTGTTTGCTTTACGAGATCCAAAAAGAAATCTTGTACATCATCTGGCGTCAAGCGCATGCGTAGTCGTCGTGCCATCTTCGGAAAGGCTAATACCAATGCCACAATAAACATATTATAACGAAGCTCTGTAAAAGCCTTTCGTCCCATTTTGCTAAACTGTGTATTTGCATTGCGTAGCGTACTACATTCTATACCAAAAGCACAGGTACCAATGACATCCATTGTAAAGCG
Organism: Leucophenga varia; assembly: GCA_018903435.1. Lineage (NCBI taxonomy): Eukaryota > Metazoa > Arthropoda > Insecta > Diptera > Drosophilidae > Leucophenga > Leucophenga varia. The sequence goes on along the minus strand of JAEIFJ010001264.1, from coordinate 487,904 downwards.
TGCATTTAAGTTTTTGATTTCTAAATTAGCAGCAGCATCAGAGTTAAGCGGCAATTGCTCTTCGATAACTTTAAGAAATTCTTCAGAAACTTTGACTACAGTCGGAAACATATGCTTCATTTTGCCCGATGTAAAGGTGGGGCGATAGCTTATTGCGCAACTGTTTCCACATGGCACCATCCAAATTGAAAAGATGCGCTGATAGTGGATCATCAATTTCATTCGAAAATTGACCACGATCGGCAAAATTTGAAAAAATCCTTTATTAATATATTCTTGGCAAGTTTTGTATCCATAATAAATGCAGACGGTTTATTCATGAAGTAAAAACCAACAAAAGGTAATTTAAAAGTACGAAATTTGTTATAATAATCGAACATTGCTTGATGTAAAGTACGACTCGAACGAAAGCCTTGTATATTGCCGAAAATTGGATGTGGTGGATCGTATACAATGCCTCGATCTTTCCAATAGCTTAGATTTCGATAGAAAAAATATAAAATTATTGAAATCAAAGAGATTATTATAGATAGCAGCACATAAGTAATCTCCATATTGCTTTTTTGTTTTATTTTGTGCTCCGAAGTCGTTTTACCGGTTAATTTTTTTCAAAACGTTCAACTCACGCAACTGCACAATCTTAACTAACATTTTTTTCATGTAAAACAATTTTATATATTTTATTTGTATAAACGCCATATTAGAATGACTGAGCAAGTTTTTGCTTTTGTATTGTTTTTATTTTAATAACATAAACTCGTATTTTTTTTTTAGATAAGAGTTCCCAAAGCTTTGCAATATCTCTGCATTCTACACGCTCCCCACTTACCAAAATATGAAAAATTGAACACACTTTATTGTTCTGATTACGCTTGAATAAAGTTTATCAATTTTTCAAAAACGTTCTTAACCATTTTAGAATTGCATTATAATATTTCAATAGCTTCCACAATAATATGAATCAATCTTATAATTATTTGCTTGGAGAACAATAAATACCTTAATTTTATATGAAGTTTGTGAAATGTATGTAACAGGCAGACGAAGACTTGTTATACATATTTTAGATCAGCATTAAAAAGCGAGTCGATATAGCCATGCCTGTCTGTCTGTATGTCCAAAAGTCTGCCGTATAAAAACGAGAGAGACGGATAAGAGGTAGGCGACCATATTCGAGACGTAGACTCTTAAGCCGTTAAGTGATCACTAACAAACGGTTTTCACCATACAAACCTTACCCAAAAATTTTTGCTTTTTCTATGTAAAGTAATCTTTGAACTCTATGTTAAGTATGGATTATGCCTACAATTGTCCCAAATGAAATATCGCAACATGATTATAGATCCCTATACAAATTTACTCAATTTTTACACTTTTTGAATAAAAATATGAAAAAACAAGAAAGAACGCTGAAGTCGAGAATGCTCGACTGCAAGATACCCTGTACCCAAACTATATGTACCTTAAATTAGGTTCTATTTTACTACCATACCTCATTGAATTGGATTTCATGGAAAAACTTAAAAAATCGGATATATCTTTAAATGGGGTTATACCTAAAATTTTGTTGGGCCTACCCATATTGGTCTATTTCATTGGGACTACCATAGACATAATTTGTACTAAATTTGAACTTCCTAGAATAAAAAACAATGAAGTTTTTTCTGCAAAACCCCAAAATTTTGGGGTACATTTGTATGGAGGCTTTACTTAAAATTTTGTTGGTCGTACCCATATTGGGATATTTTATTGGGACTATCACAGACATAATTTTTACTAAATTAGTTTTTTTTAGAATAAAAAACATTAACGTTTTTATGTAAAAACCCAAAATTTTGGGGTAAATTTGTATGGGGGCTATACCTAAAATTTTGTTGGTCCTACCCATATTGGGATATTTCATTGGGACTACCATAGACATAGTTTGTACTAAATTTGAACTTCCTAGAATAAAAAACAATGAAGTTTTTCTGCAAAACGCCAAAATTTTGGGGTACATTTGTATAAGGGGGTACTCCTTAAAATGGGTCTAGAGAAAAACCGTTTGTAAGTGCATACTTGACGGCCTAAGAGAGTCTAAGTTTCAATTTTGAAAGCTCTACCTCTTATAGTCTCCGAAATAATCGTTTTCATACGGCAGACAGCATGACAGACGGACGGACAGACGGACGGACGGACAGACAAAGCTAGTTCGACTCCCCTTCCAATGCTGATCGAGAATATATATACTTTATATGGTCTATCTTGACTCCTTCTGTCTGTTACATACATTCGCACAAACTTAAAATACCCTTTTACCCTTTGGGTACAGGGTATAAAAATTGAGTACAGGGTATCTTGGAGTCAAGCATACTCGACTTCAGCGTTCTTTCATGTTTTATATAATATAATAATTATTATTTTTAATTTGAATATTATTCCAAAGTGGCACGTGTCTAGAGTTTTTGATCAAATTTAGACTAGATTAAATATAATATATAGCAAAAAATTTCATAAAAATAAATTTAATATATTTTGCATACAAAGTGCACATGTTTTTTTTTAAAGGTATAAATAAATAGTAAATTCTAAACACGTTCCACACGCAAATAAATACCGCCCACTTTACTTAAAGCAAACGATTTCGGATCAAAATCATTGCATCCGTCTTCTCACAAATGGAGAATTTAAAATTTTTAATAAGTTGCGTCAAACCCACACGAGTCTGCATCTGTCCAAAACGCATGCCAATACAATTTCTAGGACCATCACCAAAGCCCAAAAATTCAACAGATTCACGAGCAGCAACCATTTCCGGCGAAAAGCGTTCAGGATCAAATTTCTCCGGTTCAGGATATAGGTCAGGATCGCGATGATAAGCACAAGCGGGAATAATAATTTGAGTACCTGCTTCAATAGTAAGTTCAGGATGATCAGGCACTACATAGTCCTTGAGTGCCTTACGATCCAACATTGGTACGAGCGTATACATACGTAAAGTTTCTAACAAAATAAAATATAAAAGTAAAATGTTCAATTTTTAATAAAATTAGTTCTTAAATAATCAGAATTACCAGATATAATTTGATCCACATAATGCATATCTTTGATACATTCATAACTTATTTCTTGATTATGTTTCTCCAAAACTCTATTAATCTCTTTGCGCATTTTATTTTGTATATCCTCGTGCTGTGCCAATTCATAAAGCGCATAGCTCATTGTCGATGAGGATGTCTCAAAACCAGCCAAAAAGAAGACAAATGCTTGAGCTGATATTTCATTTAGAGTCAATCCTGTAAGCTCCTTCTCCATTTTCAGATTTCATTAATTTATTATTCTTTAAATCAATAAGCATATCCATGAAATCATTGCGTTGCACTTTTTCCTTCTCACGCAGTGCCACTGTCTGTTGCACAAGATCCATAAAAAAATTATGCACATCATCTGGCGTCAAGCGCAAGCGTAGACGTCGTGCCATTTTCGGAAAGGCTATAATTAAACCCGTTATAAGCATATTATGTCGCACATCGGTTAGAGCCTTACGACCCATAATACCAAATTGTACATTAGTATTACGTAGCGAATTACATTCTATGCCAAAAGCACAAGTACCAATAACATCTGTGGCAAAACGTGCATTTAAATCTTTTACATTCAGATCGGCATCCAGCGGTAATTGTTCTTCGATAACATTGAGAAATTCCTGTGAGATTCTCATTACACTTGGAAACATATGCTTCATTTTGCCCGAAGTAAAAGTAGGCGATAACTTATGACGTAATCGTTTCCACTTTGGTCCATCCAAATTGAAAAGATGCGCAGATAATGGATCATCAATTTCATTCGAGAATTGACCACGATCGGAAAAATTCGAAAAATCCTTGATTAATATATTCTTAGCTAATTTTGTGTCCATTATAAATGCAGATGGCTTATTCATGAAGTAAAACCCGACAAACGGTAATTTTTGGCTACGAAATTTATTATAATGATCAAACACTGCTTCATGTAAAGTACGATACGAACGAAAACCTTGTACATTGCCGAATAATGGATGTGGTGGATCATATGGAACACCACGGTCTTTCCAATAATTAAGACTACGATACATCCAATAGAGTATCAGCGATACCAAACCAACTATTATAGACAGTAGCACATAAGTAATCCCCATATTGATACAAAAATATTTTTTACACAGCTGTTGATTTCTCCACTTTTTATTTAACACACAATTTGCTCACACAAATATCAAATATTGACTAAATTCGTTTTGTCCGCAATATTCTCTTTTATATTTTTTCAGCACGAAATTTTGAATAACAAATTTTGGGCTGATAAAAGATTTTACTATATTCATACATTTTATGAGAGTTACTTGAATGGTGATAAACCTAACAGAGAGTTAAAGGTGACTTATAATGCAGAGATATGTATATTTTATGTGTTTGCAATTGTTTTTTTTTTTTTCGTGCAATACGAAAATCTCTTCTGTTTTTTAAGAGAGTAGAATAGAAAAGTCGATAATTATTTGAAACTTTTTTTAATTGTTTGTTTATATTTTAAAATACATACTTTCTCATTTTTGCAAACTCTCTCAAAACCAGTTTTAAAGATTTTTGCGCGTTTAATCATGTTTTGCAGTTTTAATTGTAGACTAGAAAGACAGCGTCCAAAACAATGTATAACAGGTAAATTATTTGGCAACGAACTTGTTCTGAATTACAAAATAATTTTTATGAATATTTAAACTGAGAACAACAAATGATATCACTCTTTTGCAAGAAGTCACTGGAGCGTAACTTCAATCAGGGCGAATCCAAAATGCTCTATTGGCAGGGAACTTTTTTTAAGGTAAAGGAAACTCTTTAGTGAAAGACGCTGAGCAAGTGAATTTGACAAGTTTTTAGAGTTTTTTATACCCGCCACACATAGTGTGTGGGTGTTATCAGTTATCAGGCATTGGAAACCCCATAAAGTAAATATATATTCTTGGTCAGCTATGTCCGTCTGACGATCACACATAAACTCTTTAATAACTCGTGTGGCGGATATTTAAGCTTCGGTTTCACCAAAGTTATCGTTTTTTCTTGTTATGGTATACCCGCCACTCATTGTGTGAAGGGTATATTCAGTTTGTCTGAAAGTTTGTAACGCATTGAAGGAGACGTCGTAGACCCCATAAAGTATATATATTCTTGATCAGCTCGACGAGACGAATCGATCTAGCCATGAAATTTGGAACTTAAGCTTTTCACGGCAAAGACTATGTTAAGTTCGAGAATGAACGTGCCACGCCCATTTTTATGTATAGCCCCCATACAAACTCACCGTATTTTTTTTCGATTTTTTATATAGAAATACACAATATATTATGAATGTACTCGCTCCCAATTGGGTAAAAACATTTCTTTTGTCATCCAATATAAACTTTCCGCCCATTTTAAAATTTTTGTATGAAAATGGTTATTATTTATTCATTTATTCTCTCCAAATTAGGTGCTTCACATGATGCCACGCCCATTTTTAGGTGTGGCTTCCATACAAACTTAACGCCCATTTTCCTATATTTTCGTGAAAAATTATTGTTATATATATCTGTATTTTTAACTTATAACTTGAAACCAATATTGTGTGTAAACTTGGGTGACCACTTACGATTACACATAAACTCTATAAAGATTCGAGTGACGGGTATTTAAGCTTCGGTTCTACAGAAGATAACGTTTTTTCTTGTTTTTTCTTGTGTTGAGGAACTTTAAACACATTCTTCATAATGAATACAACAAAATTACAGAATATTAAATTCAGTAATTAAATTTAAAAATGATGAAATAAATTAATATTGGATTGTAGTGTCTTGTTGGTAGGTCATCTGGGTTGAACCTATTATGCAATGATCAAATTCATATGATTTTCCATATAAGTTTTTTGTCCAAAATCATACCAAGATATTTTGTGAAGTCAACTTAAGGAATATTTAAGTTTTATAAGGAGACAGTTGGGCACTTACAATGATTTAAAGTAAAAATGAAATGTGCAGATTTACTACTGTTGATTTTTTACCTGGTACACCTGCACCTTTTGGTCGTATAGTTGAGTGTACGCATTTTACCGCTGTTTGAAAACAGTGTCCAAATAACAAAAAGCCCTCGAGTCAGACACGATCGAATGCTTGTTGCACATCTAAGAAAAGCATCGAGTTTATGATGCACCACTGTGTACTTGCTCTGGAGTACCATGTTTGTGCCTGAAGGCAAACTGAAAATCAGAAAAAATACTTCGTTCATTTAGTATAGCCAGCATTCTATCTAAGAATATTCTTTCAAATATTTTTGAAAAAATTAGGTATTACCAATGTTACTGGTCTTCGTCTTCCTCTCAATTCGGTGACTCCTGCTGAAACATGCTCTTTTAAGACAAACGGACCCAGCACAGTTCGTATTATCGCGTCATCAGTCGATGCTTATCGATACATTGTTCGATATTTTGAAAAGGAAAATGATACTGTTTCATTCATACCAGCTAAACAAGAACGTGCGTACCGAGTGGAAATTAGAGGTCTAAGTTCATCCACTCAACCAGAAGAAATTAAAGACCAGCTTTCAGATCTAGGCCATATTGTGCGTAACGTAAGCAATCCGAAAAACTGGAAAAGTGGAGCTTCAATGGCCTTTTTTGTAGTGTTAGAGCCACGCTCTAATAATAAGAAAATCCACGAAGTTAAGAAATTTTGCCAGCACAATGTGAAGGTTGAACCTCCTCGCCGTAGTGTTTTTTTGCACTGAATAAAACGCTTTAGGGAAGGAAATATTCCCTAGTTTCTCTACCACTGAAAACACTTACCATATCTGACTTTCATAGCACGTTTTTGATGTAAGCCGGTAAAATATTGTACTCAATATGAGAAGGAAAATTTCGGGATTGCACACTGGACGGAAAGCCCTATTTTTTGGCATAAAGTCTAATCCTGAAGGTAGAAAGAAACTTCGTACAGTTCTTAGTAATAGTGTGTGTAGTAACTGTATAAAATTTGGATCAGATCGGACCACGCTCACTCATGCCCCCAATCTCATGAGCACATCTTCTTATTATATTTTAAATTTTAATAATATTTTTTAACCCTTGCATATTAAGAATACGGCTGAAAAAAAACTTCAGCTTTAGTTTCTGTCACTAATATATCTTTGGGCCTGCATTCTAATTTGGCATGATGTACCTTTTTATAAGAAGGATAAATATCACAAGAATGTTTTTTTTCCCATGTCTCTTATACTATTATATATATTTAGCAAAAGAATTCTCCAGTAAAAATGCTAGAGCTTCATGTGGTGTAAGCGGAACTGGATCGGAGGAAAATATTTTTCTAATTTATATATAGCTGGGACTTTCTTCGTCTTGCATACATTTCCTGAGCACTATTGACGTATCCTTGTCGTTGGACTTCTTTGCTGAAACTGCTGCCGCGTATAGCAAAAGAGGTGCGGGATTATGTATTGACAAATCGGCGGCCAATTTTTTTCTTTAATCTTGAGCCTGCTTCCGAATATCCTAGATGGGGACGTCACATTTTACTTTGAAAATGTGTGGCATGTCTTTCAAGACCCAGTTTAATTGAAGATTCCAACGAAAGCCACTGTGAATGTTTCATTTTAAAATTGGAAACATTTCGGCCACATTTTGGCAAAAATTTTCGCATGAAATTGGGAAAATTTTTGGCTTTTTGATTAATTTTGTCAATATCAGCCAAGCCGGCTTGACCAAAAATCCACTCAGAAATTGCATCTTCTGTCCTCTTGTTGCTCCATGCTTCGAGCAACTGAAAATTGCTGAAAATAAAAGTAGCTGCAATACATTTAATATTCCGGAAACGCGCAAATTTACGCAATTATAAATATTGTTCTCTAAAACTGTATATTTTTATTCAAAACGAGACATATTTACTTTTTGGCACAGATTGGCAGGGAACTAGTTCTATTCCATAATTCACAAACACTGAGTTATACTTTTCAACATAAATCGGCTTAACAACACAAGACACATAAGCAACAAATAACACATATTAAACAATTCATATTTGGGATTTTTATTAAAAATACCTTGCTCTTCAATATCCATTTCAAATATAATTAAAAGATAATTAATGTTAAAAATTACACAGCTTTAAACTTTTAAAAGTTTTTCGCACGTGGCAAACGTAAACAAAGAGTTGATATTATATTTGACTTTGACGCCCTGGTACAACACCAGGGTCGCATTTCTAGTTGTTTAATTTATCGATTTAGTGTGTTTAGAATATCTATTTTCAATATATAAAATCAAAATCACAAAAGCTTTTCATGACTTTTTGGACTTTATGCCAAAAAATTGGACTTTCCGTTCAGTGTGGATTGGGTATAATTCAAAAAACCCCCCAAATGTCTACCGTTCTGTTCAGTTGTTCGTTGTATATTTGTTAAAAAATCTATGAAAAAAATGATTTCGATTTATTTTATTATAACAACAACATCGGATTATCTGCAGATTTAATATTTTTCTATTCACGCTCGTAAAGACATAGCCCGGAAAGCGTTTCCTCTCCCATCGTGTTTTTCAGAAGTTCACTAAAAGATCACTCGACAGTCGCTGTAGTGCTTGGTTCTTTAAAAGTTCTTTTGCTTCTTAAATAGGTCAACGACTTCAATGTTCTTTAAAGTTTTTTTGCACGAACTATTTTTCTTGCACCAAATATCCTAAAGAAATTCATTAAATTTGTATGTTCCTCTTGACTAGAGCATTTGATCAACTAAAAGATTTAATAGAACGCTAAAGCTGAAGTATTTTCATTTGAAAATCGTAGCAGCAAACGGGTCTTGAGAGAAGCAATATATGGTATAATTATAGATCATCGCCAGTATTCATTTTCAATAGCTGCTGGAGGATAACTTTTATTCCTTTGCTTTTTAGCTAAACGTGGCAAAGACAATTTTACTTCTAGATCGGCTGTCATTTTTTGCAGTTCATCGAGAACTTTCGGTTTATAAAAAACTCTTTTTTTATCTTTTTCTGGAGCATGTTTCCTACGCATTGTTAACTCGCCGAAAAATATTACCACATCTTTTAGGGTCCAATTAGTTTTTCTTATTTCTGGAATTACGTTTACGTCATTTACAACATGATTCATGTTAAGGCTTGTTCAATGGAAATATTGTGTCCGGGTAAACTTTTTTAAAATGGCTTAAACGCCAGCCAATGTAGAACATTAAAAAAACTTAACCCAATCCAATTTTCAGGTATCAGCCCATGGTAAGTCAAAATTGACTCTATTTATATAGCAATAGATAAAATCCAAAGCTCTATAAATCCTATTAATTCTTCTCTTATTATTCATAAAAACGCAAACCAATTGCAAGCTGAACGGCTTTCTTGTGACAATTTAATGGCACATTAAGGGGTACTCCATAAAAATAAAAGGTCATTAAAATGTTGTTATAAGTATTGCTTCTGTTTTAAGCATTTAAATTTTTTATATTGCTGCTAACTTTTGTAGGAAAGTAGCTGACCACACACCCCCTGCCCATACTTGGCTGCGCAAATGACTATGTCCGTCGGCACGTTTATCTTTCCGTACGTCCTGTTTTATATATAAACATCTCACGACTTATGCAGTTTCTTTACGCAAATCTAGTTTAAAATATTTTTTCTGTGAAATAAGATTAATTTAGCTAGAATATGCCAACAGCCTTGTAACAGCCTTGTAACAATAATTTGGGTTCTTTATATATTATGTATTTCACTTGATTTCATTCATTCACTTTTTATTTGTAATTCTAATATTATTTTTCTGACGTAATTCCGCTCGCCTCGGCTGACAGTCATCAACTCGGTGTATTGTTGCCACTCTGTAAACGTCAATCATTATTCATATGGCAGGGTTGCCACATCTCTCCCCTTTCTTTTGCTTTAGATTTAACCCTCCTGTTGGCTTCTCCTGGGTAAAATGTCTGTCCTAATGACTCGTTGGTTTTGGAGATGGACTTGGCGCAAAATGAGGGAATTATAAACCCTTTTCATTCACCCGGGTTTTGTCAGTCGGTGGTTATACGGAAAATATCTATTTACAATGGCTTACGTTTCGTTTTAATTTCCTTCCGCTTCCAAGAAGCGCCACTTCGTTTCCATTTCTGTCGACGACCTCATACTCCGTTACATCAAAATTTGGGGTTAATTTGGAGGGAAATATAACGTTTTTAATTAACACTTTGTCTCCGATGTTTATGTCCGATTCTTTGGCGCCTCTTTTCCTATCGGCTGTTTCTTTCCCTTTTTGTTAGCTGACAATGTCGTTATCTCTTGCTGAAGAGTCCACAACTTCCTCTTCAATGTCCCGTATGTCCGGCAACTTGTCACGGATGGTCCTGTTGAACATCAGTTCTGTTGGCGTCTGCCCAGTTGTGCCATGCGGCGTGACGTTGTATGTCAATATGAACTTCCGAATTTCCTCCTTAAAGTTGACTTTGTTTAAGCTAGCAATTTTTAGACGTTTAACCAATGAGCGGTTCATTTTTCCACTTCGCCCTTAGCCAATGGAGAAAATTTTCTTCATCGCTGTGATAATTGCTTGGAATGAGCTAAGAAATTTGACTTCTTGGAACCGTGAATAATAGTCTATTAGGACCAAAATGTGATGGTTGTTAGAAACAGGGCCCGCGTTCGGAAAAACATGCCGCTGCATCGGAGGAGGGCGAACTAGATTCGACACAAGTAAACAACTTCTACACGCTCAACATCCCAGTCCAGCCCAGGCCACCACACTTTGGCCCTAACGCGACGCTTCATTGCTGATTCACCGGGATGGCCTTCATGTGCAAGCTGAAGAAGCCTTTCTGTAAACGTCAATCATTATTCGTATGGCAGGGTTGCCACAAGCCTGATTGTCTTTTTCTTGAAAAATATTTATTTTATTCATGTATTTATAACAAATTAAAATCTTTAAAATATTCATAATTCCCTAAACCCTTTTAGCTCGTAAATAAATACCGCCTTTTGTAGACAAAATAAATGGTCTTGGATCGAACTTGAGCGGAATTTCGGTTTCTTTACATACGGAAAAATTAAATTTTCTTATCAATTCTACAAGACCAACACGTATCTGCATCTGGCCGAAACGCATTCCAATGCAATTTCTTGGACCATCCCCAAACGGTAACCATTCCACCGAATCACGTGCAGCAATCATCTCGCGCGAAAAACGTTCTGGATTAAATTTATCCGGTTCAGGATACAATTCAGGATTACGATGATAAGCACAAGCAGGTATTATTATTGCAGTACCTGCTTCAATAACAAGTTCCGGATGTCCAGGCACAACATAATCTTTCCGAGTTTGACGATCCAAATGCGCAACCAGTGTATGTAGTCTCAAAGTTTCTGTGCATAAAAATGAGCTGCATTAATACAAAAAGAATGTTTTCTTTAATTTAGAAAGATTTTAACTTACCCGATATTATCTGATCCAAATAAAACATATCCTGTATACACTCGTATGTTAATATATTATTATGTTTTTTAGAGTTGCATTTATATCTGCTCTCAATTGTTCCTGTATTTGCTGATGCTGCGCCAATTCATAAAGTACAAAACTTAATGTTGACGATGATGTCTCAAAGCCGGCCATAAAAAATAAAAACGATTGTGCTGCGACCTCATTCATAGTCAAACCTTTCAGCACTTCACCATTTTCCAATGTCAACGAACCCTGTTGCTTCAGTTCGATTAGTAAGTCCAAGAAATCGTTACGTTTCAAATGTTCCGCTTCACGCAACGCTACAGTTTCACGCACCAAACCAATAAAATAATTTGAAATTTCATCGGGAAAAAATTTCATGCGCAGTTGACGTGCCAGCTTTGGAAAACTAAATATAAATGCGAAAATTGCATTCGAATGTCTCAGTTCGACCAAAGCTCTACGACCCATAATGCGAAATTGTGCCTTAGGATCGCGCAGACTATTGCATTCGATGCCGAAAACACAAGTACCAATGACATCTGTGGTAAAGCGTGCCATTAAATCTTTTATCTCCAAATTTACACCACCACCACCACCTCCGCCGTCTTTGTTCGGTGGCGGCACAAGTTCATGTAAAATTGCGCCAAACTCTTCGGCAACTTTAACAATTGTCGGAAACATATATTTCATCTTGCCCGAGGTAAAGGTTGGCGAAAGTTTATTACGCAGCTGTCGCCATATGGCACCGTCTAAAGTGAATAGATGCGCTGTTAGCGGATCGTCACGTTCATTGTAGAATTGTCCACGATCAGCAAAATTTGAAAAATCTTTTATCAAGATTTGCTTTGCCAGTTTTGTATCCAATATAAATGCTGACGGTTTATTCAGGAAATAGAAACCAACAAATGGCAAATCACATTTACGATATTTATTATAATAACGAAAAAATAATTCGTGCAAATTAAATTTTGTGCGAAATCCATTCAGATTGCCATAAATTGGATGTGGTGTATCATGTGGTATACCGCGTCGCTTCCAATAATTTAAATTTCGATGCAGCAAATATGCAAGTAATGCGCCAAGCGCTATGATAAAATAAAGCAAACTGATAGTAAGACCCATTTTACGTAGGTAACTCAACTGAATAATAATAAAAATGCAATGCTTGGCGGTTTTTATAAGAATGCGTAAACGCAATTTGTGTACTTTTTTTTTTTTTGTTGTCTTTACAAATGATAAGAATTTAAAATATTATAAACAGCATGACTAAGCTTTTTTTATATAATAGGAAAACATTAGCATCGTAGTATCTTAAAGTGACAAAAGCTTCTGGTTCACTTCACTTCACGATAAGCACGCTAAAGACTGTCAAACATGTTGTGCTCGATGTAAGATTCGATGTGCTGTCTTTTTATATTTAATAATTTTTTTTTATTATTTTACATTAGAATATTAATTGGTGTTAATCGTTATTTCTTGAAACGGTTAATCGATTAAACGATTAACTACGTTTTTCTATCATTCATTAGACTGCCACAATAAATCATAAAATTGGTATTGATCGGTTATTTCTTTAAAAGCTTAATCGATTAATCATTTAATTATTTCTTTTTTTACTCTTGTAATTCATAAACGCTCTTCCAAAAACACAAATGCTAACGTCTATAATCGCTCAGCACGTAAATATATACCCCCTTTAACGCCTAATACAAAACTTTTTGGATCATGTACTAATGGAATTTGAGTTTTCTCACAAACGGAAAATTTGAAAGTCTTAATCAATAAAGCGAGTCCAATACGCGCCTGCATTTGACCAAAACGCATGCCAATGCAATTTCTGGGACCATCACCAAATGGTAACCAGGCAACTGTTTCACGTTTGGCAACCTCTTCTGGCGCAAAACGTTCTGGTCGAAATTCATCGGGAGCATCATATAATTCAGGATCACGATGTATAGCAGCAGCTGGTATAATCACAGACATGCCTTGCTCAATAACAAATTCGGGATGTCCAGGCACAACATAACGCTTTAAAGCTTTACGATCCAATTCGGGTACAATTGTATAAAGTCGTAGAGTTTCTATTTGAAAAATAATACTATATTTAGATACACTCTTTAATGTTTAGTTAATATATCAATATTATTTACCCGATATAACCTGATCAAAATATTTCAAATCCTTAATGCATTCATACGTTATCTCATTATTATGTTTCCTGCAGTTGCTCATTGATCTCAGCTCTTAGCTTTTGCTGCACATCTTGATGTTGTGCCAACTCATAAAGCGCATAGCCCATGGTCGATGAAGAAGTTTCAAAGCCAGCCGCAAAGAAAATGAAAGCTTGTGCCGCAACTTCATCCATAGTTAGTCCTTTTAGTTCTGTACCGTTCTCCAGTATAACCGATTTTTTATGCTTTAATTCGATCAGTAAATCCATAAAATCATTACGCTTTATTTTATTTTTTTCGCGTAAAGCAACTGTTTCGTGCACAATTCTCATAAAGAACTCTATAATGTCATCCTGATTGCGTTTAAAGCGTAAGAAACGTGATAATTTTGGATAGGCATGTAGAAAACCTAACATAACGCCACCATGTCGTGGTTTTGTAAACACTTTTCCGCCCATAGTGCGAAATTCGGCATTCGGATCGCGTAAACTATTACATTGTATACCAAAACCACAAGTACCAATGACATCTGTTGTAAAACGTGCCATAAGATCGCGTATCTCTACAATATTATGCTTAGCAACAACCTCACCGAATACTTCGACCAAGTCATGTGCCACCGCAACTACTGTTGGAAACATAAATTTCATTTTTCCCGAAGTAAATGTCGATGATAATTTTTGACGTAAAATTTTCCATTTAGCGCCATCCAAATTGAAGAGATGCGCTGATAGTGGATCGTCACGTTCATTGTAGTAGATTCCTTTGTCGGAGAAGTTTGAAAAATCCTTAATTAGGATGTTTTTTATAAATTCCAAATCCAATGCAAATATGGTCGGATTTTGGAAAAAATAGAAACCACAAAATGGTAACTTTGTTGCTTTGAATTTTCGATAGTGCTCATCGAAAACGTCATGCAATGTACGCGTTTTGCGTACTCCTTTCGAATTTCCATATAAAAGATGTGGTTTTTCGTGTGGTATGCCCAAACGTTGAAAGTAGCTCAATTTCCGCTGTAAGATGTATGCGAAAAGTGCAAGTAGAGCAACTACAATTTGGAAGAGCAAATAAGTAAATTCCATTTTCACTTTCCTAAGTTTTTAGTTCTGTAAGCGTTTATTCTATAACTAAGACTAATCTATTTTTCAGCGTGCGTCCACTTTATATACTTTTACACTACTCATGATCACACATTATTAGGTTGTAAAAATCATTAAACTATAAAAACATAAACAATATTATCTCTTTGGAATGACTTTCGCTTTTTATTTAAAAACAATCAAGGAAAAACGTTAACTTCGGTGGAATCGAAGCTGAAATACCCGATACACAACACTTTTAATAGTTTTATGTTCACCAGGTGCTTAACATAGAGTAAATCTCATGATGAAATTGGTCAAATTTGTATATAGGCTTTATATTATATTAGCCCGATCATTACCATATCTAAAGTGTTCACTTAGGCGGACATTGAAATTGATTTAACCAAATGTTAATTGGATTCGTTCAGAAAAAATAAATGTTTTCATACAAAAACTCGAAAATGGGCGGTAAGTTTGTATGGGGGCAATACGTAAAAATGGGAGTGGCACCTTGGATACGACATTGGATGACATAAGAAGAGGTTTTACAAGATTTGAAGTGAACACATGCATAAATAATACCAATTTTCATACAAAAATTTGAAAAATTTTATGGGGGCTACACTTTATAGTGGGTAATTAAAATACAAACTACCTTGGACTGAATAAAGCTTAAGTTTCAAATTTCAGCTTAATATCTTTTAAACTGAGTAAATGAATCACCTCGCAACAGACAGACAGACGGACAGACAGACGAACATGGCTAGATAGACTCGTCTCATTGAGCTGTTTAAGAATATATATACTTTATGGGATCTCCGATGCCTCCTTTAATGCGATACAAACTTTCCGACAAAATGAATTTACCCGTTAAAACTATGTGTAATGGGTATAATAAGAATAGTCTCGCTCAAGTTGTACTAAAGTTGGACGAGACTGTTCTTTTTTGTACTGAACAAAGTTCAAATAAAAGAAAATATTATCACTATATTCGTTATCTTTTCATCGTTTTTTTTTATTTTTTATTTATCGCGCGTTACGAGAAAAAAAAACATTTTATCAAATAGTCTGTATCCAGCGGTGCAGATTTGATTTTTATACCCGATGAGACGAGTCGATCGAACCATGTCCGTCTGTCTGACTGTCTGTCTGTCACGAGGTGATTCGTTCGCTCAGTTTTAAGCATATTAAGCTAAAACTCGAAACTTAAGCTTTTCTCGGTCCAAAAGCAGTTTATATGTTAAAAGTAGAATGCCACGCCCAGGTGTCGAATTTACGAATTTACTGCCCATTTTCAAATTGTTGTATATAAGTAATATTTATGAAAGTATTCATTTCAAATTGGGTAAAAACACTACTTATATCCTTCAATATCAAAGCCAAGGTGCCACGACCATTTTTAGGTATAGCACCCATACAAACTTACCGCCCATTTTCGATTTTTTGAATGAAAACATTTTTTTTTCTGAATGAATTCAATTAAAATTTGTTAAAATCCATTCCAGTATCCGCCTAAGTGAACACATTCGATATGGTAAGGATCGGGCTAATATAACATTTTTGCGTCCGGAGTCAAATAACCTGAACAGAATCGACGAAGCATAAATACAAAATTAAAAGCACATAAATACAGGTAGCTTAAATCGCCCTATTAGGTTAGGTTCGTTTAGGTTTTAATGGCCGTCGCGAATCTTGGACAGAATGGTTCCATTGTGATACCATATGATCTCTTGTTTTTAATCTCCCAACTCAAACCAGCTCAATTTCCTTATAAAGGCGACTTCTGCACTAATTTTCACTGGTGTAATTTCTGCCAGACTATCTAGAAACGTCCTTCCAAGAACGGTAAACATAATTTTCTCCTACTATCATGGATAGAGTCTTTCTTTTGTGGCGCATGAGTTTGGCTGCTCATTTGGGATTTGTGGTCCATCTCTACTAGTCTGGGTATTTCCTGTCGCCCTATTAAAAAACTTCAAATTTTTAATTGTACCAGAAATTTCTCCAAATAGTCTAAGCTCTGTAGCTGACAGCTTAATTGTATTCTAGAGGCCTGCATGAATGTACTCATATTCTAGCTCTTGCAGATCTGTACAGTAGATGTACAGTTGCTGATTTTCAATCTTTAAACTACTGTATCACAAAAACCAAATCTCATTTGTTATCTGTGACAGTATATTTCTTAAATGGTCCAGAAGATTAGCATCATTTGAAACAAACAAACAAAAAATAACTTTCCTCTTTATAATATTAGTATAGATAGTAAAGATAAAGGAGTAAATAAGCAAATGTTCTCTATCTCGTTCTTGCACATGACACACCAGGAATGAAGTTTCGCTCATCTCGTCTAATAAATATTTAAAAATGTATCTCTGTACAGTAAGTAAACTGCACACCAAAACATTGTACAGTGAATCAACTGCACCCAAATTTATTGTACTCATCATATGATGGTCAACATGAGAGTTAGTGAGAACACTATCTGTCAATACAGGCAATATTAGTACCATTCACTTGCACTGTCTTTTATCTGTGCAGTAAAAATATGTACAACTTTTAAAATGAATCATTCATTTGCCCTTCTGGATGCATTCATGCAGCAGTGTGCATTTGGTATTGTGGCATCATCGAGCCGTACTTTTTCAAAAATGATGAGGGGTGCACTGTTACCATGAATGGCGAACGTTAT
Organism: Leucophenga varia; assembly: GCA_018903435.1. NCBI lineage: Eukaryota > Metazoa > Arthropoda > Insecta > Diptera > Drosophilidae > Leucophenga > Leucophenga varia. The sequence continues at coordinate 470,492 of JAEIFJ010001264.1, read as the reverse complement.
CGTGGTCACCTGAACAATATATTGTTTAAATCATAAATCCTATCGTTCTTATTGAGATAAGCAAAACGTTCACAATTTTGTAGACGTTTTCAAAGTGACTAAAGTTGTTATCCAACACACCTTTCAGAACAATGTAACATAGCTAGTTTTCTAGCACATAACTGATAATATATTTTCGAAACATTGTTTAACCGTTAAGTGTGTCTCTTGCCCGTCGAACTAACCTACCGTAATCATTTTTGAGCATATCTACATATATTTTCACATGTTTCGAGTAAACCGACTTTATCTGCTTTAAATGTAAACAATATTTAGCACTCATTTTATACCCAACGCACTTATGATTCTTTGCGACGGAACTCAAAAAGCTTTTCGTGTGTTGATTCAATATGCAGGCTGTATTCGATGGAATTTAGGTACTTATCTTAACTAGAAATTGCTCCATAAATGTAGCTTCTTTAGAATTTATAAAATGTTTACAAAGTTTTGAAAAAGTATTGAAAATTCTGCCTGACCGTCTGTCTGTTGCAATGCGTTTTTCTCGGAAAGTTTTAATGATATTGATCAGAAATTTTGAACTTAAGCTATTTTTGATCACGCGATGCCTCGTGCCACGTGGTTCACATGCGACTGCGGTTGCCTTGGCAACACTAGCGAGTGTTGAGCTGGCGGCCTGCAGTTGGCGCAGCAGTAGGGGCACGGATAAACGCGAAAAAACTGATATATTTGCAAATGCAGATATGTTATCAACATAAAAAGTAGACAAAAACCGAGTCCCAACCTCAACACATGTTGTGTCAAAATTTGGGCATAAATGGTGCAGAACTTTTCCTGTCTATAAGCCTCGTATATACGAACAGAGCATTTTTATGTATACAGATTACTATATCTGCATTTTAAGCTTAAAATTGTACATATACAAGGTTTTCAAGGAAATCTCCACCAACCCAATGCCAACCAAAAAAAATTTAAAGGCGTCATACAAATCTCTTTGTGTTGGTTTCAAATCTCTTACGTTTTTGTTAGAGATTTGATAGAGTTTTATTAATTATAAAAGTTATTCTTTTTCTAAATTAACAGCACCATTACAATTCAAAATTACATTAACATAATTGTTTAACTAGCATTTTATTAATTGCAAATAAAATCCAACCAAACAAAAAAGAATGCCAACTTGCTCGAAACTGACTTTTATATTTTTCGAAGATAAAAATTAATCTTCAAATAAGTCAAAAAAATTGTATTTTTCTTTATAATTGATAAATTAAATGCGAAACAACCCCGAATAAAATGTTCATTTATGAGAAGTATTTGAGTAAAATTTTAATGGTCTGAGTTGGCAGGTTAGCATAAGAAATGTATACGTGCTAGAGATGGGTAAAATTGTAAACTAATGCAATTATCGCTAGTATCATAGATAATTTGCCCGCACTAGCATTTATAAGCACATATATATGTATGTGTGTATGAACAACTATGCACTTAGCCGATTTGTCATGTAACTTGATTTATTTGGCGGGGAAAAATTATTTTAAACTTTCTTTGGTTTAACTTAAAAGTACGATCACAAATTCGAGATTAATATATTTCTTGTTAAAAATATACTTAACTTTTGTAGGTTGGATCATATAAAATGTTAAACCCTTTCACACATTGTCAAAACTATCTTCGAACAATGCAATCATTCGAAGTTCTGTGACACCGAGATTTTATTTAAGAGTTTTACAAACCAACCGAAGGTAGACTTACTAGAGATTTTCCTGGCACCCCTGAATATGTACAAGTAAATAACTTATTCTAACCCTAAACTTGTAAAAAACATTCCACTTACTACAGAATAAATACAAAGTATCTTTCAACTGAACATACGTGACGCTCCTATTGTATTTAACTTACTCATTGTGTAAAGTAGTGTAATTATTTAAACAAAAACAAGAAAAAACGTTAACTTCGGTGGAACCGAAGCTTTAATACCCGTCACACGAATCTTTGAATAGTTTGTGTGATTATCAGTGGCATAGATAAAACTTTAAGATGGGATAGGTGGGGGACAATGGTCTGATAGAACCCAAGTTTAGAATGAAAATTGATATCAAATTTTAAGCTTAAAATACAGAAATAAAAATAATTTTCTTCAAAATCGGTAGTATATACATATAATTGCATTAGATATATTTTTAACATTTTGAGGAGATATATTATATATAAATATTAACCATTTTCATACAAAAACTCGAAAATAATCGGTAAATTTGTATCGTTTATAACTGAAAACGGACGTTGCCTCTTTTTGATATTGGACGATATTAGAAGTGTTTTTAACCATTTGATTCATAAATGATAACTCTTTTCACAGTTAATAAAATTAAAGAAGGAAATAATTTGTATTGGGTTTGGTATTGGATTACATTAGAAGTGTTTTTGCACAATTTAGAGTGAATACAATTTTTTGAAAAATCGGGGTGCCAAACTTGAATTAGTCGTTGCTGTGAAAAGCATAAGTTTCAAATTTCAGATATATATCTCCAGCGCTCTCCGAAGGAATCGTGTTGAAATAAGCAGACGGAGAGACGGTCATAGCCAGATCGACTAGTCTCATTGAGCTGATCAAGAATATATATAATTTATGGGGTCTATGACGTCTCCTTTACTGCGTTACAAGCATTACAACAAACTTATAATACCCGTTCAAAATATCTGAGCTAAAAAATATATTATTTTAATCATCGTACTATACGAGAGAGTTATAGTCTAGTATAGGTTTATTTTTAACCGAAAAGTATTAAACATTGTTCACATGATGAATTTGTGCTTAAAAAAAAAACAAAAAGTTAAACGAATATTTAATCAGCAATTTGTTTAACTATTAGCACAGTCAGTATACTATTAATTTTTATTGGGTCTATTGAAAAAGCCGCAATGTTTTTTTATTTTTATTTTTTTTTTTTATTTCAACGTAAATACAATAATTTAAAGCTTTTTCTTTAGAACACACACACAGTCACAAGCATACACATACCTAGTATATACGTGCCGAACCCAACCCTTACCTAAATAAAATAATATAATTATCTGTAACAATGAAAGCGAAACTGATAACAAAAAGTATTCGCAATTGTGAGTAAGAAAGTTTAAACTAAAAAAAAATTGTTTTCGATAAACTTCTCAGTTTAAGTTAAAATTTTAAACGCTTTAGTGCGAGTCAACTAAATTATATGTGTATAATTTTTATTTTTCTTACTGTTTTTTTTCATATAGACTAGTATCTACTTATATATTTAAAGTATCTATTAGTTCTAAAGCAACTTCAACTATTCGCATTCGCAAAAAATTATATTTTAATATTCGCATTCGCATATTAACTATTCGCATTCGCATATACACTACGCAGTTATTCACAAATGCGACTGTTCGCATAAATAAAATGTTTTTATAAAGCGTTCGACTGTATTTCCCAGACATTCTTTCAGCACCAAAATAGCTTACTATTATCTAAGTAGTGCCTCGAAAAAAGCTCTCTATTGTTGTTAGTTAAAAATTTATTTCTCAGGCGTTTACTACTCAGTGAAGTACGACAGTTAACAATAAGCGTAACGTAAATAAAATAAATCACGTAAATAAAACTACAAAAAAAAAAGTACGAGTTATTAGATCATAGTTTAAGTTACTTGTGTATCATATCAATTAAAAAAATATATATACAATATATATCAGTGCATATCTAATTGTTTTAAAATTCTACGAAAACTGTGTACCTTTTTTTAAGTCAAAAAAAAAAAAAAAAATGTGGGTAATTTTTTTGATTATTGGTATAGTCGTGCTTTTATTTCTCGCATTGCTCTATATTGCAATACGTTATGAGCGTGACTATTGGCATTATCTAGGCATACCACACGAGCGTCCAAAGAAATTATGGCATATCATAAAACAACTCGCAACAAAATCACTTAGTTCGGAATTTAAAAAAATGGAACATTATAATTTGCTCTATACCAAATTTAAGGGTAGTGGACCGTTTTGCGGTTTCTATGCATTGCTACAACCACGTGCGCTAGTTTTGGATCGTGATCTCATTGAACAGATAATGATAAAGGATTTTTGGAATTTTAACGATCGTGGTTTCTATTGCAATCGGCATAGCGATCCACTTTCGGGAGATTTATATGGGGTACGCGGTAATACATGGAAAGAAATGCGCATAAAATTGGATAGCATTTTTGAGAAGCAACGTATGACATGGCTATTTGGTAGCATCTATGAAGAAGCTGATTCCATGTTACGTGAAGTTGATGCAACACTTTCCACACTCATACATCGCACTTTACATATACAAAATCTAATGCGTCGCTATGTACTCGGCTCATTAGCAAGTTGTGTCTTTGGTTTGGATGAAACGTTACGCCAGACAACATTTCCGTTGGCACAATTTGAGGAGATGACTGAATTATTGTTAAGCACGCACAGTCATGGTTATTTTGTAAATCTTTTTATGGTAAGATTTCCAAATGTAGCACGTAAAATGCATATGCGTACCACGGTCAAAAAGCGGAAACGTATTTTATGAATTTAATTGCCGCTGTAGTGGCACAACGTGAAAAATCCGGCGTACGACGTCAAGATTATTTGCAACTTTTATTGGATGTGCGTGAACAGGAATTAAATACTCACGAAGATGATGGTGATTCAAAGAAGTTACAGCTACATTTGGATCAAGAACTGGCAGCACACGCAATATCATTTCTGAAATCCGGCTATGAGCATACAGCAAATACATTGGCGTATGTGTACTCTATGAATTATCCCGAAATTTCGATGTACAGCAACGTGTACGCGAAGAGTTGCTGGAAGCATTAAGCAAAAATAATGAAAATTTAAATTATGAATGTGTACAAAGTTTAAAATATATGGGTCAGGTTATATCGGGTATGTTTAACGAATATATTTGCAAATACATAAATATGAATATGAATTTCAATTTTTATTTTTTACAGAAACCCTACGCATGCATCCTGTTGCACCGTATTTAGTACGCCGTACTCTAAATAATTATCCAATACCCGAACATCCTAAGTATACACTTTCAAAGGAACTTTTTATTATTATACCAACGCATGCGCTACATAACGATGCTGAGTTCTATCCGGAGCCGGAACGTTTTATGCCGGAACGTTTCGCTGGTGCACAAAATCGCATGCGCGAACGTTGCACCTGGTTTGGTTTTGGTGTTGGCGCTAGAAATTGCATTGGTTTGCATTTTGCCCAACTGCAAATACGTCTGGCGTTATCGATGCTGCTTTTACGTTATGAATTTACATTAAATTCAAAGCGTCCTTTAATTAATTTGGAGGATGGTGTTGCGTTACAGGTTACACTTTTGGGTGAAGTAGAGCCAGGTAATGAAGAGCGTGCATTATAGTTACCAGTATATTATATTTTATTGTATAGTATTCTCTAAGTGCCAGTGAATTTATGATATGAACAAGTTAAGTTTAAACAATCCATTTTAGAAGTCACAAAATATAACATTGTACATATTTATTCTCAAAATTTCTTAGATGCATGTAGTATAACGTTTGAAATTAGGCGATATAATAATTTTGTACGTATTTGAAAAGGCTTCCGAAGCTCTGTACTTTAAAAACATAAAAATTATGAAATTTGACATCTTTTTAAAATATATTTTTGCGGCATAGATAATTTAAGACAACATTTTCAGGTCCACATCCCCAGGTTTTGCACCAAAAGCATGACAAACATATTAGAGCACTGTGATTTTTCTGCCATTTTTTGGCATAAACTGTGAATGGGAAGATATTTTCTCAAATTTGGTTTAAACGCATAATTTGGGCCTTTAAAATAACTAACCAATTTTGGTTCATTATTTTATATATCTGCCGATCTTTGTTGTTTTCTAAGCTATTGAACTGAAATTCGTTTTGTATTCATATTTTGAAGAAAATTCCTTAAATTTGGTTTGTTTCAGACTACTATTTTCAATAGCGACCGAACCAAGCGATAAGAGAAAATTGATACCATAAGTTGGCTGCGCGCTAAAGAGATTATGTCTATATTACCAGATCTTTTAAAACTGGTTTGTTTTGTTTCATTGTCTAACTAAGTAAATATTAACAATAATTTGAAGCCTGAATCACACAAAATGGGACACCTAAATCTTGAGTTTCAATTAAAAAAATATCTATTTTAAATAATTACTATTTTATAAAAATGTTCGAAAATAATCGATAAGCTTGTATCGGCTAGGTTTTGATATTGAATGTCAATAGAACTGTTTTGACCCAAATTTGGGGCTTCATATTCAAAAAAACCTATTTTTATACAAAAATTCGAAAATGGGCGTGTCAGCTTTGTGGGGGCTATATAAAAAAGGCGTGACAGCTTGGATGACATTAGAAGCATTTTTACCCAACTTGGAGTGACTACATTCATAAATAATAGCTATATTCATACAAAAAATCAGAAAAAAAAACGGTAAGTTTCTAAGGGGGGACTATACCTTAAAATGGGCGTGGCACTTTGATTTTAACACTTGAAGTGCTTAGGACTGAGAAAAGCTTAAGTTCCGAGCTTTCAGGTCCATATTTTTAAAACTAAGCAAATGAATCGCATAAATACAGACAGAAGACGGCTAGACGACAGACGAGACAGATGGACATGGCTAGATCGACTCGTCTCGACGTGCTGATCAAGAATATATATACTTTATAGGGTCTACGACGTCTCTTTTAATGCGTTACAAACTTTCTGACAAAATGATAATACCCTCCAAAAACTCAAGAAATTGTCCTGCATTTGTATGAGAGCTAAGAAATTGGTCTGCATATGTATTTCGATCTTAATCAAAATTTCATTTCACAAGTGGGTTGATATAGAAAGACTTTTTTCGAAATATAAAGTAACTAGCTTTTAAAATAAAAAGTTTTTCTTATAAAAACTCAAAAGTGGACGGAATTTGTATGTGACCAAGACTAGTCGTGTGCAAGACAAACTTTTCTTCAAATAAAAAATACCTCAATAACGTCAAGATAAGCTCATGTTTCAAATTTCAACACAATATCCTTAAAAATAAGGAAATGAAAAGTGTAGCCACACACAAAAAAAAACACAGCAACAAAACGGACAGACGGACACAAGTAATTTTCTCGATGAGTGCAAAAAAGAGCAAAAATTTGAAAGAACTCATTAATCTGGACACATTGGGTAATAACATCTCATTTAAAACGTTTTGCTCTACTGTGCGCTTCAAATGTTTTATTGCATGAAACATATCTGCATATGTTAGGGACAATCTAAAGTTATACAAAAATAACCCAAGGCTCAATTAGACAAAATAACAAAACATTGACAAAAGTGTGATCAAACTTTAATTTTATATACCAGCACTAAAGTTTTCCAATATTATATTTTGTATTTTACTTTTACTTTCTTAATTATAAGCAACCAAAGTTCGACGTATTTTCGCATCAATTTTGTAAACAAAAGTATAGCACAGAATTTTTATTTTTTTTTTTTATTAAAATATTACTAAAAACCAACTAATTCTAAAATATAAAAACAAAAAAATTGGACTTTATGCCAAAACTGCTAAACAAAAAAAAAAACCGAGCAGAGTAGTTTTAGTCTGGATCACTCTCATCACTAGACGGATTAGGAACGTCAAATATTCGAATATGGTTACCCTAACTCTTATAATCTTCAAGATAATCATAAAACAGATTGCAGGATGGACGGACGGACAGACATAGCTATATTGACTCGCCCTTTCATTGCTGTTCAGGAATATATATATTTTGAAAGGTCTATCACGCCTCCTTCTGCCTATTACATACATTTCACTTATTTAATATACCCTTTTACCATCGGGTACAGAGTATACAAATATGAGTTTGATCTTTTGCAACACGAGGCATGGTAATAAAATGACCAAAAACCCCGTTTTAGACAGGTTCAACTGTCCACACATCTTGCTGCTGATTATTTCGGTGACTTTCAAGCACGAAGAAAATAAAATATATAAACAAAATAAATGGTGTCTCAAACTACACAGCACAGTAGAGTGGACAAGGAGTTCATTAAAAATGGGGACTGCATAACACTCAACCTAAACTTAATCCGCAGAGTAAAGACCTTCGTTGAGGTCAGCTGCGAAACGTAAATACCTAAGACAGAATTAACAAATGAATTATGATTTCATTTAAAGCAGTGATGAGCATTGTTCAAATTTTGTACAACGAGTGTTTAGTTTACAGAATACATTTAGAAACTTCATTTGAAGATTATAGGCATTGTTGCTTTGTTTACTGCTTTCAAAAGTGTGTGCCCAACACTGATTTAAATAATTAAATCTTTCTTTAATAATATTTTTTTTGTTTTTATTATTTGTAGGCTACTAAAATACAGTATTGAGTAAATTAAATATTCCAAGTATTTATTTTTATTTAAATAATTGTCAGACTTTCTTAAAGTAATTAATTATTCATAGCCAAAACTACAAAACTTCAAAAAATTAATGTTTTTTTTTTTTTTTACTTTAAATAACTTTTTTTATTTTATTTACTTTACTATTCAAAAAGACTTTATTATAAATATATATAGTACGTGTATATATATAATTTACTTTTATTTGATTTCTATTAAATTTAATCGTTCATTGTCGTTTACTGATATGATTAGTTTAGTATATTCGGTAATTGGCAATACTTTGATGCCCGGTATAAATTTTTTAATTGCTTAGTTAAAAAATTATTTAAAAATAAAAATTAAATTTAAGTCTAAATTATAAAAAAACAAAAACTAGTTGAAATATTATTGTAAATTATTAATTAAAATTAAAATAAAATGTAAAATAAATAAATAATTTCTGTAAATACAATTTAAATAATTAATGCTTAATTAATTTAGTTTGATTAAAATAAAGCGCTGCCAAACTGTTTTAAAAATTTTATTAATTTGTTAACTTTGCTCGTTTCTGGTGTATAAATATTTTTTTTTGTGCTTTTAATTACAAAATTTTATTTTGTTTGTAGTTAAATATACAAGTATAATTTTTTTGATTATTAATTTATTAATTGACGGAGGGCGCTAATGATATGGAATGTTTTGACTTAGCGCTAAGCTAAGCTTTTTTATATAAGAATATATTTTTTTAATTTTTTTGTTTTAAACTACGAAAAATTTTGTGCTGTTTAGAAAAATATGCCTGCTACTTAAAAAGTATTTGCAAATTTTTTTGGGGTTTTTTTCGTAATAAATATATTTATATTTGTTTTTTTTTTTTGTATATAATTTAAATCGTTTTAAAAATTGCTTGCTTTGCTTGTTCGTCGTCATTGTCAATATTAAAGTTAAAGTTCTTTTGTGGCCGGCTTAGAATTTTTGCTCAAACTACAATACACAATAATTTTCTAAAGCTAATAAAATGCTAAAAGCGTTTTTGAATAAAAAAAAAAAACTATATGGCAACTACAATATATTTTGTTGAGTAATTGTAAAAATGACAGTAGCTTAAAAATAACTACTGTGATGGCTGACGTTTATGTCTCGGTGAGAGCGTAGTTGGTGTGCGTACAGTTGGCTCTCCACGATTTGGCAGCTTACTGCGTAGCACTTGTTCGTGCACATAGAGCAGCAAACCAACATCACGATGTCCCGCTTGCCAGGCAATTTTAAAAGCAGTGCTGCCATCCTATTTAAAAATAACAAAATAATTATAAAATTTATTAAATTGGCAACATTGTAAAATAAGTCGAAAATTTCTACTTACAATATCTTGTATTAACGAATCACAATCCTGATGTGATAATAAATGTTTAACAATATCGACGCGTCCATGTTCGGCAGCACACATTAGTGCAGTGCTGCCATCTTCATCCTGTATATTTATATCTGCACCGGCAGCAAGTAACATGACAACCATATCGCTATTACCATGCGACACAGCGAGCATTAGTGCGGTCTGGCAGTGCTGTGTTGTTTGTATTATATTGTATATGGATTGTATGGATTGCATTTTGCATAGTTGTGGATTGCATTAAGGTGTGCGATTGTGCATTAAAAAAAATAGAATGTTACAGAATTGTAGAATATATAAGTTAGTAACAAATGACAAACATTTTAATTGTGTAATTGTGTATTTACAAAAATATAAATAAAAAATCAAAAAAAAAAAAAAAAAAAAAAAAAATCTTAGTACAAGTTTGTTCCATTCTATTAACCTTTAGGTTAGCATTACCTACCTTCTTTGCTCGTATATTGACATCGGCCATCTGAAACAATCGTTCAACGACTGTACGATGTGCTGCGTTCTTAAGTTTTGCCAATGAGACGAGCATGACGCAAGTGTATCCGGCGTTATTCATTTGATTTACATTGCAAACCTTTGAATCCAGCAATATGGATACGACATCAAAATTTCCATGCGAAACCGAATAATGCATAGCTGTGTTGCCCTGTATGGGAGTATGTTTTATTTGGAAGATATTTATAAATAATTTTTATAAGTTTAAGCAGGCTCAAGGTCTGGTCAAAGAAACGTTTTCACGAATTTTTTTTACAATGATAAGCGGGATCAGCGCTGTTCCATTGTCCGCCACGACAACTCATCAGCCCGCTTCACTGCTTTAATTTTTATTATTTATTTATAGCCAACCGATCTGGAAAGCTATAAATTTTTACAAATAATATCCTTTTCTCATTGTAATGCCCATTTTGTTGTAGTTCATGTAAACGTTTCTTTGACAAGATTTTGAGCATACTAAAATTCATAATAAAAATAATTAAGAGGTCGCAAATTAAATATAGGTACATATAATACTTTTTTTAAGTTTAAAGCAACAATGATTGATTACAGCCTTTTATATTTACAAGAATTAGTAAGATACCGTCTGTTTATACAACCGTCGCATGAACGCACAGATATTTTGGGAATTTAGAAGATATAAATCTATCAAAGATGGCTTTTAGCTTTTTCTGAGATATGTGAAGCCGATTCCGTGTTCCTAACCACCAAATTTTAGACCTCAGACACAATAAATTAATGATTTTGAACAACGAAATTAGGAATATTGACTCTCCCGGAACTATTTTATGCAAGAAAAACTTACTGTAACTCTATCAAATTTGTCGTTGCTGATTGCTTATGGTGCTTTGAATAACAAATACCAAGCCTTATGCTAATGTTGGCTGTAGTAAAACACTTGATATGATCCAAAAAAATGACGAAACCTCAAAATCAATAAAAATTAAAACGTTTTATATATTGTAGCTTTAGTCATACTTCTCGAACTATTCAAGTGGCTCACTTCATACCACATTATGCTAATCACAAAATTTTGTAAAAAAAAACTTACATTACTATCTGCCATGTTAACGCAATACTCAAGCAATGGTACAGAGCGTGCCTCAAAATAATCCAAATAGTCTTCAACCTCATGCGGATCAGCGGTATTAGTGCTCGAGATACGAAACCAATTTTCTTGTATGGTTTGCTTAGCCGATTTCAAACTGGCTGAAGAGAATGGCTTTGCACCCATTTTCTTCAATAGCGAATCGTTGATAATCTTCAGTGCATTCTGCAACTCCTTAGAGAGTTCAGTTCTGAAATCAAGAAAAACCAAAAAATTTATAAATATTTGAAATCAACCACAAAAATGCAATTACTCAAAAGCTTACTTTACACGCGGCTTGGACTCTGTCATGGCCAATTTTTGTAACAGCGCCTTAGACGGTGGCTTTTCGATTAATTCATTCTGCTGCTTTTCAGCATCATTTGCCTTTGTTTCTCGTTCAATAACTGTAATTTGCGATTCCTCGCTTTGACTAGATTTCAATGGGGTGCTCGATTTTTTACGTGCACCTTGCGCCAGCTCATCTGGTGTTGCTGCCGTAAGTGAATTAGAATTTAAAGAACTTGACTCCGAGCTGCTTAAATTAACATCTTCTGGCATTAATCCGTCTGACTTAATTTGGCTACTCGTTAAACTAGTACTAAGCAATGGCGCTGGTGATGCATCACGCGACCAACTAATACTGACACGTTTCTCTTCGCGCACTATGAGCTCTTCATCACCAAGTTGTGAAAGATCATAGGAGCCGCCAGGACTACGTTTCGGCGCTGTTACGCTGCTGCTACGAGACTTTGTGGCACTACCGGATGCAGACTTCTTAAATCTTGTTGGCTCAGTTATAAAACTTTGCGCCTCCCCGGATGATTCGAGTGTATGGAAACTGGATAGACTAGGTGGCTTTTCTTGAAGTGAGCTAAAATGGATAATAAGAAGAAACAAAAAATGAATATGAATATTTTTTAAAATTTCACTCAATTTAAACCTACGTCAACAATAAAGCAGAGCAGCCACTCACTATCAGTGGATAGCAAGTGAAGCTGCTTAAACCGGAGCACATTGAAAGCACCATATTTACTATATGTATTTATTTTTTTTTTTGTTAATTCTTTTTTTTAAATAAAATAAATGCAAAAAAAATTAACAATAAGAAAATTTACGCGACGCAAAACTCAAAGAACAAGAGCCATAAACATAAAAAATAAGCCTAAAAGCAGTAATGCTGTGTAAGCGATTTAACTAAAACTGGTCCATTCGAAAAAATTGGTATTGAGTTGAAGGTCAATGTAGCCTGGTTTATATATGTGTTATGCCCTATTGCGCATGTCCGATAATGTCATTTCGAGAGCGTATCTATTGTAAAGAGTCTGAAGTAAGGTCAGGTATGTTGAAAATGTGGTGAAAAGCTTTCGGAACTGTGTTAAACTATTGTGGCAAATTTTTTTTTATTCTCAAAATATTGGTGAAAGCTTTTGAAATGAAAACTTTTTAAAAGATGCTGCTTGACTGAAAGGGTAACACTTAGTCATATTTAAACTTTGAAAAATATTTTCTAAGAATTTCAGTAAAGAGACCCGCATATTATGAATGACGCATAAAAAAAACGGACAGACAAATAGGGAACAACCAAAAGATAAAGCAGTATCACGTTCCAAAACGGATAGACTGGTAAGGCGATTCGAGATCAATGCTTCACAATCCATAATATCTTCTTCTTACCTTATCATTGTACGTTTCTCCGTTACCGGGCTGGGTGTTGGTGACGGCGTTATTGTGTACGTATTTTGTCGTTGAAACTGCTTACGCACTGGACTCGGACTTGTTAAATGCTTGGGACGTGGTATACGTGAATCTGAAGAACTGGAACGCATCGGATGTGGACTCGCTGGCACTGATACTTTTGAGAAATCTTTAGCCAAATTTTTAATGGCATCCTTACACGAATCACAATAATTATCTGCACAAGCAATTGAAATGTGTGGCTTTATGGTATCACCGCATGCCACATCCTTCTTGTGCACCTGTTCCGTATTCGAAGCTGAATGTGTTGTACGCACTGGCGGTGACTGTGGCTTTGTATTGACTCCAGCATCAATGGTTCGCGCTGGCGGTGTAGTATTACTGGCAGTGGAACGTGTTTGTGGTGGTTTCGGTGGTGGTTTCTCAATAACGGGAGTAGCAATTTCTTCAGTTTTTAGCGCAGAAATACCTAAACGTTGTAAATCTGCAGTATCTGTGTGACGTGTTCTCGTCTCCGTTTGACTTTGTGTGCCGACCGTTTGCAGTTCAGGCGCAAACTGTACACCAATCGTATGCACCGTTATGCCGGAGGTCTGACTACCAGCACTATGCACCATAACGGGTTGATATTGAGTACCAACAGTTTTACGTTTTATATTCAGTTTAAGTTTCTCTTGTTCCCCTAGACTGAATGTATTACTTCTACCAGGCATTGTAGCATCGGTCAGTTGTTTCAGTGAGAGTGCTTTTGTATTTTTGGTTGGTTTCAAACGGCAAAGCAGCATCCTCAGTGTTGCAGCCAATGCTACGCTTTGCGGTTTTACATTTCTCGCAGAGCACATCGTCAATGCGTTGCTCTGAGCAGCCAACACTGCGTACATCTGGCTTACAACTTACATAACTTTCACGTGTTGCTGGCTTGGCAGTAACGCCGACTGCATATTTTTGCACTTGCTTTTCCGGCTGTGTCTGTGCACCGTAATCACGCAGTTCACGCTTTGGCACATACATTTGTGTGCCAACAGATATAAGCTGCTTCCGCGCACTTAGTTTACTTTGTTCCTCATATGTGCTGACGGCTTTTTGTATCTTCTCATCGAGTTGCACTTGCGTATAAAGTTGTTCGTTCAGTTGCAATTGTTGTGCTGGATTAGTGCCTACGGCACGTGTGCCCAGCACAGGACTACCAACAGCAATATCACGTGTTGTATGTCCAATACACATGGTACCCACATCACGTTTTATTACCGTAACCGCAGACTTCAATTGACGCTCTGACGAGGTTGAATTTGTACGCAGACGTGCGCCCATGCTTTCCAGCGATATGGGTGAAATGCGTTGTGGCGTAAACTGTACTGAAGCAGCTTGTTTCGGACTTGGCGTATCTGAAGCGCGACGTGTTATGCGTTGCAATTCTTCATCCTTGCGCTGCAAACTGCTCTGTAGCAATTGTTTCTCAGCACGTAAAGCATTAAGTTCGCTCTGAAGCATTCATAAAAAAAACAAATAAAATTGTTTAAATTTTATTTTAAATTAAAAAACTTCAAAATGCCGCTTACCTGCAGTTCCGGTATTGTTTTAACCTGTTCTTCCAAATCCTTCATGCGATTTAAGCTTAAAGCCATCTGCTGACGTATATTGTAGAGTGTTTGTGCTTCATTATTGTTTTGCGATGTTTGTCCAACTGCATCTGAGCCTGGTGAACTTAGCGCTGACGAGGATTGTACCGAGCCTGGACTTTGTAATGATTTTGTGGTTTGATGTCTTCTTGGTGGCGGCGGTGGAGGTGTTGACGTTGGCGTTGTTTCCAGTTGCTCAACTGGGGATTTGGCATTTGCTGCCACCGTAGCCTGCACATATGACTCATATTGCACTTCTGCTGCGGTTGGACGTTGCTGCAGCGGCAATGTATTCGAGCGACTAAAGATACGCGAAGTGCGTGGCGATTTATTTGCAGCGATGCAGGAATCTGTGAAATGGAAAGAAATTTTAATATTAAATAAAATTTATTTAGTAACATAACAAAAAAAAATCACAACTTCTTAATGTACTATTCCGCTGCTCTATGAAATTCGCCTTGCTGAGCACTATCTTTATCTGCAGACTTGCCATGACAGACTAAAAAGCTCGACAGACAGACAACATTAATAAAAATTATTTTATTTTTATGCATACAACTTCATTTGTTTTTTTTTTTTTTTTTTTTTTTGGTAAAATTGTATTTTAGCTTTGCTACTAATTAACACAAAGCGTGAAGCAGCTTATTTGATTTTTTAATTTGATTTTTATTTATTTATTGAATTTATATATTGTATATACAAATACATATATTTTATTATCATGCTCTAAAATGCAAAACAAAAAGTTTATAATGATAACAATGCCAAGAAATGTCGCTCTTTTGCTTAAGCAAAAATTTATATTTTGCATTTTTCAAAAAAAACTTTTTTTTTGCAAAGTTTTTTTAATTACACTAAACAACAAGTGTTTGTAAGTCAAATGTATCTCTTATGGTCTCCGAGATATATCATTTCATACGGCAGGGAACAGATATGAAAAGCTTCGCTTGATGGAACGTTTGTAAGATATAGTTCAGTCAGCGGATTTTTGCAGTAATGAATCCTTAAAAGAACGTACATATTCTTGTTCAGCTCAAAGAGTCGCCGTATTTTGGATTATATCTATTCTTCAGTCGGCCTGTCCAGCCATCTGTTCACTTTTATATTCTCTAGGGAATAATTTCTTTTTTTTTATGATGGGTATTATCAATTTGTCGGACTATGGCTCAGCTTCCAATTTTACCAGCCATTATCATATTTGTCGGGTATTCAAGTTTGTAACGCAATAAAGGGAGGGCATTACCACGGACATAAAGTTATAATAATATATTTGATCAGCAATGTCTTTCTGTCCGTCTGTCTGTTGCAAATCGTTTTTCTCGGAAAGTTTTAAAGATATTGACTTGAAATTTGAAACTTAAGCTTTTTGTGCTCCTAGGCGTTAAGCAAAACAAGGCACGCATTTAGCCCCCCATACAAACTTACCACTTTTTTTTTCAATTTTTTGTATGAAAATAGGTATTAATTATGAATGTATTAACTACAATTTGGTTAAAAACACTTCTAATGGCATCCAATATCAAAAGAAAGTTGCCACTTCCATATTTTGATATAGGCCCCATACAAACCTAGCGCCCATTTTTCAGATTTTGTATGAAAATAGTTCTTATTTATGGACATATTCTCTCAAATCTGGGTAAAATCACTTCTACTGTTATCATTTGAATATGCTACCGATAATGACAAGGATCGGGCCTCTATAACATATAGTCTCATACAAACTCACCTTCCACTTGTTTTATTTTTTCAAGAAAATGATATAAAAGTTTCGTGTGGCGGGTATTTGAGCTTCGGTGCTATCGAAGTTAACGTTTTTGCTTGTTTTTTTTTAAAGCTTTGAAGGTATTTATAGTATTGTAATCTAGTGCAATTTTTTTTCACTTATATAAAAATAACCTGCTCATACTCATAGATGGGTACAACAAACCACTTGAATAGACTTCATACTACTTGAAATTTCTTATCACCTAAGGCTTCTGCTACGTTTTTCACATTGATAAGCTGTCTGACGCTTAATTGAATAAAATATTTTAGCGTTCAAAACAAAACTCTTTGAAGTGTTTCCATATGTTCTTATGTAATAGTCTGTATGCATATATTATAAATACCTATCTATTGTATATTATGAAACATATTCACAATTCATGCAAAATGTTTAGTCAATACTGTAGCAGCTCATAAAAATATATTCTTTATGTAAAGAAAAAACGCTACAGTCGAGTTAGCATGACTATAAAATACCCCGCACCCAGCTTTAATGTATCTAAAATTTTACTCTTAATTATATATTAGTGTTCTCTGCTTTATTTTTGATACAAACTGATAATAATTTGGTGAACTTTTCGTAAAAGTTTGAAATTTTGGTATAACTTTGCATGGGGGCTTGATGTTTTAGTAGTTGCAAATGAACCCTATTCCAAAATTTTGGTTGTGCTTAGCATAAAATTGGGTCAAAAATAGGCCTTATAAATTTTATTATAAGAAACGAAAAAGTTTTTATTCACAAAAAAATGGCCCTAAACAGATTTAGATATTTTGTTGGGTCTAACGTAGGAGTAATAAATATTAAATTGAGAGTTCCTAAATTAAGAATTAAAGAAGTTTTAATGCAAAAACTCAAAAATTTGGGTATAGGTTTGTATGGGGGCTACCCCATAAAATAAACCGTTTGTAAGTTTTCACTAGCCGGCTCAGGATAGTCTAAGTTTCTATCTTTTATAGCTTCTGAGATAATTGTTTTCATACGGCAGACCGCAAAACATATATAACTTCATAAGGTCCATCATGCCTCTTTCTGTCTGTCACATACACTTGCACAAACTAAATATACCCTCTAACCATTCGGGTACAGGGTATAACAGAAAACATATACGCACATTTCGCTAAAGTTCAAAGCTATTTGTGAAAAGTATTTTTGTTTTAATGAGTTTTATTTATGCCTTGTGTTATTTCTATTTCAAAGCAAACCATCGCGTATACGTAATTTATGCGCTATCAAGAAAATACAGCAGCACACGCTACACATTCAATGGCAATGCCCTCATTGATGACTAAGTTTAGCCGCGGTAAAAAAAGTATTGTTGCTAAAAGA
Organism: Leucophenga varia; assembly: GCA_018903435.1. Classification (NCBI taxonomy): domain Eukaryota; kingdom Metazoa; phylum Arthropoda; class Insecta; order Diptera; family Drosophilidae; genus Leucophenga; species Leucophenga varia. Next base: position 452,682 of record JAEIFJ010001264.1, on the reverse strand, counting down.
TCTCTCTTGAAGAACCATGAACATTAGCTGCCAAAATTTTCAGCTACTTATTACTTAATTTTGCAGTCAGTCTGTGCATGTTTTTTTTTTTTTTTTTTTTTTTTTTTTTTTGTAATGGGTGCCAATAAGGCTAGCAGCAAATGATAGAATATGTTTTTTATTTCAGGGTAGCAGGCACATGATCTTTACATGAAACCAAGTCATGTACATAGACAAACAATATGTGTGACATTAAGTGCTTTTAATATTGACTTTAAATACGTAGAAACAGGTGTATTTGAAGACGCCATTTGTATAAAAAAAACAGAAAAAGCGAAATTAAACGTTACAAGGTCGCATGAAAGTAAGTATTTTCCGATCTGAAAATTATCTATAAACTTTTTCACCAGACTTGATTCATTCATTCATACATTGGCGATCGGCCTTCAGCTTTTAATGTAGATTAATTCACATTCATTTTCACCAGGGGCATAATGGCGGCCTTGAAACCGGAGAAGCCTCATCTCTGGGATGGAGAGACCTATATACTTGATACTAGTTGAAAGGTAATTAAAAAATGTTTTAGACGTATACATGCTATTTTCATAATTTGAACCTGGGACTCAGTGGGGACCACAAATGTGTTACTTTTTACCTCTTTTTTATACCCGCCACATACTGTGAAGAGTATATTCAGTTTGTAACGCATTGAAGGAGACATCCTAGACCCCATGAAGTATTTATATTCTTGATCACCTCGACGAGACGAATCCACCTAGCCATGTCCGCCGGAATGAATATACCTTGAGACTTGAAATAAGGCGCATTTTAAAGTTCGCTAAAAAATATTTTTTGGGTGTTTCGGTGTTTTTCGAAATTCGAACCTTAAACCTACTAGAGGACACAAAATCGAATGCACCATCTCTCGTAACACTTTTGTTATAACTCGTTAATGGATAGTACTTGATATTAGGCGCATTTCAAAGATGGTTCACATATACTTTTGATGTGTGTGAGGGATTTCCGAAATTTGGGCCTGGGACCCATTAATGGAATAAAATAAATTTTGAACACTTTTATTTATTTTTTTAGATTTCCGGTGAGCACTAAAACGTGATTTAGAAAAAAAAAAATCTTTACAAAGAATAGACTTAGATTCTTGAATCTGGGCGCATTTGAAAGATGGGTTTTTCCGCGTATTTGACGGGTTTCTGAAATTTGAAACTGGGACGGAGCGGCGGACCCAAAATCCAAATATTATCAATTTTAAGTATTTTTTTTTTTACTTGGCGGTAGATTTCAATTACGACATGTGTGATCCCTCGTAGTGAATAGACTTTTACTCAGATATATAAAGTTGTCAAAATTCTCCATTCCGCCTTTTTGTCTTTTGAATTTCGCGGCTATGTACAAGAGCAATACTATACATCATTTGAAAGGGCTTGACATAACCTACGCTATGCATGATTAGTTTGGATACTGCGTTGAAAAGTTATAGACGTGCAAACATGGAGTTCACCAACGCCGAAATTAGCGCTATTTTGAAGTTTTCCTTCGCTAAGGGCAAATCAGCTAGAGAAACGTTCCGTGAGATTAATGATGTTTTGGGGGATGGTACTCTATCTCTTCGAACCGCGGAGAAATGGTTTTGACGATTCAGAGCCGGTGAAAACGGCAGGAGGTGACCAGGAGGCGGAAGGCCTGTGACGACAAATACCGAACAAATCATGGAAAGCATCGAGTAAGACCGGCATGTGACATCTCTCGACATTGCCCAGATGGGATTTAGTCACAAACCATTTTAAACCATCTGCAGAAGGCTGGATACAAAAAAAAACTTGATATTTGAGTGCCGCATGATTTGACGCAAAAAAACCTTCTGCACCATATCAACGCCTGCGATATGTTGCTAAACCGGAATGAACTCGACCCATTTTTGAAGCGGATGGTGACTGGCGACGAAAAATGAATCACATATGACAATATCAAGCGAAAACGCTCGGGGTCGAAGGCCGGTTAATCGTCCTAAACAGTGGCCAAGCCGGTATTGACGGCCAAGAAGGTTTTGCTGTGTGTTTGGTGGGATTGGAAGCGAATCATCCACTATGAGCTGCTCCCATATGGCCGGACGGTTAATTCTACCATCTACTCGCAAACAACTGGACCGCTTGAACCAGGCGATCGACCAGAAGCGTCCAGAATTGGAAGGGTGTAGTGTTCTACCAGGACAACACCAGGCCACACACATCTTTGGTGACTCCTCAGAACTAGGGAGCTCGGATGGGAGGTTTTATCGCATTCATCATATAACCCGGACACAGCGCCAAGTGATTACCACCTGTTCCTGTCCATGGCGAACGCCCTTGGTGGTGAAAAGTTGGCCTCAAAAGAGGCTTGTAAAAAGTGGCTGTCCGAGTTCTTCGCAAATAAGGAGAGTGGGTTTTACAAGGGCGTATTATGAAGTTGGCGTCGACATGGAAACAGATTATCGAACAAAACGGCGCATATTTGAACTAAATCCGATTACTATAACTCTTTTTATAAAGCATTGAATAAAGATCAAAATAGCGGAAGGGAGATATTTGACAACCTTATATACAGTATATCAGATATATCGCTTCTATCGAAAATGTTAGGCTTAAGTCGTGATTACAAAAATAATGATTTCAGAAATTCGATTTCACACATACAATTACTCCACCAATGTTTCTCCTCATCTGACGATGTTGATTTTTTCTTCGTTTTGTGTTGTATTTTGTCCTTGCGACGCAGTACATTATCTGCGGTGGCGAACATTATTTTCGAAACACAAATTAATTACAGATAATTCCAGATGTTTTTTTATTGTTTAATTACTATTTTTATTATTTGAGGCTAGAACATGCTTAGTTAGTTAGTTGTAGCATTAGTTGCACAATAATTGCGTTAATTTATTTAATTAGAAACAAGTAGCCGCGTTATTCGAACAATTACACAAACAGCAGCACTGGTAGCACAGCAAAGCGACATTGAACGAGTAAAACAAATAGAATAATCAAGCAAAATATATATAATTCTTTTTTTTTTTTTTTTTTTTTTTTGTATAGATTTAATTACAGCAAATTGATTACGCGTTTATTAATTATTTTTTATTGTATATTTATTTATTTGGTGAAGCTAAGATACTTTTTTTTTTTTTTTTTGAATGCGTGTTATCTCTCAATATGGCAAATATACAATCACGTTGAAAATATGGTACACAGCACTCACTTTGCAGAAATTCATGTTTGATTTTCTTTAATATATTTAACATATTTTTATAGGATTTCTATTTTTATTATTTATATTTTTTTTTTTAATATTTGATATATTTTTTTTTCATTAAGTTGACAAATTAAACTTTTGAGATTTATTTTGTATTTTTTTTTTTCATTTAATTCGTTTCGTTTTAACTTTCGTTGAGTTGTCGCTACTTTCGTTAAGAATTTTTATACATTTTTATAATGTTTTGTTAGTAATTTTTATTTGTATTTTATTTTTTGGTAAATTTTTTTTCTTCATTCGTTTAATTTAAGAAAAAATTTTCCCATTGCTAATTTTTTTTTTCGAGCGTATTTTTTTTCGGATCGCGTTTTTCGTTGTTTTTCTTGCGAAAGTTGTCGACAAACTACCTTAAAATCTATGCGCAGAAGATTTTCTCGGTGTTTATGACAAAAATAAATATATATTCGAGCGAAAATGTAACAAAACTATAAAGCTTTAATAGCAAATATTAACAAAAATAATAAAACACTAATAGAGAGCAGAAATTTTAATACACTTCTCGTGAAATACTAAAACCCAGAAACATAGGGACAGACGAACAAATATGAACTGACGTATTAATTTGAACAGATGGACAAATTTGGGGTGACGAACTATTAAGTATGTATATGGATCTTCAGAAAGCTTCACTGGTTCATTAAATTTAATTCAAATGTACGTACAGACAGACGGACATAAGCACTACGACTCAAAAGTAAAAAAATATTATGTTACAAAACGAACAAAAAAATTAATATATCATCAAATTATGCGTGCAGCGTATATATAAAAAAAAACAAATAAATTAGCACAAAAAAAAAAATAATCAACTCAACTCGTTTGCTTTATACATTTTTTTTCGGATGATAACAAAGCTCTCTCACTAAAAAAAGTAAATAATATAAAATAAAATAAATAAATAAAGAAAAAATCTTGCAAATAATCAGCGATAAGCATTTTATATACTAAAATACAATATGGTGCGCCAACTGAGCCCAAAGAAGTGAGTATCTCTAATAATAACAAAAAATAACGCACAACATCAATAACGCCCTCAACACACGCAATCTTTGAAGTTGCACACCAAACATTAACTTTCTTATATAATTATGCTAAATAACTAAATAAATATTGAAAAATTGTGACAAATTATTTATGAACTAATTTATTTGACAAGTTTCACCAGCTACAATGACGTTTTACCAGTTAACTTAACTAAACATCATAAGCGACACCGCATAATAAATTTATTATATATGAGATAATTATAAACCAGTTTGCGAATTTTTTGTGTTATAAAATTAATTGATTTATATATATTGTATGTAATTCAGAAATAATTAATAATTCAATGAAAATTATACCATATAAATGGTATCCGATTTAAAGTGGGAAATTTCAAGTTAATATCTTAATACATTCTGAGTAAAACGCAGCGCAAGAGACAGACGGACAGAAGAATAGACAGACGGGCAGACAGACGGACGGACAGACAGACGGACGGACAGACAGGCAGACGGGCATGGCTAAATCTATTCGTCGAGCTTTGTGGGGTCTCCGATGTCTTCTTAAATACGTTACAAACTTTCGGACAAACTGAATATACCTGTTTACATTATGCGTAACGGGTTTAACAAGAAAGAACGCATATTGAGATATTTCATTGGGACCATCATATGCTTAATTAATACTGAATTTTGAGTTCCTAGAATAAGAATCAAAGTAGTTTTTATAAAAAAACCCAAAATTTAAGGCTGGAGTTGTATGAATACCCCTAAAATTAAAGCTAAAAAAACCGTTAAGTGGTCACTTACGGCTAACTTGACGGCTTATAATGGGTATATCTACTATAGTCACCGAGATAATCAATTTCAGACGACATACAGCATGTCAGGCGGATAGACGATTGGACAGACAGAAATTTTTAGATCAAGTCTCGTTTCAATGCTGATCATATATGTATATACTTTTTATGGTTTATCATGTCGCCTTTCGCCTGTTACAAACACTCTTTTTAACTTCGGGTACAGGGTCAAATAATTGAGCCTTCTGCATTTTTTTGTATAATAGTTTTCAGATAGGCACAATAATTAAGATTTTGAATATTCAAAAACCCATATTTACAATATTGGAATATGCACTTTTTATGACTGAATCTAGGCATGTATAAATTTCAAGCTTTGCGACTCCTATCTCTTTTAGTTTCCGAGATATTACGACACATAGTCATGACTATATGAATAGCAAACTATGTGGGATATGTTATTTTTGGTCATTTGTTTCAAAGTATTATTTTTAAACTAGTAGAAAAACTATTATTGGAAATATTTCGAATTTTAAAAAAAAATGAGTTATGTCACCAAATAGATTCATAGTTTTTTTTACATTTTAGTACCTTGTTACTCTATTTTTTTATATTTAAACATTTTTTTACAATTTAAATATATTATTGTATTATAATCTAGTTATTGTGCGTTTTGGCAACAGTTTTGAAATGTTGGCATTTCGTTTTTATACCCTGTACCCAAAGGGTAAAAGGGTATATTAAGTTTGTGCGAATGTATGTAACAGACAGAAGGAGGCAAGATAGACCCTATAAAGTATATATATTCTTGATCAGCATTGGAAGGGGAGTCGAACTAGCTTTGTCTGTCTGTCCGTCCGTCCGTCCGTCCGTCCGTCCGTCTGTCCGTCTGTCATGCTGTCTGCCGTATGAAAACGATTATTTCGGAGACTATAAAAGGTAGAGCTTTTTAAAAAAAAAGAAACTACTCCTCTCGAGGCGTTAGGGTGCACCTAAAAGCGGATTCTCTCTAGACCCATTTCACCCATACAAATCCCCAAAGTACCCCAAAATTTTGGGTTTTTGCAATAAAAACGTCATTGTTTTTTATTCTAGGAAGTTCAAATTCAGTAAAAATTATGTCTATGATAGTCCCAATAAAATATCCCAATATGGATAGGACCAACAAAATTTTAGGTATAGCCCCCATACAAATTTACCCCAAAATTTTGGGTTTTTATATAAAAACGTCATTGTTTTTTATTCTAGCAAATTTGAATTTAGTATAAATTATGTCTATGATAGTCCCAATGAAATATCCCAATATGGGAAGGACCAACAAAATTTTAGGTATAGCCCCCATACAAATTTACCCCAAAATTTTGGGTTTTTACATAAAAACATCATTGCTTTTTATTGTAGAAAATTTAAATTTAGTATAAATTATGTCTATGATAGTCCCAATAAAATATCATAATATGGGTAGGACCAACAAAATTTTAGGTAAAGCCCCCATACAAATTTACCCCAAAATTTTGGGCTTTTACAATTTTATTAATCTTGAAAATTTAAATTTAGTATAAACTATGTCTATGATAGTCCCAATGAAATAGACCAATATGGGTAGGCCCAACAAAATTTTAGGTATAAACCCAATCAAAGATATACACGATTTTTTAAGTTTTCCTATAAAAATGATATTCAATGATGTATGGTAGTCAAATAGAACCTAACTTAAGGTACATATAGATTGGGTACAGGTTATCTTGCAGTCGAGCATACTCGACTTCAGCGTTCTTTCTTGTTTTTTTTTTTTTTTGATATTTTATATTTATTTTGTTTGTTTTTATTGCGGCACATGTGCGCCAAGCATCAAATAGCCAAGGCTATAGTGTGTGTTTGCAATTTGGCTTTGATTTTGTAATAAATTCAATAAAAATTTTCTTTTGGTATTCAAAAAGTGATTTTAAGGAATGCATTTTAAATTAAAATAGCAAAACTTGCTAATACTAACCGAGTCAAACTCAATTTATACGAATAGAAAAAAATAGATAGTTTTAGATACAATATTGATTTTCGTTATAACTCTTCAATTATCCATTTGTTGTGGCATTTAACGAATAAATTGCAGCAATTATCAAACTATAAATCTTTATTTCTTAACATTTTCATTTTAACGTAATAAACGCGCCCATTTATAAATATCAAAGTACATTAATCAATGTCAAATTGATATGCAGACATATGGATACGTATTATGTTTTTTTTTTTCAAAACCGAACCATAAAATAAAAAAATTAAAATTTTAAAAATAAAACAAAAAAAAAAAAAAAAAACTGTTAAAAAACTCCAATATACAAACACTTTCAAATAAAAACGAACTGTCACTTTTGGCAACATTTATAACACATAGTGTGAACGGGTATATTCAGTTTGTCCGAAGGTTTGTAACGCATTAAAGGAGGCATCGGAGACCCAATAAAATATATATTATACTTATATTATTGATCAACTCAATAAGACGAATAAGTTCGTCTATGTGATGCATTTTACTCAAAATGTTTTTAAGACATTGACGTAAAATTTTATCAAGGTGCCACGCCCATTTTTAGACAAAGCTCCTATACAAATCTACCGATCGTTTTCTAGTTTTTGTATGAAAACATTTAAAGATTCAAATTTTTTTATGAAAATAGGTATTATTTATGAATATATTCTGTGCCAACAGGGTAAAAACACTTTTTATGTCATCCAATGTCAAAAAAGGAGCCACGCCCATTTTTAGGTATAGCCCCCATACAAACCTACCAACCGTTTTATAGTTTTTGTATGAAAACATTTCATGTTTCTGACTGATTTCAATTCAAATTTGACAAAATGTATTCCAGTGTCCACCTAAATTAACAAAATTTGACCAAATCCATCTTTAAATTTAATCTAAGCCCCCGGAGTACATATAAACTATTAAAAGTGTTGTGTGACGGGGGATTTCAGCTTCGGTTAACGTTTTTCCTAGTTTTGAATACAAATTCTTGAAAACAAGACAAGATATATTTGTTAATTTGACTGTAACTGAAGCATTAATTCGTTTCTTATTTCGATCGTACTACAGACCAATCGGCTAAAGATAAGAAGCTGAAATTTTTACTGTACATATATTATAAAGAAGAGGAGCACTAAGGTGGGATTTTGGAAAAATTTTGACTTGATCTAAATGGGGACTTTGAAATCGAAAACACCATATCTTTTGAATGAATAGACTTAGAGACTTGAATCTTTGTGCTTTAGAAAAATGGTAAAAAAATGTTTACGTGTTCGAAGAATTTCTAATAATCTAGTGAATTCATATAAGGCTCTTTTGGATTTACTGTTTAGCATGACGACTATGTTATTATGTCATACGCTGGGAGGACAGATGCCGAACTTGCCAAGAAGGACTTTTCTCTTACTTTTTATTAAGAATATATTTAGTTCACAAGTAGAAGCAGAAAAAGTTTAAAAAAAGTAAAAAGTAGAAAAAAGAATTTTTTTAAAAATATCAAAAAAAAAAAGGAAAAACAAGGAAAACGTTATCTTCGGTGGAACCGAAGCTTAATTACCCGTCACACGAATCTTTAAAGAGTTTATGTGTGATCATCAGTGGCTTGGATAGAACATCGAGATGGGATGGGTGGGGTAATGAGAGCTAATATTTTATAGGGCTATACGTTTTGATTTTACCCAATTTGAAGTGAATACATTCATAAATAATATTGATTTTCATACAAAAATTCGAAAATGGGCGTTAAGTTTGTATGGGAGCTATACCTAAAAATGGAAGTGGCACGTTGGTTACGACTTTGGATGACATAAGAAGAGCTTTTACCCAATTTGGAGTGAATATATGCAATAAAATACCTATTTTCATACAAAAATTCGAAAATGGGTGGTAAATTTGTATGGGGGATATACCAAAAACGGGCGTGGCACCTTGTTTTCGGCATTGGATGACATAAGAAGTATTTTTACCCAAATAGGAGTGAATACATTTATAAATAAAACCTATTTTCATACAAAAATTCGAAAATAGGCGGTAAATTTGAATGGGGGCTATACCTCAGAGTGGGCGTGGCAATCTGAACTTAACATAGAAACTACCTAGGACTGAGAAAAGCTTAAGTTTCGAGTTTCAAGTCAATATCTTTAAAACTGAGCGAATGAATCATCTCGCAACAGACAGACGGACAGACAGACGGACAGACAGACGGACAGACAGACGGACAGACAGACGTACAGACAGACGGACAGACAGACGGACCGCAAGCAAAGCCATGGGTTCTGGCTAGTCTAATATGTATATAATATTCTCGTGTCACAGAGTTTGTAACAAAGAGGCCCCGAAACGTCTTGATCGATTCTTATAAAGTTATGTGTGTATGTTCTATAAGTTTATGAACAAGACGTAAAGTATTTTGCATACCCCTAAGCAGGGCGGTGGGCGTGGTCCCCATAGAATTGCTCATAAATTCATTGTATAGTTCTAAAACAACCAACCCGAATTCAATAAAAATTTTGTTGATGTGTATTTTTGGTTCAACTTAAAAGATAAGATATATGTTCTTTTTTAGAAAAATGGGCGGTCCCAATAGAATCGATACAGAAATTCATCGTATCTGTTACTAGAACCGGCAAAGGTGAAAAATGGGAGGTGAGCGTAAAGCCATCCAAAAAAAATGTATCAAAATTTTGCAAATAATTGAACAAGAAAAATGAAGTTCGGAATACATCTTACTACACCGAGAAAAGTATAATCCATTGAAAAATGAGCGGTGGGCATGGCACCCTATAAACGAATCAAAAAAAAATTCCTAATATTTTTGCAAATAATTAAACTAGACAAACTAAATTTGATATGGTAACATGACCTATGCAAGACCGGGTAGTTCAGCTAGTATATGCATATATTTCTTCTCTAATTGATAATACATAAATATGCTATCAATTTCTTACTGTAGGGTATAAAAATAAATTCACAAATTTTAAATTGTGCGCAACAATTGAATTTGTTTATTTACGAATTATCGTTGCAAACTTTGAAGCTGATTTGAATCTGAATATTTTTTTATGCAATGCCGTTTTATTTAATTTATTGCATAAACAAATACAAAAAGAATTTGCATGTAAATTGTAGCTGAAATTGCAAATACGAAATTCAAATTGATTTAAGATATGCAACTTCAATTGCCGCTTGGTGTTGTAGTTTGCGCCAAGGCGAAGTTATTTGCAATTCGAAAATTGAGTTTGAAATGTTGTTTGTCTATGCATGAAACTCTTTAGATATATTTTTTTTATTTTTTTTTTTTTTTGGTCACATTTCAATTATTTGCATGCATAATTATTGACTTTGACTATGAAATATGCACGAAAATATTTTACACAGTTGAAGGCGTGTTTAAATTTTAATTTGATTGGATTTGACAAAAAAAAACACAATTTTTTTAATGCAGATTTTTTTTTTTTTTGGTATAACTTTAAAAGGATTTGATTGTGAATAATTTGCATAAATTTCTGTTTACTAGTTTAAACATTAAAAAAACTTTAAATTTTATTTCGAAGTTTACATTTTTGGCTTTAAAAGCAGCTTTAGTTTGCCATAAATTCGATATAAAAATTTATTAAACCATTAAAATATTTTAAATGCAATATTCTGAGAATGTAACTCTTTCAATTTTTTGCATAAAACTTCATTGCTGATATTTAACACATTTTTCACATCTGAAAATGTCACATGTGCCTGTTATGCTAATTGCTTTTCTAGGCAAAAAAAAATTTAAAAAAAAAGATACAAAATAAAATCTATCTCACGGAACGTTAGCATCGTTTGTCAACGTGTGAATCATAAACACTCAGCCAAGTACCAAAAAGAAAAAAATAGATTATTTTAAGTAAATCATAGAAATGTTTGAAAGATTTTTTTATAGACAAGAAAACGCGTCACACGTTCTTTTTTTTTTTTTTTTTAATTTTGCGAAATAATTTATTTCTAAAATAGAAAAATAAGTGAAATCATTTCGAGGAGTCAGAACGAAATTTCTATACACTTTATATCTTTATTAAGTGTTGTATCTAAGAAAAAGATTTTAGGCTTTGAGCCTCATTTTCTCAAAACTGAGACAACAAGCAACACTACGGAACCCGGACTTACGGATTTGAGTGAAACAAGAATTTTGTTTGAAAATATGGAAAAATAATCGATACATATTTTTTGTTATGTCCAAAGGCTCAAATTTAAGGGTAGAGACCATGCCTTAAGTAGTCAACTCCGAACAGAGAATTCAAAGAATGTTAGTCTAAGAACAATTAATGGGTTTTAGAAAACTTGTTAATTAAGTTTAGAACGTTTTCGAAAAAAAATTTGTTTGAACCATCCTACCTTAAATACCTTCCCCAAAGTTTACTACTCAAAGGTGATTTTTATCCTTAAATTTGAGCCTTTGTATATAATAAAAAAATACGTATCTAATATTTTTCTATATTTTAAATGTAAGTCCTTAATTTATTCGAATCGGTGAATCCGGGCTCCGTAGTGTTTCTTGTAAGTATAATTATCACTTTAAGCGTTCTTGTTACAGAAATGCAATATGTCATATAATACTGGTGATTCATATAAATATAAATATCGGAAGAGGTGACTTATAAGGCTAAAAGTTCAACATCAGAATCAAATTCGTCTCAAACGAATACAAAATGCTCAATTTTTCATTTTTGGGAATAGGTGTGGCGCCACCCACTACTAATATCGCGTCATGGCATTTTTCAAAGAATCATTCAAAATGTTCGATGAAAACGGTTCGTTTTTTTGCTAGACTAACAGACAAAAATTGATTTTTAGTTATATTTTATATCTATTTAGACTAACTCACCTGTTGTATCTAAATATCGATCCCAGACACTCTGACCATGTCGTTTTTGCTCGCCAAAGATACCAACTCCAGTCGGAGAACTGATATAGCCATTCAGTAAATTATTATTATTACGATCGCTAATACTATATGCACCATTATTCCCGCTCTGCTACGTTTGACGGAAGCACGCTCCAATGTGCGTTCAAAATCACTGCAAACTTCATCGAGTGCCTCACGTAAAAATGCACGCGTCTCTGGTGGACTATTGGGAGACAACTAATCTGGAACCACAACACCAACACCAACACCACGCAATGATGAAGTCGTTGAAGAAGCAGTGCCAAATGGTGATTCAGCACGTTGTTGTGTTGCTGTTGCATTGTTGGTCATGCCACCATAGGTAAAACGTGGTACAGATGAGGAACGTTGCCTTGATGTTGGTGGCGATGACGTTGAACTGCCATTGTAGTTGCCATAACTATAAAGTTGTTGTTGCTGCTGTTGTTGTGACTGCGACTGTGCTGCTGGGCGTGGCGAATCCGGTTCGCTTTCATGTGCAGCCTGTGTTTACATTAAGAATAATCAGAGAGTTAGCAAAAGAAGACATTTGTGACAAGTTAATAGTGTTTTTTCTAGTTTTTTTTTCATTTGATTTCTTTTTCAGTGAGCAATCTGCTTTGATGTCTTGTGATGCATAACTTAATGACGTTGAGCTGTCAACTTACTCAGCGTAGATAAGATCAAAGCGTTTTGAAAACTAATGTGCATTTTATTTTTTTTTTTTTTTTTTTTTTGTTTGACTACACAACGTCATCATGCGTAAATTAATACGCTTAAGTTGATTGCAAAATCAACTTTTAGTTGTTTTGCGTTCTTTTTTTCTTTTTTACATGACCACCCAAAAGGTGTTGCATCAATCTAAGCATCAAAGTAACCGCAAAGCGGAAGTCAGCTTGTAAAACTTAATGAAATGATTCTGATTTTTTTTTTGCAAATAATGTATCTTTTTTTTTTTTTTTTTTTTTTTACCTCTTGCAATTTAGCCTGTACTCGTGCATCTGCATCCCATTGCTCAAAGAGACTATCGAAACCCAGCATGAACTCCATCGATTTACGTGAACGTCGACGACTGCGCCGTCGCAATTCATTTTCGGATGGTTTAGCATGAGCCAACGATTCACAGTAGCGTACAAAATCCAGATCGATATGATAGCCATACGGACAACAGTTACAGCTGCGCACTGCGCCAGCACCAGTTGTTGTTGCTGTTGTTATTGAAGAGGACGGATCGATGATAGCATTGGTAGCCAAACGACCTACAGCGTTGTTGAAAAGAAAAGAAAAAAAAGAAAAAATTATTAAAACATGCAAAAGAAATAAAGCCGTATGATGTATAGCAGAAAATATGTTTACTCAATGCATTGAAGCGAAAAATTTAAAATTTATGCACGACAGATACTTCAATTGAGCGTGTAACATAACTAAGATACAAATTTTGAGATACTACGCTATAGATACTTTATAAAAGATACAATTCAGGCACGTAGCATGGAATTTGTTACAGTTGGTAGCGTAAGATTTTAACACGAGTATTCAAGAAGTTGTTTGTAAAATAATTAGCTACAACGCTGCATATTAGAATGCAAATGCAAATTACTCTTATTATTATGTTTTTTTTTTTTTAATTTAGTTTGCATTAAATACAGTTTAACAGCTTTTTAATTCTTTATTTTTAAAATTTATTTTTTTTATAAATTTAATAAAATTCGAAACTAAATAATACAAAAACCAAAACTGTGTTTATTAGCTACATAAGTATGTATCTAAACTATATTGCAACACCAAATGCAACAAAATGCTAAACAGTTTTCCAAGAAATGATTCACAATTATAAAGAATACACGTTTAGATACAAACAGCTCAAAAGCGCCAGACTCAAATGTATCTGCAAGCAACAAATGTCATTTTCAAGGCCATTTTCGTAGCAGACGAAAATATTTAAGCGCGTTTAAAATGTATTCTGAGAAAAACAAGTCAAACTCAAAAAAAAGAAATGCATTAGAAAAAAAATCAAATTGTATCTTTTATAAAAATAAAAAGCCACAACTGGCTTACTAAAGTTTTGTTCTTTCGCAAAGATACATATAAATTCAAAAAAAATGTATCTTCGTATGTTCTAAAGTTCTTCCTATCTTTATAGCATGCTGCGCTGTGCTTTACTTTCGCTTTCGGGTATATTAAAACGCGTCTTTTTTTGTTTTTGTTTTTTTGTTGTTTTTGCAAAATACCAAAACGCTAGCAGCAAACATAATAAAATATTTAAAAACATTTCGCGCACATTTAATAAAAATTAAATATATATATTTTTATTTTATTTTTTATGTTTGTTTTATTTTTTTAAATTTAATTAACTACGAATTGCACGCCGCGCCTTCATAATGCCAACTGTTCATTAAAAGCATTTGTTTTTAGATACTTGCACTTGAAAGATTATTTATTAATTTTTTTTTTTTTGGCTATTTATCGCAAATTTTTTTTTATTTTTATCATAATTAGGTAATATATGTAGTACCAGTCTTCATGGTATTGTAAGCGTAATCTAAGTAACTTCATGATAGTTAAATTTGTTATAGCTTTGATAAGATACACAATCGCACCAAAAAAACAAAAAAAAAATATTATTTAATCTTGTATGCGTAAGCGTTGCGGCTATTATTTTAAAAAGCTTTTATTTTGAATATTGTATGCATTTAGATTAATAAGCTTTTGCAGCCTAAGAACGCCATCTGTAGTGTCGAATTATTAAATAAGTTTAATTAATGATGTGTTCTTAACGATTCTTAATTTTTGACCTGAGTAAAAAGTTTGTTTTTTAATTTGCATTTTTTTCTAGCAATATGCTTTTTTCTTCTCTCAGTGTGAAAATCACTTTAGTGTTGGCAAAAAAAAACACTTCCGGTGATTTTTTTACAGTGATTTAAAAATCGCAATATCGCACTGCAACTGAAGTAGTGATTTGGGTTTTCTTGTTTCTCAGTGAACATGTTCAGTTATCTGCGATTTTGTGTATCGCTCTTCGCGAACAGTGAAATTGTTCATTTATCAGTGATTTGTGCCTTTTTCACTCTTCGCGAATCGTTCATATTCGCTTGAACACCAAACCTGTACAAATTCGTTGGCACTTTTGCCAGTCACTTGATTCGTTAAAACGTGCAAGCAAGGTCGTCTATTAGAACGATTGAATCGTAAAAGCGCAGTTGCAACAAAAATATTAATAGAAAACGAAGTGAAATGTTATATTTTTTTTTTATTGAAAAAAATGAAACAAACGTCCGAACTGTTATTCAAAACAAACGTGACTAAATCGACAATTTCAAAGGAAGCAACCAAGAACACAATTGTTTTTCGAAAATATTATTATTTTTTTTTTTTTTTGCAATTTCAATTTCTACAATAAAACCAGTGTTTTATGTTTTAATGAATTTAAATTTAGTCGGATTATTGTGTTGGTGTATCGAAACAGTTCAGTTAGCAGTGATTTTATGTATCACTCTTCGCGAACAGTAAACATGTTCAGTAATCGTTGATTGTTTGTCGCTAACTGTGATTTTATCACTGTTTGCAGTCACTACGATATTCTAATCGCAATCGCTAGTCAAACTGTGACTCAAATCACGCTTTTTCTCTTATCGTCATCTTTAATACAATCAATCACACCTTTTAACAAGCTTCTCAAAAACACATTAAGCAAACAGTTGAATTCAAAAATACTTCATAAATAAGCATAAAGACAAACAATCAGTCAACAGCAGACAAATGTATGTTTATACTAAAAAAAAATAAATTAAAAAAAAATACGCCCACTTATACTACAACCAAATGCAGACGCACAGCCAGACACCTCCAAATAAAATGTAAAAAAAAAACAACCCAGTAATATTCATGAATGAATTGCAGTTTCACTTTTTTCACAATCTGTTGATTTTGTTTTCATTTTATGAATGAAAACAAATCAGTTAACAAACTAAAAACTGTATTTAACTTGTCTCTTGTCTTGAGCTTGAGACGAGTGGGTGGCTTAATGGTTTGTGAAAGCGCAACACGTTGCGTATGCGTTATATTTATCAACATTTTTGCATATTAATTAACTAAACTGCAATTTCGGAACAGAATGCTTGAAATATTTTAAAAAAATATTAATATTTTCTTTAGCTTTATTTGTTGAACATTAATTATGATGACCGTGGCCAGTATCTGTTTTTTATGGTAGTATGAAAATGTATTGTATTGTATTGTATTGTATATAGTAGCTAAATAATAATTATGGATATGTTGTGCCCACACACAACTTGGCATAAGTTGGATTTTGCATATATTACAGGGGTGTATGCTGTTTGACATGTGCTGAGTTTATTTTATTAATTTTTTTTTTTTTTTTGTTTTTTTATTAATAATAGATACTGTACTAAGCGAGTGTGGTTGAGGTGTTTACTACTGATTAGCAGCAGTTTAATTAAAGTATGTGAAGGTTAATGGACTTAAAATTGCTTGGAATTTGATATATCGATATATACAGTGTTCGTATAGGGAACAATAAATATTTTGAATGTGGTTTTAATTGAACCATTGAAACCTTCATTGCTATCGAACCTTATATTTGGTCTTGTTTTATTAATTCGTCTTTTTTAAAAAAGATTGCTGATCTTATAAAGTTTCAGCACTCAAAATAAACGAGACGAATTTATTGGGACCACATTTATATATTATGTTCGTCTTCTGCAGTGCAAAAAATAATTGTCCAGTATGGATAATTAATAATGTATATGTTCTTGAATTATGATTTGAAGCTTTCAGATCACATTCCGGGCGCTTACATTAATTCAGCTCGTTAACAATCTTAAATGACAGTAGTCGGAATTTTTCGATTTTAGTTAAGCGGGTAAATATTTTCGCTCAATATATTTTTTTTAAGCTGGTACAACTGTTACTGACTTCTAGTGTTTGAGTTACTCTTGAGCGACACACAAAGTGAATTTAACAATTTTTCAATTATTTTTTCGATTATTCAACAAAGAAGTGCGATCAAATTTTGTTTTCTGAATGGAATAAATGCTGCAGAAACGTTGAAATTGTTGAAGAAGGCTTACGGAGACCGAGCTCTACCAAAATCAACAACATATGATTGGTAAAAATTGTTCACAGAAGGTAGAGAACACTTTTGGCATGCTTCGAGGACTGGAGAAAGCGGTGGCATAAGTGTATTATATCGGTAGGGGACTATTTTTGGTTGTAATTTTTGGAAAATTTATTTTTAGAAAAACTTAAATAAATTTATAACTTTGTCAATTTATGTCGGATTTGTCCCATCAAACATTCGTTTTACTCGTAATTAAGCCTAATTATTAAAACTTATAACTGAAATGTAGCTTTCAAACAAAATAGTGCAAGCAATCATCGATAAAGTCGAAAATTGTGGAAAAAAAACAAAAAAATTGAGTTTGCCTTTAAAATACACAAAGATAGGATCAGAAATGTTATAATATGTAGTACACCATTGAAAGGTGTTTTTTTCTTTTTTTTCCAACAACGTATTGAAATGCGATGTAAGATGTATAGTTTAAGACATATAGTTGTTTAACACTTTAAACCTCGAAAATCTGTTTTTACCGTTATTTCAAAAATCTCGATAAAAGAAAAAATTTAAATGCCCAAAAATTTTATTTAACTGTACCTACAACCTGCACTAAGTCCCATTAAATAATCTTTTAAAAATTTTTTTGTCTCACCGTGTAATTTTCTTGAAAATACTAGGTAATGAGAGGTAAGTTGGAATAGGACTAGATGTTATAGTGGCCTGATCCGTATCATATCGGTGGTGTCCACTTAGGATGATATTAGATGTGTTTTTTCCCAATTTAAATAGGAACAAAAATTTGTATGGGGCCACACCTTAGATTGGACGTGGCATTCTAATTTTAACATACAATCACCCTAGGACACTAGAAACGCTTAATTTTCGAGTTTCAGCTCAATATCTTTAAAACTGAGCGAATGAGTCACCTCGCAACTTACAAACAGGCGGACAGACATGACTAGATCGACTCGCCTCATCGAGCTGATCAAGAACATATATACTATTAGATTCTACGACGCCTTCTTCAGTGCGTTACAAACTTACTGACAAACTGAATATACACGTTTACACTATGTGTAACGGGTATAAAAAAACGACACTTTACATACGAGAGGTGTGAGCTGTAGTATGATATTTTACCATAATCATAGAGAGCCTGTCGGAATGTTTTGCCCAAAGTTGCTGGACAAGGAAGTGAACATGGCGAAGATAGACTCAAGCTGCCCTGAAAAACTTTATCCCTCAACTCAGGAGATATGTTTTTAGAAAATAGAAATATCTATTGTACTCTATCAAATAGATTCTGCACTTCGTGATAGAAGACATACCTAATATATTTAGATGGTATCTTAGATGATAATATCCAGTCACGTTCGTCACTTAAATTTTGCCTTTAACTTTAGTTTTTGTGGAAAATTGGAATTGGAAGTAATTGCCAGCCTAGCCTATGCCTACCTAGCGTGAATCTTTGTCGTTTGTCATTAGATGGCGCCAGTAGTTAAACGCTCAAAAACGTCAAATCGTGTCTAAGATATTTGTTGTCATTACATTTGCCTTGGAAATGATCCAAAAGCAATGTTCGAACAGAAGCAGAGATACGTTGAGATTCATTTTTTTTTGAATTGAACGGCTATGATAGAAGAAGTTTTTACATCAAATAGTGACTGGTGATAAAAAGTGGATCCATTAGGAAAACCCCAAACGAGTAGAAGCAAACGTTACGCCCGGCCAGCCATCACCACCGCCAGGCAAATCGAACTATTAATTGTGATCCATTATTAGGTGTTGAAACTAAATAAAACGATTACGGACGATAGGCTCAAAAGACCTGTTTGAGCCGAGCACTGAAAAACGGTCGGAGATTGACACGTAAAAGTGCTTTTCAACACAATAAAGCCGACAGCATATCGCAAAACCAGCTAAAACGTACATGGGAACCGTCAAATAAAAAGGGTTGCCTACCCCGCTCAATTCTCCAGGCATTGCTCATTCTGACTACCACTTTGTGCATTCGACGAGTGGTGGCTTAGCAAAGCAGCAACTTACTTTTTATAAAGATTGGCAAAAATTGGTTAATTCATGGATAGCCTTAAAAATAGAGCTGTTCTTCCGAGGTGATATCCGAAAAGTACCAGAAATGTTCACTCACGGAGCGCTTGAAGCAGCTTTCTGTCATTAGTCTGCCTGGGATGATGAGACGGTCATGTTGTGTTCGTTGGCTACTTCATTTTCATCGACACCTCTATATTCCGGGTTTCCTTGCACCCAGTGAATAATCTTTGAAGAGTATCATTGTATTGTAGAACCAGTTTAAAATTGAATATCCAGAATAATATAAAATGGTGTGCCTCTGTTTAAGCAATATTAAAAAACAAAAGAAAAACGCGATCACTTAATAATTAAAAAGCAATACAGCAACCTCAAAACTACCTTTAAATGATTTGAAGTTTTAACTACTTCTGCTATAATTAACTCCACTATAAAAAATCCAAATAAACGCGTTCAATGAACCATGGCAATTTACTTCAATTCTCCCAATTGACTCATTAGAGCCACTAATTTTGAATGGAACTATACACGCACCTAAGAACTTGGCTGACTATTAACGAAACTAACCAGACAGACAGACAGATAGGCGGATAGATAGACAGACAGAGAGACGGACAGACATTGTAAGAGGTAATAAAACTACACGAAAATTTATGACATGAACAAAAAAGCCAGACAGCAACAGCATAAGAAAATAATTACAATTAAGCATTTGAAATACTTATTTTTATATGCGCGTACACATACATACGAGTACACTGGGGAAAACTTAAAAGAAAAATCAAATGTCTAACAGCCAATTAAGCAAAAATAGAAAATATATTAGAGCACATAAAAAATAACACAGGTCTGCAAAATTCACTTTTTTTTTTTTTTTATTTGATATCAGAGTGATTTCCGACGTATTTTTGTGCGCTGAACACGAATCTGAAGTCGAAAAATGCCTATCACGTCATGATTTTGAGAGAAGTGGGGGTAAAGACACCAAAAAACGCGTTTTTGGGTGTTTTTACCCCTAATTTTCTCTGAAACCTGACGTGCTACAGACTTCAATTTGTGCTTAAATTAAAGCTTGGTTCTTCCCCTACAAAAATCATGTAGGATAGTTTAAAGAAAAAATTCATAGTTTTGAAAAAAAAATGGTTTTAACCTTGCTATTCCTAGTGATTATGATGAAAATGCAAATTACTTAATTACATTGAGCAGAGCTCATACAAACCACTACTTGACTGTTTTCGGGGTTGGTGTTTAAGAATCCAGTGTCGCCTTTATAAAATCCAAAATGGCGGATCCAAGATGGCGGACGTAAAAATAAAAAATTTAAATTAACCTCATGAAAATCAGTACTCGGGTTTTTTTTGAGTCGCTGATGACGAATTCAATGTTAGTTTTACAAAATTTAAAATACCGTTGCATACATAGTGTACAGTTGTTTACACATAAGAGTCGTTTCTAATGCCACTCATATCCGTGTATTAATATTATTGTTATTATTGATTAGATAAATATCTCTTGTGTTATCGACTACTATATTACTTTTACTATATCAAAAGAATACGTACTATTGATTTTTTGTATTGTATTGTGTTGTATAAAGTGAGTTACAAACAAATTTTTTGTTCATCTGCATCTTTAATTTTAGACGCTTAATTTTATGCGAGTTATTCGGAATAGAATTTACTGATTTGCGAATTACATCATTTTTATGGTGCATATTCATTGTTTTGAAATTTATTACTCATAGACATATCAATTTAAAAAATGCCACCAAGATCGTGCATTAATAGCCCCGACAAATTTTGTTACATTTGTGGTCAGTACACATGTCCGAAACAGCGTCTAAATATAAATGATTTCGTTAAAACAACATATTTGAACTACTTCGGAAACGCAATAGGAAATCAAGACAAAACTTGGGTACCTCATAAAGTATGTCAATCTTGTGTTCAATTTTTAAGATTATGGAGCAAACAGAAAATAAAAAATTTGCCATTTAGTGTACCCATGATTTGGCGTGAACCGAGAAATCATAATGAATGCTATTTTTGCTGCTGCAATGTATTCGGTTTTAACTCGAAAAATAAAAATTCCATTGTTTATCCTGATGTTGTATCTGTAACCAAGCCAGTTCCTGTATCACCTACAGATGTTCTTCCAGTTGTTCCAAGGGTTGAAGAAAGTGCAGTTCCTGTAGAGGAATCATATGATTCGGAAAATCTTGATTCTGATCATGATTTTGAAGATCATGATGATGAGAGTCCTACATTGTTCAATCAATCTTCATTGAATGATCTGGTGAGAGAATTAGACTTACCGAAAGATAAGGCAGAGTTGTTGGGTTCCAGATTAAAAGAGCGTAATTTACTTCAACCTGAAGTAACTTTCTCCTGGTACAGACATCGAGAGGAAAAATTTGTTGAATTCTTTTCTGATGAAAATTCTATGTCTTACTGCAACAATGTGCAAGGATTAATAGAGAAGTTTGGAATTCAATATGATCCTACAGAGTGGCGCTTCTTTATTGATTCCTCAAAAAGAAGTTTAAAAGGCGTGTTGTTAAACAATGGTAATAACTATGCTTCAATTCCCATATTTCACTCAGTTCATCTTAAAGAGACCTACACAAATATGGAAAAAGTATTTGAATGCGTGCAATATGAGAAGCATAAATGGAAACTTTGTGGTGACTTAAAAGTAATCTGCATGGTGTTGGGGCAGCAGGCTGGGTTCACTAAGTTTCCTTGCTATATCTGCCAGTGGGATAGTAGAGCAAGGGATAAGCATTGGATTTTGAAAGATTGGCC
Source organism: Leucophenga varia (assembly GCA_018903435.1). Taxonomy (NCBI): domain Eukaryota; kingdom Metazoa; phylum Arthropoda; class Insecta; order Diptera; family Drosophilidae; genus Leucophenga; species Leucophenga varia. The sequence goes on along the minus strand of JAEIFJ010001264.1, from coordinate 430,767 downwards.
AATTCGAGAAGCACTTGTACCGGGTACAAAAAATGTTGTACGTGACGCTCTAATCGACAGGAATGACGTATTGATACCGTCTCTTCATTTAAAACTGGGCTTCATGAAACAGTTCGTAAAAGCACTGAACAAGGAAGGCGAATGTTTCCTTTACTTGAAAAAGAAGTTCCCAGGGTTAAGTGACGCGAAGATCAAAGAAGGTGTTTTCGTGGGTCCCCAAATCAGAAATCTCATGAAAGATGACGAATTTGACCAAACAATGACCACTCTGGAGAAAAATGCATGGCAAGGCTTTAAAAAAAGTTGTGAAAGGATTCCTGGGTAATAACAAAGAGGAAAATTATGAAAGCCTTGTTGCTGAAATGTTAGAAGCCTATAAGGAATTAGGATGTAACATGACCATTAAACTTCATTTCCTAAATTCTCATTTAGACTTCTTTCCCGAAAATTTGGGTGATGTAAGCGAAGAGCAAGGAGAACGGTTCCATCAAGACATTAAAGAAATGGAACGAAGATACCAAGGACGATGGAACTCCGTTATGCTTGCTGATTACTGCTGGAACCTCGAAAGAGAAGACTCCAGAACACCATACAAAAGAAAATCCAGATCTCGTAATTTCGATCAAAAGAGAACACGGTATCACACACGCACTTAATGTGAAATTGTACTAGTCCATACTGGTCAGACAACTCCTTGTCTTACCTTCACTGGTCGGACAATTCCTGGTCTTGCCTTTGCTGGTCGGACAACTCCTAGTCTTGCCTTCGCTGGTCGGACAACCGCTGGTATTACTGATGGCGAACAAAAAAACCCTGAAGTGGTGATTTTTAGATTCTAAGTATATTTTTTTTTTTTTGCGGCCGCCATTTTGGTTTCGCTATTTTAAATTTTGTAAAACTAACATTGAATTCGTCATCAGCGACTCAAAAAAACCCGAGTACTGATTTTCATGAGGTTAATTTAAATTTTTTATTTTTACGTCCGCCATCTTGGATCCGCCATTTTGGATTTTATAAAGGCGACACTGGATTCTTAAACACCAACCCCGAAAACAGTCAAGTAGTGGTTTGTATGAGCTCTGCTCAATGTAATTAAGTAATTTGCATTTTCATCATAATCACTAGGAATAGCAAGGTTAAAACCATTTTTTTTCAAAACTATGAATTTTTCTTTAAACTATCCTACATGATTTTTTAGGGGAAGAACCAAGCTTTAATTTAAGCACAAATTGAAGTCTGTAGCACGTCAGGTTTCAGAGAAAATTAGGGGTAAAAACACCCAAAAAACGCGTTTTTGGGTGTCTTTACCCCACTTCTCTCAAAATCATGACGTGATAGGCATTTTTCGACTTCAGATTCGTGTTCAGCGCACAAAAATACGTCGGAAATCACTCTGATATCAAATAAAAAAATCCGTGCAGACCTGTGTAATTAAACATTTATGTCGCTTAGTTGGCTTAGTTTGTTTTTTGGTTGACAATACACAGAAGGCGCTATTAGGGTGACCAGATTTTATGGCTTTAAAGCAATAACACTGTGCGACAAAAAAATACGAAAATTGAAGCCTTAAAGTAGAGGTTGTAGGTCTGAACGAGTAAAAATAAATTGTATACTTGGAACTTTCAGGGAAACCCCCAAAATTTGTATTTCTGGTAAAAAACTGATTTTTCCAGTCAATTACAAACCAAATTTTATTTTTTGACCTGTTTTTGAAATAAAAAACAAAGTATTTATATTCTTAATCAGCACGATGGGACGAGTTGATAAAACCATGTCCGTCAGTCCGTCAGTCTGTTGCAAACTGGTTTGTTCGCTCAGTTTTAAAGATATTGAGCTGAATCTCGAAACTTAAGTATTTCTCGGCCTTATGTAGTTTGTTTTTTAAGTCAGAATGTCACGCCCACTCTGAGGTATAGCCCCCATACAAATTTACCGCCCATTTTAGATATTTTTTTTAAATAGGTAATATTTGTGAATGTATTCACTTCAAATTGGGTAAAAATACATCTAATAACATTCTTATTCACACTTAACTCTCACTTTCTGCTATTTTTAAGAAAAATTTAAATTTGATCCTAATATTGTGTGTAAACTTGAGTTGTATCAGATTATTGATCTTATCCCATTTGATACAACAGCTTAAAAAATAAAATTCTGTTCGTAATTATGGGGCCCCATAAATAAAAAAAAGGGGAGAAGTTACTTGACCATAAATACAGTTTTTTTACTCGACCAGACCTACAACCTATAATATAAGACTCAGGAAACTTTTTTTTTTTGTCGCAGAGTGTAATTTTTATTTAATTTTTTTTTTGTAGCAATTAACTTCTGTCAGCTATAATTTTGACTGTTGGCAATTTCACTGCAATGCAACAACAATTACCTTTCGCCAAAAAAAAACATTAACAAAAAAAATCGTCAACAAAAAGTATCTTGTATCTTAACAGAGTACGCACGTGTTTTGAATAATTAATTTAGATTTTTTTGTTTCGTTTCAGCTGCAACTTTATTTCTCACTCAATCTGTAAGTTGATTATGCGCCCGTTAGCTTCATTAGCGTCGTCTATGAAAGATACTCTCTGGCTTCCGAAATGCAATTTGGCAGCTGTTTTAAGTTTATTTGCCACTTTATGCGGTCTACCATATGCGTCGTCTTGCTTGCTTGATTTCAAGCAAATCGTACACATGTCAGATAATTACACAGATGCATGTCAGTCCGTCTGTCTGTCTGTCTGTTGCATTAACCAGTTTTTACCAAATGAAAATTTTCATTCATATATTAAAATTTTTTTTTGGTTTCTTTATTTCGGCATACAGCTGCACTTAAGACTTGAACGCGTGTTGGAGTAGCGTCTCACTGAATGTGCCGCAGTCACGCATGCGCGCTAAGTTGCTTTTGCTTCAATCCTATTTTAGCATGAATTTTGTACACATTGGACTCGGTCTTGGACCGGAGCAGACTGGACCGCCTCCACATAAATTTAGTCATTAAATGTTTTGTACTCTGACACAATTTTTGGCTGTGAAATTAACAAATACATTAATTTCTTCATTTTTTTTTTTTTTTGCATGTATCAAAAATTTGTAGATTTTTATTTATTTATTTTTGTGTGAGATGTTTTTTTAGGTATTTGGAAGCAAAGCCAAATTAAGTGACCTGACATTTACCTGAATTGATGCAACTTTATTTTTATACCCGTTACAAATAGTGTAAACGGGTATATTCAGTTTGTCCGAAAGTTTGCAACACATTTAAGGAGACGTCGGAGACCCCATAAAGTATATATATAATTGATCAGCTCGATGAGACGAATCGATTTAGCCATGTCCGTCTGTCTGTCCGTCTGTCTGTTGCGATGCGTTTTACTCGAAAAAGTTTTAAAGATATTGACCTGAAATTTGAAACTTAAGCTTTTTGTGTTCCTAGTTAGTTTGTATGTCTGAACCAAGGTGCCACGCCCATTTTTAGATATAGTCCCATACAAACCTCACCACTTTCTTTCCATTTTTTGTATGAAAATACGTATTATTTATGAGTATATTCACTATAAATTGGTAAAACACTTCTTATGTCATCCAATGTTAAAATCCAAGGTGCCACACCCATTTTCCAATATAGCCCCCATAATAACATTGCTCCCATTTTCGATTTTTGTATGCAATCATTTATTTTTTCTGAATGAATTCAATTAAAAATTGGTAAAATCATTTCCAATGTCCGCCTAAATGAACACTATCGATATGGTAAAGATCGGGCTAATATAATGTAAAGCTTCCATACAAATTTGACCAAATTAATCGTGAATTTTATTCAAGGCACCTGGTGACCATATAAACTATGAAAAGTGTTGTGTAACGGGTATTTAAGCTTCGGTTCCACCGAAGTTAACCTTTTTCCTTGATTTTTTTTTCATTTATGTATAATTTTTGGTACTTACGGATTCTTCCCAAAAACTAAATTTTATAATAATTTTTATTTCAATTTTTAAGCGGACAGGCGAACACACGCACATTGTACTTTTATTAGGCACATTCGGGGTCAAAAGTAAAGCAAGCGGTTCTCAAATTGCGATTAAAGTCAATTAAACAGAAACATTATTTTAAGTATATTTCTGTATGTTTTTAAGAATGTGTGCTCGTTTTGAGAACAATTTTATCTTGACTGGAGAACTAATTGTGCTTGCATCGGGAACGAATTGACTTTTTATCATGATTGACTTATATCAAGAACGAAACGAACATATATCGATTGGTTTTGATTCATAATCGGACTCTTCCTAGTATAAAAATTTATTCTTATATCAAGAAAAATTCGTTCTTATATCAAGAACCATTTGATCTTACAACAAGAACCATTTGTTCTTATATCAAGAGCCATTACTAGAAATAACAGTGTTTTCTCTTTGTTAAGGTATATACACAATGCCTTATAGTAAGACATTGAAACATTATTGTCATCTATTTAAGACATTCAAAAATATGTTAAAATATATCCGCAATCGATCATTATCACACAAATAATCCACACATAATAATTTTACATATTAAAACAAACAACTTCCGCAATTAACGAAAAGTTTACACGACACATACTTCACGACACCTATAAAAAAAATATATAAAAAAAAAAACAAAGCCATTCAACTCAATCAAATGACGGCTAAAAAATGCATTTAATGATAGTAATTAACACCACCTCAAAAAAAGACGCCCACTCTAAAAATTTCATATAGACAGACACATATACTGAGAGACAGATACATCCGCTGTTATAATAATAATTTGCTAAATAAGACACAGTTGCGTGTAGTGCAACGATTAATTAAAAATCGAATTGAGTGTGCTTATTTTGAGTAGGCTTGACAGTAAAATTGTCATTCAATTTTTTTATTTTTTTTTTTTATTTTGTAAATAAAAGTTCAAATACCTTTTGTGAAAATACTAGTAACAAAATAAATGTCACTCGTACGTTCATAGATACAAGATACAACGCCCCCAATTCAAAAGATACTTGCATTAGATTTATGTGGGGCTTTTGTAAGAGTACAGTAAGCTGTTGACAAGAAAGCCGGGCGCCAAACAAAAAAAAAACACAAACTAGATACATACTGTTGTGTCTAACACTATGTGACAATTTGCAAGCCTGTCTAAATAAAAAAATAAAACGACAAACTGGCAGACAGACAGACAAAAAGTTGATCGCATTTTCATTTGTACATTTAAGCGATCTCAGTTTATACACTAGCTTAGCTAGGCTAAATTGAATTGAGTTGAATGAAATCGACTACACTCAATGTTTCTGTGGAATTTATTGGCAATGCTTGTGGGTGTTAAAAGCCAACACACACACACGTATGTTTGTATGTATTAACGAGTACATATGAGATGGTCTTATGTGCGGGCGTTGTACTGACCTACATCTGTTTAATGCAGCGTGCAAATAAAAATATATTATATTATATTGTACAATGGGTAGTAGTTATTTATATAAAAATCTTAAAGTTTTAAGCAGTTTGCTTGCTTTATAGCACAACCCACTTTACTTTTGTCGCCAACTTACCATTTTCTTCAGAAAAATCCGCGTTGACTGCGCAAAACGAGAGACCTGATAAAAAAAGAAAAGAAAAAGAAATTTAAATTAGTAAATTCACAATCAAATAAAATTATTTTTATTTAGTGAAAATGAATTAACCAACAAAAAATTAACAAGAGAGAACTTAAAGCGATAATTTTAAATTTAAAAAACAACAAGGCTCCTGCATATGACTTGATTCCAGGAATGGTACTAAAAGAACTATCGAACTGGCAAAAAAGGTATTCGTGGACAAATTGATTTTGAGAGCGCATTTGTTAAACGATTTAAGAACTTTTTGTTTTAAATTAAAGCTAATAAATTTTCGGTTTTAATAGCTATCGAAGTTTTTTAAATAAAGTTCCATTTATTTTTTATTAACCTTGAAAAATTAAAAAAAAAATTTTTCTTTTGAATGCTTCCATTATTTTAGATAACACTTGAAATTAATCCAAAACATCTGGAAATTGTTCATTTACAATCCATTGAAAATTTGGCAAATTGTATTCATTGTACCACTAGAGTCAGTAGTATTTGTAAAGCTTCTACTTGCGCGACTTGCACCCATAAGAGAGACAAATCAATTTATCCCAATACACCAGTTTGGGTTTCATAAGTATCATTCTACAATTGAACTAGCGAACAGAGTATATTCCTATGCGAGATCTGGTCTTGAAAACAGAAATTTTTGCACTAGAGCATTTCTTGACGTCTCACAAGCTTTCGACAAAGTTTGGCACACTGTTCTTCTTTTTAAACTAAAGAAATTCCTTCCACACAATGCTTACAGCATTTTAAAATATTATTTGGAGGTATGATACTTTATGGTCAAACTAAAAGACTGCACAACTGATCTAAAAATAAAAATAATCCCAAGGCAGTGTCCTAGAACCAGTTCTGTAAAAAAATGAAACAACTTGATCTACGACTAAGATCGCTTTTTTGACTCATTGGGCTGGAATCTTCACAGCCAACAGAAAAGAAAATTTTAAGTTAAACTGCATCGCGATCAAATTTGGTAATCCTCCAAAGATTTCAGACTAAGATTTTACGACATTACGTTTTGGATATCAGTAACCGCGTTTAATGATTTCATCACCGCGACGTGATAGTACCAACAATACTATAAGAAATGAGGTTAATAGTCCATGACGATTTCCTTGGAAAATACGTTAAGAAACATTTATTGGATTTGACAAACAACAGGAGAAAAACGAAAAGATCTTAATTTAAAAATGAGGTGATTATGACATACACCACCTTCGACTAATCTGTCATTACAAATGGGGCGAAACACAAACTCAACGCACAGGATTTCACACCGATGACCTGCTACACCGGAACGACAATACAATAAAAAATCTTAATAATAGATTTGAAAAACATTTCTGTCCTGTAGCTTCTTTCCACAATCAAGTAATACTTAGCCAAAGGACTTACTTTTTTGCTAATGTGAAATACTTTATAAAAAAAATTACTTATTTTCATGGAGACATATTGTACATAATAAAATGGAATTATATAAAAATGTGAAATATGTGAAATGATTCTCTTTGTATTGTACATTACTACTGTGTCCAAAAACTAAGGTGACATTGCAATTATTTTGAAAAATTTTTTTTATTTGTTCTTTCAAATCAATTGTGAAGGCCTTTTGCTCCTTCTTCTGCTCTATAGTTTCAAAACGATGACTCCGAAGCGGTCCTGTGAGTTTAATCGTAAATCGAAGAAAATTGTTACAGTCCTACCAATCTAAAAAGAAAAAAATTTGACAACTTTTTTTACGCGCGCATTTTAAATGAAAATGTCAATTAATTATTTGGACTCAGTAATATGTTCAAAAAAATTGATTGAGGCAAAATCGAAGGAGTTGATATATAGTATAAACGGTTGAAAGTGAAAATTTAGTCAAAAATGCATAGAACAAATTAATAAGAGAAGCATATTTCAATAAAACACTTAATTAGCAATGCCGCATTGCACTAACGATGTCGAATAGCAATGCAACGCATCATTCGACGCGTCATGCGTGCAAATAAATTTATTTGCAGTATCTGAGTATCTTTTTTAGATATATCACTAGCAGATATTTTTTTTTTTTTTTTTTTATTTTTAATTTTGCTTGCTACCATAATTAATTGCCATGTTGCGTATAATATTTTCCTCATATTTTCCAAAAAATATATATATCCAAACTTATTTTTCTGCGTGCGCTTCGTTTCTCGTTATTAAATTTATAAACAAACATTCATAATAGTGCCTACTCAAATGGTTAGTCCAACGGAGAGAGACAAAAATTTATGTAAAATGAAAATTTATGCGTCAACTGATTTATGCGCTGTGGCACATTCAGTGCCCGTGCGAAACCACATCGCGTGGAAAATCAAGAAAAGCGCAACGTTGTTTAGATACTTATTTACTTTAGATAGTTTTTGTTGTTCTTCATTTTGTCTTCGACAACTGTCTAATTTTCTTGCTGTTGCATTCAGCTGGAACAGTTTTCTTTTTTTTTTTTTTTTTTTTTTTTTAATTTTTATCTATTTTTATTTGACTTTTGTTTTTCCTTGTTTTTTTTAGTTTCTTTTGGAAATTATTTGTTTTTATGCATCCCCATGAGAGATGCATCCGATATATGTCGTTGGAGCATTACAATAAATAATATTATAATAATTGGAAATTTTGATAATTTGATATTTTTTTGGATTATCGGGCAAAGCGAAAGAGTTACATATCCATTTTATATATCGCTAAATTTATCAGTCTTCTTTAAATGGGTAAAATGGAAATGTGTATAGGTTGAAATAGTCAGATATTCTGGGATTTCAGATAAAAATTCCCCCAACGATATCGGATATCTTTAAATGAGGTTCGATAACCCTTGAACTGAGAAATTTTTCTGCTTACTTATTTTCCCTATATCGGCGATATTACCGACTATAGAGCGACAAACATTTTTTAGTTTTTATTTTTTTTTTCTGCTCACCGATCTCAGATCAAGGGCTATCGAGCCTTATTTAAAGATATCCAATATCGTTGGGGACACTTTTTACATGCTTACACATTTTTTTCAACCGAAAGAGATATGAAGTTGCAAAGAAAAGGCGAAAGCGCCATCATATTTTTGGGTTTTAATAGAAATCTTTTAAAAACCGAACTGCAACTGGCTCATTATGTAGCAGATAACTCTAAAGTCTTTTTTAGGTTACTTTTAATTCGTTTCAAAATTTTTATTCCTCCAAACAATGGCGCTTGATTTTCTAAACAAACTTCTGAACTCTTTATTCTAAAAACAAACAAAAAATATATTTAAAAAAAAATGATTTTCTTATACAAACAAAAGTCAACAAAAACTAATCAAAAATAAATTTACAAGAATTATGGCTTCCTTTGACTTAACTTACCCTAAGCTACAACTGCATTGAAAACTGCCACGCTTCAGAGATACTTTATAAAAAAAATAAAAACATGAAAAATGAGCAACGCATGTTAACTGACAACAGCAACGAAAGATTTAAAAATGCATTTGTGCAGCATCAAGCAAAATAAAAATAAAAACCAGACAAGACAAGGTAAGGTAAGAGCGAGCCCCCCTTTTGAAGCAAAGTTTTTCCGTGAATTATGAAACAAAAAAAAATAACAAAAAAACAAAAAAAAAAAATGCACTAATGAGCTGAACTTGTACTTCACTAGGCAAAATAGAGATTATTGTGGATTTTGTGGCGCGCAAACTTCACAAAAAACAACATCCAAAAAATGTTTTTAAATTCCGACAAACAATTTATTTATTTATTTTTTTTTTTGTCACAGAAAAGTGGAAACAAAATACTTTGAATTGTGTTACAAATGTTGACAGTTTGATATATTTTATAATAATGTGCAACACGATTGAAAATTGAAAATTGAGTTAAAAAAAAATGAGAAGACAAGTGTGATTTTTTATTTATTCTGAATTTTAAAGTTCGAATATTTTAAAAAATTCTTCAATTTGGTAAAGAGTTGATTTTTTTTAATTTGTATTAAAAAACAAAAACATTTTTATAACTAAAAATATAAAATTGTAAATGACAACTTGGAAACTAGTTTGACAAAAAAAAAAAAAAACGCTAGTGAAACGCAAGATTTTCGTGCGTTTTTCGTGCGTTTTTGGTGCGTCTTTTTCTAAATGATTTATTTTTAAGCAACTCTTTCTAATTTTCCAGGGGCGTAATCTTTGTTTCATTTGATTTATGAGTTCTTAAAGATTTGACAGCTTGTGATAGTATTGAAGCATAAAATTTGAAGGTGAAATGTCATAATTGTTTGAGTATTTCCTCCGAAATAATTAACTGAAAAAATAATGCTGTAAATGTTGCAACAATTTTTTAATTGATTTTTAATTCATTAGTTGTAAACTCACAGCAAGTTTTAAACTAGTCTTTTAACGAGTCTCCTATAACGGATGGACGATAATGGGAACTAGTCTGGTAACAATCATCCAGCACATTTAGTTAATTGGTTAAAATAAAAATCAATAAACCTGAGCTCCTAACCGTTTGCAAAATTACAATACTTAAAGCAGAGGAGAATAAGTAGATTGAGAAATAATAAGACTTCTAGACATCTTGTTATTATAATAGAAAATAATATGTCTATCTATCTAGTTAAACCATAGGTCTCAGTTTATTTAGTACAAACTGAAAAAAGTTCACAAAAAACGGGGTTTTGAAGATATCTCCTAAACGGTTCTTAAGAAAAATTGTGGTGGCCATTTTTGAAATCTACCCCAAATATATGGAAACAGGTGGGTTAGAACGAATCCCATTTTTGGTGTAAATTAGTGTTATCTAAGACTTAAACTGACTATCTCTGAAAATAAACTGTTAATTTTAATTTCATAAAGGATTGATTTACTATTGAATGCTGTAATTGGCATGTTTAGTATTTCCAACAGCAACAAGTTCATCTACTCTCAAGCGTCTTGCTACATTGCTGTGCCTAAGAACCCAAACTAGATGAATGTTAGGAAAAAATTTCAATAAATTTTCTTTAAAAAAAAATACAAAGAAAATTGTGACCAACAAACGTTTTGCATTCAAATATTTGCCAGAATGAGTTTAAAAGGCTTTGTTGATGAAATTTTTATACCTGTCACATATGAATGAAACAGGTATATTCAGTTTGTCGGAAAGGTTGCAACGCATTAAAGGATAATCCGTGGAAAGTATATATATTTTTGATCAGCTTAACGAGATGAGTCGATCCAGCTATGTCCGTCTGTCTGTCAATCTTTCTGACGGTTTGTTACTACGCGAATTATTTGCTGAGTTTTAAAGATATTGGGCTGAAATTTTAAACTTAAGCTCTTCTAAGTCCTGTGCACTTTGAATGTTAAAATCACTTTTAGGTTTCGCCCCCATACAAATATACAACATTTTGTCAAATTCTTATACAAAAACAAGGTAGAACCGGTAGATCCGAAGCTCAAATACCCGCCACATCTTGGTTAAGTTTAGTTATGATCATCAGTGGTTTAGGTAAAATTTGAAGAAGTGATGGCTTGGAGTCAAAAAGTCTGATGTAACTTAAGCTTAGACATAATAATGGGGTCAAATTATAAGCTAAGAACAGAACAATAAACATTTTCTTGAAAAAAAAAAAAATGAAAATGGATGGTGAGTTTGTATGGGGGCTATATGTTTATATTTGTATGTATACATAGGATGACATTAGAAATGTTTTTACCGCATTTGGAGTGAATACAGTCATAAATAATTACTATTTTCACACAAAAATCAGAATATGGGCGAAAAATTCGCATGGGGGCCTTATCTAAAAATGGGCGAGACAATTTTATATTGATATTGGATGACATTAGGAGGTTTTTTTGGAGTGAATATATTCATAAATAGTAACTATTTTATACAAAAAATACAGACAGACAGACGGACATGGCCCTTCTCATTGTGCTGATCAAGAATTAATATACATTATAGAGTCAACGATGTAACCTTTAATGCGTTACAAACTTTCTAAAAAAAATGCCCTCCACACTACGTATGGCAGGTTCAAAAAATTATTTATAGAGCTAATAACTTCAAAAATAGTACAAACGCTTACTTACATCAAGCCAAATCTTCAGTATACAGATGCTTCAGATCGAACCGCAAATTTCCAAATTTTTAAGAAGATTTAAGTTAAGATTTAATACAAATGCTGAAAACGAAGTTTTATCTACGTCAAATGATGTGTGAGAGGTAGATACTATATATGAGCTTCGGTCCAACCGAACGTTTTCCTTGTTTTGAGATATTATTCGACAAGTGAGAATACTTAAGTCGATAAAACTGTATAACTATTGGTAATTCATTATAGTTAGCCCAATAGTTTACGAGTATATATTTAATTCAATTTTTTTATGCAAAATTTAACGCAAATAATTTTGTTAAAATTCCCCCTTTTTGAATTTTAGATTAGTTAGTACTTCATAACTAGATATCTTTTATTATTTATATCTAAAAAAAATAAACGCCTATAAAATACCTCCAAAATTTCTTAACCGCTTCCTGTTCCGCTGGCTTTAAATCCTTTAGTTTTTCAGCAAACTTTGACTCATCATAATGCTCCACAACACTCACTGTGCAACTCATTTTATTTTTAATGAATTTTTTTTTCTTTTTTAAATCGAATAGCCAATTTTAATTAACTTTAGTTTGATAAGTATACGGAAACAACACACACACACTCACTCACACTCACTTTTAAGTAGACACCCGGCTACGGCACACGTTGACTCATAAAGGCCGTAAAGACATTTTTATTGCTTCTATTTTTGTAATTTGCTAATGAGCCGAAGCGCATAAAGCCAAATGGCAAACATTTTAATTAAAAAATTAAAATTTCAAAATAAAATCACTACAAAAAAAAATCTTTTCTTTTTTTTTACAATTTTTAAACCATTAAAATATTTTCATTTTATTACTTTTTCCAGAAGCTAAATGGATTCTCTAATTTCTTTAAAACACATTTTAATATTATTATTTTTTATTTTTATTTTTGTTGTTTTTTACACAAAAGAAACGAACTGCGGCAACACCGCCGCGCGCCAAATAGGTTCAAATCAGACTGAAGCATTTGGTCGACTAAGAAAAACTTCAGTGCCGCCGACTGACTCTGAACTTTAATAGCGTTGCTCTTGCTTTGTTGTTTTTGCCACTAAAAAAAAAATTTATTAAAAAACAACAACAACAAAAATCAAAATAAATAAAGCAAACAAGCTCAAGAAATCACAGCAAAAAAAAAAAAAAAAAAAAAAACTTGGTGTCTTGTTTGCCAAGCAACAGCTGAGGAAGATCGATGCAAACAAACAAGACTTCAACGACGAGCGTAAATAATTTTTTTTTTTTTTTCAATACAAATCGAGAGAGTTTTATAGTAGTAGTATGATAATTAATAAATATGAGTATTACTTAAGTAGACAGTGCACTTTTTTTTTATTGAGTAGGAACAGAGAACAACGCCAACAAATCAAATCAAATGTTGTATTGAAACCAGTTCGTCATAAATCGAATCCCAAAACCCAAACAAATACCGACCCATATATATGTGTATATATATATATATATATATATATAGTAAAACTTTAAGTTGGTGTATCTACTTATTTAAGTGTTTTTGTATGCGTGAGCGAGTAACAACCGATAAGCATTAGATACTAACTACTCTGGACTCGAGAACTAATAAAAACAAACTTTTATATACACAGCGAGAAAAATACAAACAAATTGCATTAGTATCACGCACACCTGTGGTCAAAAATTCGAAGAGCTAAGGTTTTTTAAAATCAAACACAATGTTCCCAAATCGAGTACATTTCTAAGTTGGACGTATGTAACATTTATATCGATAAATTGTGCTTATTGTTATATTAAGAACGAATTGTTCTTATATCAAGAACGACTGGTATTGATAAAAATTTTTCATACTATGCACATATAGGACATACATATATATTCCTATAAAAATATGCACATTAGGGTGGTCCAAAAATACATGTGAAAAATATTTAAACAAAAAGTTAATGCTCCCACTCCCTACGATTGCTCTATGTCAAAAAAGACCCGTTTTTTTTTTTTTAACGGATAATATTAAGGTTCGCAACGAAGTTTTAATTTTATAGAAAAATAAAAATTTTTCGTAGATTTAATTTGGAAAATCTGGAAAATTAAAAATTTTTTACCAGATAACGAACATCCAATCATTTTTTAATGAATTTTTAAATGCTAAGTTTTTTTTACAGGAACTCAAAAAACACAAAAACATAAAAATAAGAAAAAACAAGAAAGAACGCTAAAAGGAGTAAATTTGTATGGACCAAAATATTTTGGTCATCATATCGGTATTATCATTATGACAATCATAGGCACAAAATTTAGAAGTCATATGTGGGCTATGGGCTACCCCTTAAAATGGAGTAGAGAAAACCCGTTTGTAAATGACCACTTGACGGCTCAGGAGAGTCAAGTTTCAAATATGGTGGCCATATCGCTTACAGTCTTCAAGCTAATCGTTTTCATAAGGTAGATTGCATGACAAACGGAAAGGTGGATATAGCTAGATCGACTCTTCTATCAATGCTGATCAACAATATATACGGGTCTTTTTATTTTCGATATAGAACAAACCTAGGGGGTAGGAGCACAACAAATTTTTTTGACCACCCTAATGCACGTATATATTAGCACACTACTTTTGTATATATACGAAAACTTTAAAGGTAAAGTCTTCCATGATTGTTGAAGTTTTCTTATTGCGACCATTCTTTTAACAAATGTCCTGCATGCATTTGATGTCCAAAAATTAATAACGAATGGTAATTGTTTGTGTGAGAATATTCGTTCTTGTATCAAAACCATTCGTTCTTATATCAAGAACCATTTCTTCTTTTTGAACGCACAGTTTAAACGATATCATATTTTGTGAGAGTTTAGATCACTACTTTGCTCTCTTATTTTGCAATGTAAGCTTTTGAAATTTGAATTTAGCATGATTGTTCAAATTGTGCATAGTAAAAGAATTAATCGAATCATTCGTTCTTGATTTTCTATGTTCGAAAATTAAGTACAGTCATTCTTGCAGTGTTTTTCGCTCTGTGTAGAAACGTTGTTCTTGTGCTTTGATTAATTAAGTTAAGTAGAAACATCGCTGTTTTAATCGATGAATAATATGTTTTCATTTTTTGAAAGTAGCTTGAAAAAAAAATCTTCTTCTTCTTTTATAATATACATAATACATAATTGTAAGATGCAACTTAAACGATAAACAATTCAACTAAGTAATACTTTAGTTCTGACGCCATAAAGTTGCGATCTTATACAAATATTAGACAACGACATTATAGCTTTAGTTGTTGCGTTTTGCTTAGCGCTGCAAATAGATTTTAACTAAACATATTGATGTTACACACACACACATACTTACGTATATGTATATATATTTCTTTAGCTTGCTGTCATTGAATATGCGCTTTTCCGTTCGCACTTCATTGACAGTTGAGATAAGATAACAAGCGCAACCAAACTAAACTTATATAAAGAACAAATATATTTATATTATGTATATATAGACACTATACACTGAACATTATTACTAAGTGTCAATCGACCCGAAATGATACAAACTTACATATACACACACTTCAGTGCATGTTAAACAAGTACATACAACTAAATGTATCTGAGAGATTGAAGCGTTCTAAGAATTGAAATAGTTCGGTTGTTTATTTGTTTATTCGCTTGGTTAGTTGACACACTCGCGCCCAAGTGATTTTGTAAAACAAAAATAAAAATATTAAAATAGAAATGCATATATTCGAGTAATACAATTAGCTATTTGGAGATTCGAGACTGTATAGTGCGCTATAGATCTTATACATATACATATTATGAAAAAATTTTAATATTTTTTATACATATTATAAGTTTTTTTTTTTTTTGTCTTTAAAATTATAAAATAGTAATAGAAGATCAAAATTTTATGGTTTTTTTTCTTTTTGCAGTATTATATAATACCAAAACCTCATTGAACTCAAAAATTATACCATAAATATTGCTGAAAATTAATATTTTCCGCTGAAATATATTCAGCACAGTGTTTCACAATTAACGAATATTGTAATAAGCATTTTAAAAAATTGAGAAAATTATAAAAATTGTCCCATAAACCATACAGCTCAAATGTAGCGTATCTCATAAAAATAAATAAAAATTAGAATATTTCGTCACATTTTATTGTTTTTTTTTTTTTTTCAAATTATCATTTATATTTTTAATAAAAATACTAATTAAAGTATTTATATGATTTTGATGTAATATTTAGTTTGCTTACACAATATTTTATTTTAAAAACAATAACAATAAATACATATTTATGAAATTTATTCTAAGTTGTCAACAAAAACAACAACAACAAATAATAATCGAATGCATAAGTTTTAAAACTCGATAGATAATCATTTATTAATTTTATGTAAATTTTAAACTATTTGCCAGAGTTGCTAATGAGCATACAAAAAAAATGTATCTATGAATATACTAAAGCTTTCGATAAGTGTATGCCGTTCGCAGCTTATAATTATTTTGATAAATCAAATATGTGGCGGCAAATTGTAAGCTGAGACTCTTTTTCTAATTTTAGCGCTGAGATTTTTATCAAATTTTAAGCTGACGTCAGGCGTAACAATAGGTTGAATAGCTCTACTAGACAAGTCTATCTATAGAAAAAAGGTGTTGCACAATACTGCAGGAATACAAACAGATCAACTTATCAACGAGATACAGAGTATCTAAAAGTTTTGCCTAATCAAAAGTACTGTTCTTTTTTATTATATTACTTCGATTTTAAGCAATTTAACAAGTTCGCATTTTTTTTTTTTTTTTTTTTTTTTGTTCGCAGCGTAGTAAAAACAAGTTTGCCTGAAAAATCTGAATTCAAATTATTCACGCTTATTAAATAAATATTTAACTTTATATGCCTAAGTGACAATAAACTAAAAAAAGAAAAAAACTTCTTTTGTCTATTTGATTTAGAAAAATGTTTGAAAGAAACGCAAATAGACGCAATGAAATAAAATTATCATTAAAATCAAATTATTAATTTTTTTTTAGCTAAACAAATACATAAGTTTGATAGGTACATGAATGCTCATTGTTATGCATAATTTTTAAGTTGCTAAGATAGCCGTAAGCAAAAAGGTAATAAATCTTAACAAGACAAAGTGGATATATCTGCCGATTTGATTGGCGTTTTAGCCAGTTTTTTTTTTTTTTTTTTTTGAGAGCAATACATCACGTAATGAAGCTACTGAGTAGCGACAGCAACCCTACTGAGCATATTGTAATCAAGCCCTAAAGTCTTTTTGAATTTTATTCTAGCATTCAAATAAATTAATTTGTATTTTGTTGCCATATTTCATTTAGTTTACATAGCGCGTTTCTATTTTTTTTTTTTTTTTTTTTATTTTATTTTTATGTTTTTTTGGGTCACTTCAATCGTCACCTGCTACTTTTCACACGGACACACACCCAGCTAAAAGCAAATATACTCAGCTTTAGCAACAGGTATAAATAAATTTAAAAAATGGCATACAATATTTTTGTTATGTTTACTTTATACACGAGTATTTGTATATTTAGTTTCCCAGACATTAAGTTGAGTGTGCAGCATCAACTCTTAGATTGTCTAGACTTACATATCTTTCATGGCTTGGCGTTGAAAGATGAAAACTGATATTTTGACAGAAAATCAATCAGAGAAAAGTGGGTATTGACAGAGCATGTGAAATGTAGCACAAAGGAAATGAAAATTTTAGCTACGTTCTAAGAACTTTATGTGGGTGTTTTTTTTAATGGGTTAAACTAATTAAACTGTAACATTTTCTCCGGCAAAGTGTCACTAATTTTTGATATGGCTTTCGTATGATGTATAATAGTAAATTCAAACAAAATACTTTTGTTTTATTATAACTTGTTACAAGTGTGTTACTTGAAAAAATTGGCAGAGATTTCTTGAAATCTCCATACTCCTTCAGAAACCAATTTTTGTTTGTAGTCCTGATTGTGGGGATCGAACATCTTTTGAATTTTAATAGAGACAGAGTTCTACTTTCTAGTCACACAAAAAGTATTTTATATTATACCACTATATACCTAAATTATACAAAAAATTTAGTTCTATGAAAAACTGAAATGTTTTAGACAGATTGGGATACTTTTTTTTAATTGTCGTAAGTATTATCTAACCGAATTTGGTGTTTCTAGGATAGTTAAAAAAAACTCGGGATGCACAACGAACTTTGTATGGCAATTGTGGTTTAAAATAGCATGCAAAATTTCTGGTTCCCACCGAACACAAATGAACTAGAGATGGGCGCGAGGATATACGGCGTGTGTTAATACGACGTACGGGCGTTTAGTCTGCTCTTTCGACTCTTTTTCGTTTCGCATACTTTTTTGTCCATTTTGGAGTCATTTTTATACTTTTCTTTTTTTGTTGATTGCAGCGATACCAAAATATTTTGGGGCTAGTATATAAACATTCAAAAAAAAAAAAACTTTGTATGGGAATAGTCGAAAATCGACTTAATGAATGAACCGAATGTGCCTAATGCATTGTTTTAGTAGTCTTTAATTATTTGTATAGTGTTGCCTTTCAAATGAAACCGGTTTTAGACTTATCGGTTGAATAGTTTCACAATTCATAGCGGACATAGAAACATTTTTGCTACTGTATATATTTAGAAGATACATAAATACAATATATACCCTGAAAATAATGCATAGACTATGAATGTATTCTTAAAATACATTGAAAGTTATTTCTCATGAAAAATGCTCGAGTGCATCACTTAAAAATGTACAGGTATGTTCCAGAAAAGAACAAATTTCTTGTGCATGATTTTCAAGGTGAAGACAACCGTACCGTACTTTAGTATTCACAAACCATAATTATATATAGGCCCTAAACAAAACATAATAAAACCAAATTTTTAATGATTGATGAAACTTTTTGCAAAAATCAAAATAAAAACAATCATCAGCTGGAAAAATTTGTTTTCCGTGTGTACTACTGTGGGCATTTTACAAAGTGAATTTGTTTGTAAAATAAAAAATCTTTATTTATTCACGTAAATCAATTTCATCGCCTTTAAAGTAATGCCCTCCCGATAAAATACACTTATGCCAACGTTTTTTCCAATCCTCGAAACATGCCAATTAGTACCCTTTCCGGTATAGCCTTCAGCTCCTTCTTCGATTCAGCTGTGGAGTGGTCTCTTAAGATTTTGGAATAGCCAGAAGTCACACGGAGCCAAATCAGGCGAATACGGTGGTTGCGAAACGATATTGGTTGCATTTTTAGTGAAAAATGCACGAAGAATCGACGCTGTTTTTCAAGAAAACACCAATCGAGACTTGACACGTTTGAGGCCCATTACATCTTTCAAAATTTCGACGGTGTACAAGCACTAATTCATTTACTTTTTGGATGTGAGTATCGTCCGTTGAGGTCGATGGTCGACCAGGGCGCTCTTCGTCTTCAACACGTTCTCAACCTTCTTTAAACAATTTATACCAATCATATGTTGTTGATTGGTATAAAGTCACTATAAGCCTTTTTCAACATATTTATTCCATTCAGTAAACAAAATTTGATGACACTTCTCTGCTCAATTAAATCAGACATTGTAAAAATCGAAAAATGAAGTCTTGGTCGTTTGGTAAACACAAGCTTAAATATATTATATATGATAATCCCATTGACATGAAATTTGGCCCAGTTGATATTAACAGTCCTGCCAACTCAAGAAAAAAAGAACTAACCCGAAATGTTAAGCCCGCGAAGTTTAAATTAAAAAATCAACCTTACGTTTGGCCCACAGGTAAAAACAATCATCTGCAGAAAAAATTTGTTTTCCGTGTGTATAATTTTTTTTTGTCCTTTTTTAATAATGCTTATTAAAAACTCAAATTATAAATATACTAAAAATTAAATCTTCTGAAGACTTATACGTCCCTTTTTACTTAAGAAACTCTTGAAAATTTAAGATTTACTTAGACAATTTTTTGTATTTGTTTTGAATGTCATTCACACCTAAATTTTTTTATGCTTGTTTCTTTTAAGTTCGACAATCTTCACTATGCTAAATTTCTTCGCGTACTTAACACCTTTCGGTTTCAAATACTTTCGCTAATAGATCAACTTCAATGTACACACACACACAATCATAACCAATTTGCATAGACCAAAGCTAACCAAAACCGATCTTTTATATCAGCACTGTCGATCTAGTCAATACGCATTTTACAAAACTGCACAAAAAAATGATTATTCGAATAAATTTATGCATCTTGCTGCAGCTTACGACATTCGAACAAATTTTTGCAACAAAAGCAAAAAAAAAGTATACATTTGCCTAAAGCAACAAAAAAAAAACTACTTTAAAAAAATTACATTTTATAAAATCTTGTAAGAAAAAAAATAGTAGTATTGTACATGGTTATTATGTATGATCAAGGCCAGAGAGTTGCTTATCGACAACTGCAAGACTCAACGCGGTCAGGCAATCTGTCTGGCTTATGAAGACTTATGACGCTTAAACTGCAAACCAACCAAGCGTATAATCGATCAGACTTTATGCCATAGACCACGGGGACCACCACAACATAAAACGCCAACAAAAATCAAAAAAAAAAAATAAAATAATATAAGTTTTGAACGCGCTAAAGTGCAGAAATAATTGCACAGTCAAGTCGAATAGTCGTAAATTATTATATGTATTGGCAAGAATAGTTATTTTTGAAAATGTTTGCGGGCATTTATTGCTGTTAAAATTGCACTTAAAATCTATCTGTAGCTGTGAGTTATGATCAAGCGTTGATTTAATAAATTTTACTTTTTCTGTAATTCGCCCTTAGCGCAACAATTTTACTGGTTTTAGTTGCTTTGTGAACGACGTTGCAATCATTTTCACAAAATTTTCTCATGCCAACAACAACTATGATCATCTTCGATTCTTAATATAACTATAAGTAAGTACCTAGCTATGTGTGAATTTAATTGGAAAATTAACGCTGCATGTTTGCCGCAAGTGTTAAAATTGAAATTCAATAAAAATAACTAAGCAGTCAAGCTGCAGATAACATTAACATTACAAGATACTGTATCTTTAAGATGCTTTTTAGTTTTACAACACAAAATCATTCTTTTATAATTTGTTTTTTTTTTCAAAGTATCAAGCAAAAGTTTAACCGAATTTATTAAACTGAAATTCGTATTTATTATAAACTCTCACGGATTTTTACCAGTCACCAAATGATCTCACATAAATTCATCCGAAATATCATTAGATAGCAATGTTGCGAGATTATCTCTCGTTCAATAAAATATCAGCAATTAGCAAACAAATCTCAAGTATTTCGACGAGGTTAACGTAGTATTAATTAATTAAAAATACACACAACAAATCCAAATAACATTGTTCGGATACATTACATCATTCAACAAAAAAAATGTAATATCTCAGACTATCATAAATTCGCAAAATGGTAAATAAAAATTGCAATTTTAAATGCTTTTATAAATGAAATCCATTAAAGCAATTATTGTATTGCATCTTCAATGGATTAGAGTAAAAAGCAGCAATAAAAAGGTGAGAAAAAAAACAAATAGTTGTGTGTGCAAGTGAAAAATATTCAAACTATTTTTTATTATTTTTTACAAAAATATTTAGTTTTGCGTATTACTTTTGTGTATAATTTACATTTTGCGATGCGTTCGCCTTGAAAGTTGTTGTTAATGACTAAAAGTTGTCGACTTTAGTGAATTATAAACAAATTTGATTTTAAATCCCGGCAAAACGTTTACATCTATCGACAGATAATGCCTGCGTGCATTTGACTGCGCTTTAAACTACATTTTTTGCTTTAGTGTGTGTGTGTGTGTGTGAGCTATTAAAATTGTAAATAGCAAAACGAATTTCAGCCTCTGGCAATCATCTATAATACATACTCGTATAATATCGACGAGTATCGTTAAATGCAAAATTTAATATCGAATCCGATGACTGTAGACGGCTGTGCGCATTCGTTGCTTATTACAAGAAAACATTTAATTTGATTTCTTATACACTTCACACATCGAATAGATAGAGCATTATGCATTTTATAATACATTTGTTATCA
Organism: Leucophenga varia; assembly: GCA_018903435.1. Taxonomy (NCBI): domain Eukaryota; kingdom Metazoa; phylum Arthropoda; class Insecta; order Diptera; family Drosophilidae; genus Leucophenga; species Leucophenga varia. Next base: position 408,981 of record JAEIFJ010001264.1, on the reverse strand, counting down.
TTAATTACAATATTACAAAGTATCTTACAATGAAGACATTCTGACTTGTTAGAGAGTAACTTAAAATATTCGAAAAATTCGAAATAGTACTCGTTCTACAAATCTTATTCTAGCACCTATTCAAAACCGTAGCTTGATTGACACTCAGACTTTCCAATTTTTTAATTTATTTCACATTGTTGAAGAAAGTTGTCAGATTTATGTGATTTCGAACGTGTATTTTCAGTTTACTAGAAGGTTTTTAATGCCCTTAAGATGACATTAAGTATTTATACTCTTGATCTTGATCCTCAATCCTAGGCATTTTTTATGTTGTAAACCCATGAAGTTTCGTGTGAAAGGAGTTCGAGTAAAAGTTTTTGATTGTTTTCATACCCGAGGAGACGAGTCGATCTAGCCATGTCCGTCTGTCTGTCTGTTTGCTCGACTGTCTGTAGTTACCCGTCAGTTTTAAAGATATTAAGATGAAAATCAAAACGTAAGCTTTTCTCAGTCCTAAGCAGTTTAAGTGTTAAAACCAAAGTGGCACTCCCATTTTTAGGCATGCACCTACAAATTTTTGAATTTTTTAATCACAAATGGTTCATTTATGAAACGATTCCAATATCATAGCTTCTAATAGCAACCCATGTTTAAAAAAGGACCCATGGTTGTGGTGGGACTACTATAGCATGTAGCCCCGATACAAATCTACCGACAATTTTTGAGTTTTTATATGAAAAATGATTTATTTATGAAAAACACTTCTAATAGCAACCCATATTTAATGAGGGGTCACTATTACATATATCCCATATAGAAATTTACATCTAAATTTTTAGTATTTGTATGAAAAAATGGGTTATTTATGTAGCGATCAAATATCTTCAAAATACTTATTATAGCAACCTATGATCACAATAGGACATATGATTAAAGGAGGATCATTATGGCACAAAACCCCATTACAAACCAAACACACGTATTCATTCAAAAAAACTTAGTCTAACCGTCGTATGACGGGTATTAAAGCTTCAGTTCCACCAAGGTTAAAGGTTTTCCCTGTTTTTTTTTTTTGTTTTCTTTCAATTTAGTAAAAATTTAAGATACACAACTTTATGATTTTGACACCTTAATCTCAGAAGATGTCGATAAAACAAATTTTAATCGGTAACTAATTATTTTAAGCCCTCATTTCACTTGAAGTGCATATCAAACTTAAAAAACTTAAGGTAAAGTATCACTGGATCATCAATTCCATTTCTAAGTGACTAAAATATACCTCAAGCGATCAAGCGATAAGCTACTATAATATCATCGGCAGATACGCTCCTTTCCTTGACTATTGAAGTGCAGATGTGATAGAAAAATATAACGAAGAGGACGCCCTAACTGTCCTTGAAATAACAGAAAGAGCATCTTCATCAGTAGTAACTACAAAAAGGTTCATTAACTTTACGTTGGTAATAACGCCAGTCAATACAGCCTAAGGTAAAATAATGTAAAAGTAGAATAGGTTAGTAGCTTGCATTATTAGCTTAAATAAAAGTAGCGTACCATGTATTCATTAAAGCTTTCTTTTCTCAATTTTTTTCTACGAATATCGTTTCTTCAATGAAAATACTAATGTGATTTTGATTACGCATTGTTTTGTACAATAATTGAAGTTTAATCGTGCCAATATATCTGACTTTAGTTGATTAATGTTCGATTTGGTTTGATCGAAGTGCACGAATACTTTCGACTTGGAACGTTAATATTTTAACAGCGATTCGAAAGTAATTTGATTCATCTTATTTGTAGTCACTCATAGGCTGTGCTTAAGTAAAGCCAATAAAGTTTAAATTAATTAATAAACGATCTCAATTAAATGATCGATTCAATAATTAAACTGGATGCATGCTATTTACGTATTATTATTTTTATTCAAATTCAAAGCACATTGTACACTCTTAATGCATTAATATATAATTTGTTAGATAATCATTTAATCTTAATTTATACAATTTTATATTTTAACGCAATTACAGTACTTAACAACGTCTTCGTTCTGTCAGTCCTAAATAGCTCCACCCCAAATCTTTTGATAATATTTATTTGTTTTATACAATAAATATAACGTTGACACACAACCTCAACTCATTAGATCCAAACACATTTGAAAATATTTGCAAAATAAGTTGTTTGAAAATGAACGGATTGAATGAAATCAGCAATAAAGCACCTAAAAGATTGAGCGCTCCAAAAAAAATGTATAAAAATTATTTCCGCTCGCAAACGAAAATAATTTAACAATACAAATTGCAAATACTTAAAGTTACTCTCGTTAAAAAAAAAAAAAGTTACGAAATAACTACCGATTAAGTTGTCGTGACAAGTGACAAGTTTAAATAAAGACGAGGCAAACTCAAAAAAAAAAAAAAAAAATTGGTCGAATTTCTATGAGAAAAATTTGTAACCACACTCCACAGTAAATTGTCACACATGCTCATTTAAACTTCTCTTTATATTACATCTTCTTCTTTCTAAATTATTAAATGTGGACATACGGACAGACAGACGGACATATGAACTGGCACACATATGAACCGGCAGACATATAAACTGACAAACATATGGACAGACGGACAAATGAGAGGATAACAGACAGACGTACTAAAAGATCTCAAACTATTTATCTACAAAATAGTTACAACTTTTATGAAACAGCCCTCATGGTTTTAAATTTTGAAATGGACACTTTAAAGTTTAAACTGAGCAACAATGCAAGGTCGTCGAATTTGAGTAGTTGAAGACTTAAGTCTACAGCAGAAAAGCTTATTATAATTTTTATATTTTTTTACGCAAAATAAATACAATAATTTTTTTTTATAATTATTTTATTACGCTGTTTGCAATGTCTTTAATATTTTCTAAAGTATCTTATGACATTTTGTAGCTGCGTACTTGAATTGCGCGAAACAAATTTTTGTTTTGTTGCTTCTGTTTTGTATTCATTTTTGCGCATGCTCAGTCCAGAAAAAAATAGCACGAAAGAATGCTGAAGTCGCGTATGCTCAGCTACAATACACTAACGTTGGCAAAAAGCGTGATTTTTGAGACGCAGTCTGATTAGCGACTACGATTTGGAAATCACAGTGACTGACAACAGTGATAAAATCACAGGTCACGAAAAATAATCAGCGATTACTATAACAGTTTTACTGTTCGCAAAAAGCGATACACAAAATCGCCGATAACTGAAAATGTTTACTGTGGAACAAGAAAATCAAATCACTAATTTTTATTTACTACTAATTATTATGATTTTCATAAAAACAATTCAAAAACCACCGTCGCTAAAATACCCGTTACACAACACTTTTAATAGTTTATATGTTCACCAGGTGTTTAGATTAAATTTCACGATGAATTTGGTCAAATTTGTATGGAGCTTTTGTTATTTTGCCCGATCCTTACCATATAGAAGTGTTCACTTGGGGGAAATTGGAATTGATTTTACCAAATTTAATTGAATTCATTCAGAAATAGTAAATGTTTTGATATAAAAACTCGAAAATGGGCGGTAAGTTTGTATGGAGGCTATACATAAAAATGGGCGTGGCGCCTTAGATTTAACATTGGATGACATAAAAGTGTTCTTACCCTATTTGGATTAAATATATTCATAAATAATACGTATTTTCATACAAAAAATCGAAAAACGTTAAGTTTGTATGGGGGCTATGTCTGAAAATGGCGTGGCAACATTCTTATATTGATGCCATAATTTTCCCTATATTGTAGAAAATCGCATTAAATCACTACTTTTTCATACAAAAGTCGAAAAAGTGGTTTTTTACCTTGGTTTTGGTTAAAAAAGCAGTTGCGAATTTAGGTCAATATCTTTAAACACTTTCCGAGTAACAGCCATCGCAACAACAACGGACAGACAGACGGACAGACAGACAACGGCACAGCAAAAATCCCTAGGTTAAGTCTAATTTATTGTATTGGATTTTCATAAAAACAATTAAAAAATTGGGTTAAAATTGTATGAAGGCCTACCTATTTTTGATTTAGGGTTCCTAGAATAAGAAACGGAGAACTTTTTATTTAAAACCAAAAATTTTGGGGTCGTTTTGTATGGGGCTACTCCTTAAAAAAGGGCTAGAGCATGACAGATAGACAGACAGACATAGCTAGATCGACTCTCCTATCAAAGCTGATAAAGAATAAATATACTTTATATAGGGTCTACCATTCCTCCTTTTGCCTGATGCATACATTTGCACATACCTAATATACCCTTTTGCCCCTCGGGTACAGGGTATAAATTTATTTTGAAGCTTATTTCCATGTGACACAAATATGAGCAATTTGAGCTTAGTTTTGCTTGTGTTTTGGCATAAATCAGTTTTATTTTTATATTTTTATTTTTTTAGCACGACTTTTTTTCGAGTTTACTTTATAAATATTCAAATGACGTTAGTTTGGCGTTTGTTTATAGTTAAAAATATACAAATATTTTCATAATATTTTCAAAAAAAAAATTACACGCAATAAAAAATAATAATAATAAAAATATTAAGAACACAAAATGTACATATAAATTTATGTGGACACGACTTGCGCATAAAAATTATTGAGGTTGCTTGAATTTACACGAAATGGGTTTATAGATTTTGCTGAGCAATATATTTTCTTATCACAAAATTAACATAATTTTAAGTTTTAGAAAAAATAAAAAGTATCTACATATAAAAGAATCTTTAGACAATAAATAAATAAATTTTTAAAGTGTCTGAAAGCATTTTTTTAAGCAACATCAGACAAAATATTTTTGTTTAGTACTTTGCAGCTTTTACTCAAATTCAGTACACAAACCAGAACAGCTGCAGCTACTTTTACAGTGACACATATAAAAGATACTTTTACAGCTACAAGCTTAAGCAACAAGTGCGCACTCAATTCGTTTAGAGTGGTGGTAGTAAACCCACTTTTTGGGATAATGTCAAACCACAAACGATAAGCTACCAACTGCCAACTGAATTTAAGATTAAACTGAATACGCTGCGACATAATGTTTATTTTTTTTTTCTCAAACAACGAAGACAACAACGAAGTGCATAAATCAAGCTCAGGTTACACAGTGCAAGCAAAGCCACTCACAGGAATAAAATCGAAATCGAAGGCAACCAGCCTGTTACTTTCCTATTGAATAAACTTGCGGCGTGACTCTGCGAGAAGAAAAAAATGCATTGAATCAAAAAAAGCAAAGTAAGCAAAAAAAAAAAAAAATGTCACACAAAAAGCCAATTCCAGAAAGGAAAAAAAAACAAAAAAGCGTTGAAAATTGAGATTCTTCATTTCTTAGATATAAGCAGCGTCGTCGCTTAAGCGTTGGCGGCAAAATTCAAAAGTCTAAAAAAAAAATTTCGTTAAAAATTAAAATGAAACGAAAAAAAAAAAAATAATAAATCGCTAAAATACTTTGCAACTTGCTGCGCGTTTTTTTATATTTCTCAGCTTTTTAGATTTCTTTTCCACAACACCACCACTGCTAGATTTTATTTAATTGATTAGGCAAACGTGTTTGGACACATTAAAAAAATCTCGCACTTGCATGTCTAAAACTTTGAGAAAACTTTAAATTTTATTTTTAAACGAAGATTTTATACGCTTTATAACTGAGCACACTGCTGTGTGTTTGATAGAGGCCTAAAAGCCAAACTTATTTTAAGTAAAAATAAATTTTAAAAATATTTGAAAATTATACAATAAAAAAATGTTAAACTTAAAAGCGTAGGCTTATAATTCGCAAATAGTTTATGATAAGCAAAGTGCGTCAATAATTAAAATAAGAAAATACCAACTTCGTAACAAATTCATAGTACTCTACACCACATTATTTATAGCGCATAATAAACTCAAATTGAAATGAACACCATAACCAAAATTAAATAAGACAACGCATTGCGGTGGCGTTTGAAAGCAAAAAAAAAAAAATTAAATACACAAACATTTGTATCTATAGAAATCAATAAAGTATCTTTTTAAGCCAAAATATTTTAAACGCAAAAAATATATTTAAGCAAGCTAATACACTGACAGACAACTGCAATTTTAAACTATGTTTAGCTAAAAACTATTACATCATACATATATAAACTTCTTGATTTATTTATTTTTTTTTATTTGCAACGCATAACGCTTTAAGCCAAGTTTGAGTTCATAACTTGGCTAATGACTGCTAAGCTAAAAAAAAAAATAAAATAAAATACAAAATAAAAAAATATTACACTATAATATCGAAAAATAAAATAAATAATTCACAAGTTACTTTTTGTGTGTAGCTCGCATTTAGCTTGTTTAGTGCACAAATTTGTTGACTTTAATGTTTTGTTTTTTTTTTTTTTTTTTATTTTAATAGATTTTTTCTTTTCAACTTGGCTATATACACAAGTCTCAAGTATTACTAAAGCTAACGATTATGACTTTTTGCACCGCAAACCTGGCTGTCTGTCTGTCTGTACTGTCTGTCTGTCTGTCCGTCTGTCTGACAGTTAGTTAGTTGATTTTATGGCTTTATACTATTTGTACTTTTGTATCTGCGCGTCAAGTTCACTTGGCAATTGGCCGTCACATAGAATGACCCTGTATTCGCTCGCCTCTCGCGTAATTAAGTTATGAATGCTAATGTTGTAATCAATTTCGTGCTTAATTTGTCTTGTGGTTGGCATTTACGTTGTTCGAAACTAATTTTGATAATGCATAGATTGTAATTTGAGTGAAAAACGTATTAATAAAAGCAATATGTATTGGTTCGGTAAAGAGCAGTAGAAAACAAAGTGCTCCGAAGAGCCCTTGTTACTGCATCTTTTGGAATGAGGGAGGCCTCCGATTTCGCATGTCGAACTCCCATTGCATTTACACTGAGCATGACCGGTCGACAGTATGATACTTTCGTAAGGCCAATTCGGTATAATGTACATTCTAAATGGCCTTACGAAATAAGGCAAGCATGTGAGCACGAATACATATTGTTCGTGCCTGCATATAATCTCTTCCCTTATTTCGTAAGACCATTTAGAATGAACCTAAAATTACTTTACAAAATGTAAGCAAGAACGAGACCACTCTTATTTCAAAAGATGTATCAAAAATGAAAGAGGAGTCAACCTTTACCATCGAATTAAAATAAGATTTTGTATTGGTCGGCAGTTGACCAACTCTAATATACCTTAATATATTTTTATTTTTTTTTTTTTTTTTTTTTATTTTTTTTGTTTTATTTAACAAACATTTAAATAAAAAAAAAAAAAAAAAAAAACGTGCGCGAAGCCGCCGTTACAAGGCACTCTTCCTTCTGGCCTTACATTCTAAGGCAATTATCTATCTATCTGACACCCAAAAGACCATATAACAGTTTCTGTTAGAGTTACCTCTAAATGAAAAAGGTTCTAAATACCTTTATTTTAGAAACAACTTTGACTATTTTTTGTTAAAATAATTTGAAAATTTGTAATTTAAAAATTAACTTTAAACGATAGTAAACCCTAAGGAAATGTTTACATTGTTTTTTTTTGTAAATAGTACATTTAAAAATAATTTATGATATGTAACGATAATATACCGGGTATGATTTCTTATTAAAAACATTTAAAAAATGCAACGGTTTAATGCACATGGGTAGTTCGTCTCCTCTTGTAAAGTTAATGTTTTATAAACTTTCAGACAAACTTTAAAAAAAAGAATCAAACGAGTCAAAAAATTATTATTCATAAAGAATCCTTTTGGATACACCTTCCGAATGCAATAAAATATACTGCTCGTCACTTAAATAAGCTTCAGTTCTCCCAAACCAATTATGCGATTGGGTGGTTATTTTTTCAATTGAAGTTTATTTATTTCCCAAACGACTTAGTCAGGAGTGTCACACAAAATCCCTTCGGTTTTTTTAAATTTTTATAAATATTCTAAAGTTTATTCTACATTTTTAAAAATAACAAATTTTGGTGTATATTTATTTTTTTAAAAGTAATGTTTAAACTTATTGTGAATTATATTCATTATTTGATTAAATTAAATTATAGAAGAGATTTCAAACCAACCAAAATAGATTTTGTGTAGTACTCCAGTATAGTTTCATATTACAAACAAATATTTAACAAAACTTTTAATATACTAAAACTTATGGATTTTGTTGATCACTTGAATTATACCCCCACGTTTAAATCTTATGGGTATTTACAAAATATGTAAAATGAAAATTTGCTTAATACATAATACGCATTCTAAACATGTTTAAATCATGAATGCTTCGTCCTATTTAAAAAGAAAAAACTTAGAAAATTCTATTTGGTACGGAATCATACAAATTTTTATACAATTAAGCGAAATGCAGGACCAACTATGTTTAATTGCTTGGATTGAATTCACTTTTAGTTGAGTACTGCTTCCTTGACTGATAAACTAGACATACCAGCCATCCCCAAACATTTTCAATTATAATCAGGTCAGGCGTGTATGGTGTCCAGCTCAGTTACTCCATATTTTGACTATTAATCCATGATTTGACGATTCTAGCTGTGTGGATTGGGGCATTATCTTGCTGAAATTTCCACTCCAAAATGCCAAATAATTCAAATGCTTCATGCAAAGCTTTTTCTAAATCAACCTTGTACATTGTCGCATTCATTCGATTTGTCACAAACTTTAGCTCTTAAGTGCCATAATAAGAGATTAAGACGAATTAATTAACTTTGTCTTAAAATCTTGAAGAGAGAGGAAAAATTTGTCTATACAAAAAATGTAGCCAATAAATTGAACTTCATTTTCCTCTTTACCTTTATCTTTCTATTTATGAAAAATTTTGAGTTATTTCGATTTTATTTTAAAACAATAATGCTCGACTGCAAAGTACCCTGTACCCAAACCTTATATACCTTAAGTTAAGTCCTGTCTTAGTACCATACCTCATTATTTTGGTTTTTCATACAAAAAATGGGGTATATTTGTATGGGGGCCATACCTAAAATTTTTTGATCCTATCCATATTAGGATATTTCATTGAGACTATCATAGGCGTAATTAAAAAATTAAGTTTTTATACAAAACCCCAAAATTTTGGGGTGAATTTAAATAGGGGTCTTGTAAGTGACGGCTTAGGAGAGTCTACGATTCAAATATGGAAGCTCCATCTCTTATAGTCTTATAGGCAGAGGGCATGACGGAAGGACAGACATAGCTAGTTCAACTCCCCTTCCAATGATGATGAAGAATATATATTCATTATAGGGTATATCTAGCCTATCCTTCTGCGTGCCACATACATACATTCGCACAAACTTAATATACCCTTTTACCCTTTGGGTACAAAGTATAAATATCTTCACATCAAACATCTATCACCTTATAAAGTATATATTGTACGTGATTTTAAGTAGCTAAAATCTTTTGTTTATTGCTATGAAATATGCTTAATTCAAAACAAAAAAGATTTTTTATCTTGTCATAGATAAATCTTTCATGCGCAATAGATTAACACCAAGACAAAAACTAAAAAACAAAGTCAAATGGCATTATAGAAACAATATACTACTTCACAGATACAAATAGACAATAAAGCCGCTAAAAACATCAATCATTACAAATAGAACAAAGCAAACATTCTTTTGAACCGTAAACTTTAAAAGCTAAAAAGACAAAAAACAAAAACAAAACAAATCTTCAAACACAAACACAAACAAAAACTTAAGCTTGTTAGACAAATTAAAAGCTTAATTACTTTTCAATGTACTCTACAAGGAAGTCAAATTATAATTAAGTGGAACAACAAAAACAAGCAAAGAACATACACATACATAAACTATTACAAATCCAAGCAAATTTGGATAACACAATTTGAGATACATACACAATTTTTGCGTTATGAATGCAAGAATGTTGTTATAGTTTTTTAGTTAAATATTAAAAAAAAAAAAAAATACGCAAATACGACAAGTTGTGCAATAAAAAAAATAAAATAAAATAAAAGCTACATCTTGAAAACAAGTTTCAGCATGATATGTGGGTAGCCTAATGAAATTCCGCAAAAATCTAACGTTTCAACAAAACAATGTGAGATAGAAATTTTGAGATACTTTAGACGAGTATTTATGGCGCAAAAAAAAATGTTAAAGGCAAATTGTAAAACAAAAAAAAAACGACGGTTTTATTAATGAACAAAAGTGAAATACGAGCATACCAAGTAACTTGCGTGCGTATCTTATGGTTTTTTTTTTTTTTTTTTTGATTATTATTCTCATGCAACATGCCAAGCTTGCATAAAATTCTTAAGCTGAAAAATTATTTTAAAAATTGTTTTTTTTTTTTTTTTTGACTTGCTTTAATATTTTATCGCATCTTCGACACAAAGTATAATTAGCGTGCGTTGACGTTTGCTATAATTGTATCTTTTTTTTTCTTTATAGGAAGCCGCTTATTAAATTTGTATTAAACTATAATTTAGTTAATTTTGTTTGATTTAGTCTGTGTGTGCCAACGATAAAGTGTAAAGGAAATTGCCAACCATTTCAGTGTGTGATGTCGCGATATGCAATATAAACTTGAAACTTAAATTGCCAAGTGCAGTTTTATGATTCGAACGAAATGAAATAGTTAACAACAACAGCAGCAGCTGCTGTCATTTAGATAATTTTCAGTCCATTTTTGTTATACCAAATGCGCTAATTTTCCAAGGAAAATGAAAATTGTTAGCTGACTTGGCCATTTTCACTGAAAGTTTTGTGTGAATTTAATAGTTTGAGTTGGATGCTATGTGCGAGTCTTTATTTTTTTTTTTTTACGTTTAACTTTTTTAGACAATTTAATTTTCACTTTTGGTATTCAATTTAATGCGTACAATAAGACTTTGTATCTTTTTTTTTTTTAATTTTTTATTTGGCTGTTACTCTGAAAACTTGTTGTTTAAGCGTGTTCCGCCCCAATATAACACCAACAACACTCACAAAGGTGTGATATTTTATGGCAATATAAATTTATTATAGCATTTTTAGTAATTGTAACTAACTTATAAATTCTAGCTGCTATAGAGTTAATCCCAAACATTCCTGTATACTTTAACGAGGTACTAAAATTTTGAATACCAAAAGAACACGAAGGAGCGCACTGCATTTAGTATTAAAGAACTTTTTGTTTCAAGTCCCTGTTGGTTTCTGTAACATTTTGCAATAACCATAACTGTACTAATTTCGACATTGTCACAATTTTCAATAGTGGGAACTTGAATTAATAATGTCCGTTGCATGAGAGGAATACGAAAGAATATTTCAATGCGGGGAGTTCTTTTTCATTATTGTAATATGAAGAAAAGTACGGCAGAGTACGTCATTGAATATTAGTAGAAGTTTACGGCGATTATGCTGTAACTGAAAATTCGTGACGGAAGTGCTTTGTTCTCTTTTAAAGTGGTGATTTTGTTGTGAATGACCAAGAACGTCCAGGTCAGCCGAAAAAAGTTAAAGACTCGATAAAGATCCATGTCAAACGCAACAAAAAATCATTGGGAGTTGATTATGCAATAATTTCCACGAGTTTAAATGTTTTGGGAATTCCCGAGTGAAGTTGGGAGTCGATTTTTCACTTGCAATTTGGTCACTAGCGATGAAAAATGGGTCCATACGATAAACCCAAGCGCAAAAAGTTATGGGTTTTGCACGACCAGCCACGAACATCCTTTGCAAATCCAAATTTGGTGGGGCCAGTGTGGAGTGATCTACTACTAGCTTCTAAAACCGAATTACCTAGGAACTCTATTGGACTAAACACATGCAAAGGTACGACAAAGTGATTTTGAACCATGACAACGCTCGGCCACATGTTGCAATACCCTCTTGGAACCGCTGATGGGAATGGGAAATCCTTCCCCTCCCGCTGTATTCTCCATACAACGTTTATTCCAATTAACACCTCTTTCGGTCGATAAGTCATGGCCTTGCATAGCAGCAGTTCACTTATTATGAAGATGACTAAAAGTGGTTCGATTCTTGGATTGCCTCAAAAGACGAGTCGTTCTTCCGACATGGCATCCGCAAATTGTCCAAAAAATGTGACAATGTATAATATTAGCTAGCGATGGACAATACTTTGAATTATATATTTGTAACCATTTTTGGACAATTAATTTGGACAATTTATTTAGGTCCCAATATAAAATTTATTTGAAAACCACTCAAAAAGTATTACGGTTCGAACGGTTCCTATTAAATCGGCTTGCAGCCCTGCTTAAGACTCATTTCACATTTAAGCATATGAAAAGGACTTGTCGTATTCCCTTTGCCTTGTGACTATACGCTACTCTTACAACTGCCTCTGTTCATCTAGCATACATTTATCTATTTTAAAAATTTTATATTTTATTAAATCAAAATGCCTTCATTCATGCATTCTATCAAATACATTTTTTTTATGTTTTCACTTAAGCACAACCTTTTTTGAACTCTTGCAAATACCAAAAAAAAAAAAATTTTACAAAATATTCCAATCTGTTAACCGACTGGACCGGACCGGACCGCCTTCAAAACTATGCAAGGCATTTGTGTCAAACACGCAGCGACGCTGATCACAAAAACAACGACGATAAAGTTGACCCAATATACGAACACGATTGGACATACAAGCGGGTAGTAAGAGCAATACCAGCCAGTAGCCCAAGCAATTGCATGAATCGACAGTAGCATATATTACCAAATCTGTACAATCAGTTTTCCCCAAACGAGCGAATGAACGAACGAACGCTACTGCTGCTCATTGTATACAATAGCTCAAAGCTAAAACTGGCAACAGCGAAAGAAAGCCAGAAAGGCAGAGAAAATTCACTTAATAAGGATAAACGACTGACTATAAGCAAACATTAGAAAGAAAGAAAGAAAGACGAAAAAAACGTGCAAAACGAAATATATAGCGTGAGACAAATGTTTGTGAGAAATATATCGCATGAGAGAAAAAATATTTTATAGCTAAAAACGTAAAAAAAAAATATCTACTTACATTTTACTGTTGTATTTTCCTCTTCGAAGCTCGTTACTACTGCAGCAGCAGCAACAAAACAAAAAAATTTTGTCTAAAATTGTTTTGTTAAATTTTCTATAATTTTGCGCAAATCTTTGCCGAAGATTTGTTGTTCCTTTTTTTTCTTTGTTTTGTAGTTTAATTAGCACGCGAGCGTTATGTGAGCCTTCCTTTGCAGCAGCAGCAGCAGCAACATCATTTCAACAGCAACAGCAGCATTTGTTGTACGTAGTATGTATCTTAATTCAACTGGAAGTCGTCAAAGTTCGTTAGTAAGTTGATTAGCACAACATGCAAGCACTGGCTGCAGCAGAGAGGAGTGAGGGAGAGAGTGCGCAGAGCAAAGAACGAGATTCACTAGACCTCGAATTGGTACATTCATTCATACATTTTGTAGCGCGTTTTTTTTTTTTTTTTTTTTTTTTTTGTAACTTAGTTGCTCTTTCCGTATCTGTAACTAAGTATCTATGACGTTTTGTTGTTGTTGCATGTTGTTGTCATCATCGGTGCATGTTGCCAGTTGCATGTTAATTAAGCACGCTTTAATACGCTTTGCTGTCTTTGTTGCTGTTAGTTTTTGTTGTTCACGTTTCAGCTGAAATACATATAGAGCGCACAATTCAATTGATAAGTATCTACATAATTATGCATAATTTTATAGCTTATGTATTGAATTTGTATTTAAATTGTTTTTTAAGTTGATTTTATTTAATATTTTTATATAGTTTTTTTTTTTTTTTAATGCTAAGCAGGTAGTTTTTGTCAATTTTTTAAAAATAAGCCCTTTTTTCTATTTTTACTACGTGCCCATTTGATTTATTTACGGATTTGATTTCCCCATAGTTACACATTGCAAAGGGTTTACATTTGGTATGGCGCTTTGTGAAATGAATTAAGCTTATTTGACAATGAAAAATACTAACAATCAGCGTTCATTTGAAGGTTTGAAGTTGATTTGTTTCAGAAATAATCCATTAAGTAGTTATTTTGGTTATGTACATAGTAACTTCTTCATTAAAAGTATCTTAATACTAAGAAAACTAGAAATCTATAAGTTAAAAGGAACTTAAGATAAATAAGATAGAACGCTACTTTCGAGATTCCTTATATATAATTATTATGACGCTTTAATAATGTATTATCTTTGATACCATTCTTTGTTGTAAATATATGAGAGATTCTAGCTATATTTTCCAAAAACAAAAATAATACAAAAAGGTAATAATTTGGAAAACCTCTTATAAAATTGCAAAATTTATCAACTTTAAAACCATTTGTAAGTGATCAATAAATTTCAAATATGCTTGTTCTGCCTCTAATATTCTTCGAGATAATTCGTTTCATAAGGTAGACCGCAGGACAGATGAATGAACGGACAGACGGACTCAGCTAGATCAACTCTCGCTTTTTTTAGGTGCTGATCAAGAATATAAATACTTAATAGCGTCGATCATGCCTCCTGTTGTCTGTTACAAACATTTGTATAAACTTAATAAAAATCTATATATATAAAAGAAAGTCGTGTTAGTTACACCACTTATAACTCAAGAACGGAGAAAGATTTGGCTGAAAATTGGTAGGGAGGTAGCTTAGAGCCAGGAGACGGACATAGGATATTTTATCCCGAGATTTTGGAAAATTTTGTCCCGGGGCCTAATGGGGGCCTTGAAACCGGAAAAGTCATATCTTTGAAGGAATAGACGTAGACCTTGAAACAGGGCTCATTTGAAAGATGGTTAAAAAACAGTTTTGGCGTTCAAGGTGTTCAAGAGATATCCGGAATTTGGACCTGGGACCCAATATAAATTTTTGACCAATTTTTTTTTTTATTACAGGTGGCCGGGGCTTAATGAGAGCTTTGAAAAAGTAAAATCTTTGGATTGAATAGACGTAGAGACTTAAAACTTGCCGCATTTTAATGATGGATAGTCGTGTTTAGGGAATTCAAAAATTTGAACCCAAATTTTTGAACAATTTATATTTAGCCAACAAATAGAAACAAAAAAAACGCGAGCAAAGCCGCGGGTAGATTCTAGTATTTTATAAAAGTATGTGGTATCTGTTGTATAAAAACGATTTGAAGATAATAATGTATCTTACAGATACTTAAAGATTTTACTTAATAGCTTAGTCGATAAGCCATGTTTATCTTTAATCATTATTTTTAATAAATTTTATCATTACTAAAATTCTTGTTTTTTTTTTTTTTTTTTAATTTTTATTTTAAAACTCTTTAAAATCATTTTAAATGATTAAAAATTATAAAATTAAATATATTCATATACATAACATACGAAGAAACAATAAAAAATCTATTCTTTACAAATATTTTCAGCTGTTTAGCTTGCCGCTAAATTCTTGGTCATCAAAGAGCACCTACGTGCCTACAAAATAATCATACCCAGTCAAAGCATTTCTATCTCTATCCAGCTGCGTCTTTGATGAACTTGCACCTGCCATGACTTGTAAAATTACTTCATGCGGATTCGTTTCGTTTCGTTCCGTTTCGCTTCTTTTGTTTCTGTTGCATTTAGAATTTTTTTTTCTTTTAAATCGTTTCAACAACTTGCTTTAACATAGAAATTTTCACGCTGATACAGCAATTTTGGCATTACATATTTGCTTTTGTTTTGAAAACATTTTACTGTCAAAGCGCCTGCAACAAAGCGCGCATATCTGCTGACAATTAAATTTCGAGACAAAAAAAATTAAACTCGTATATACTTACATATAAGTATGTATCTCTTAAGACATTTTGTTCTATGAGTCATGCAAAACAACCAAATTTACTGCCCACAATTTTATTTTATATTTATAAATGTATGAAATGAGTTAAGCTGGATTTTTATTTTTATAAGTGTATCTAGCATATTTATATGGCATTTTTATAGTCTATCCAAAAAAAAATTCTGTTTCTTAATTGTTTATATGACAAAAAATTTTTAGAGTTTTATAGTAAAAAGTGATTTAGTTGCTGATTGAAATATATGCTATGACATTTTAGATTCAGCTATTGCTGTTGTGATTTGTGAACACCAACGCAAGTGTATCTTATGGATTCGAATGTGCATTTAAAGATTTTATGGGCATCGATTAGAAAATATATAAAAACATTTTTAATAATTAAAGATTTTTTCGGAACTTCAACTGATTTAGAACACAAATCGAGGCCAAATTGACTACTTAGTCCCATGGAATAATCAAAATATAAAAACAATAACCTAAAAACTATAACTGCATCATTTTCAAAAAAGAATGCTCGTATTAGATTTTTAAACTTGTTGTCAGCTTTCGTGAGATAAATTATTTTTGCAAATGTTCTCGAAATAATTATTGAGAAAAGTAAGGTTTGATAAACATTTTTTAGAAATACTTTACTTTATTTTTGGCCCAACGCATTTAGACACTTCATATAATATTGGTGCACTCTAAACGTCTGTGGGAATTTTATTGTTCAATTGAACAGTGAGTCATACATTTATTTAAATTTTTATTTTATTGGACTATTATTTTTGTTTTTAATCTAAGTAATAAAAAATATATATTATTTTATCTATTTCATTTATAACTATTTTCAATTGTATCTTTTTGTAACATCACAGTTTTTTTTACAGTTTACATAAAATATATTTTTTCCTTTAAAACTGCATGTAAGCCTTTCCATAAAAATAATAAATTTAAAAAAAAATTGTTTAGCTCTACTTTAAAGCTAAAATGAAAATCATGTTTAACACACACACCTGTCGTCGTCGTCCAAGTCACCAAAAAGGCAAAAGCCGCCGCCAATTACAACAAAAAAAAATCAAAATAAAAAAAAAGCACAACTCAGTTACAAAAAACACTTTGTATTTTATTTAATAATAACACGCACAATAAATATATTTTTATTTTTTCGTTTGTTTTTTTTTGTTGTTGTTATTTTTTCTGTTGATGCATTTTGATGCACTTTTTTTCCCACAACATACAAACGAAAAGCGTAAATAAATAAATAAATATACGCTCAAGCCAAACGAATCAATCAAACACACAGAAAAACACACCCGCACGAAATGCGCCTAAAAAAATAAATGCGAAAAGTATCTCGTATCTTTAAGAACGTATTTTTTTTTTACTCATGCGCTACGACGTGTTGCAAGCGCTACGTTCGCTATGAAACTGCACATGAGCCGCCGGTTACCGGCTGGCAGACCGAACTGAAAGTATCTGTGAGATACAAACAAAACGATGCAATGTATATGTATACGTTAAGTTGTGATCCGATGCGATCCGATGCGATGCGCTGAGTTGTATAGAGCGTAAAACTTGCAATTCTAGCATCAAAAAAAATGTTTAAACCAAAATGTTTTTGCAAGTTCAACTAAATACAAAAAACAAAAACAAAAAACAAAAACACAACGACAAGATCATCCGCTAAGATTAGACAAGAGACGCGAATGAGAATATATCTAGCGGATGCAACGACCCACGGAATGGAAAAAAAACGTTTAAAATGAAAGAATGAAATATCAAAATAAATGTCAAAACGGAAAAAAAAAATTATTCGCGAAGTGCAATACGAAAGTATCTAACGATAAATATTTAGTTACTTTTTTTCTTTCTTTCTCTCTTTTTTTTTCTTTATTGTATAATTGCGAGCGCAAAATGTATCTAACGTTTGCGGCGGCTTAAAGTAAACTGAAGCCTTGCTTTTGAGTGTTGCTTTTGACAACAACAAATCAGACAATAGTGTTGCTGTTTATTGTTAGTATTTGTTGTTGTTGCTATTGTTTGTTCTGCTGCTGTTACGCTTATTAAGGCAAAACAGCGTTTTGTTGTTTTTACTATATTAAAGTGTACAGCAACTGTTTGGTTTTGTTGTTGTAATTGTACACTTACATTAACATGAAGAAGCGCCGCTTAAATGAAGAGAAATATAAAATTTGGTCGTATCGAGGGATTAATACTCTAAGAATTTAAATCAATGATGAAGTGAGAGAGAGTTTACTAGTGTTGGAAAAAAAAACACTTTCGGCAATCTTTTCTATCTTTTAGATACTTTTCTTTTAAATACTTTACACAGTGAAATGTAATATCGCTAATCACTCTGCGACTCAAAAATCTCTTTTTGCCAACACATGAGTTTACACATTATTCTTTAGAAAAAATTTAATTTTTCCTGAAAAGATGGGTAGACGAACGAACAACAGACAGACAAACGAACATTGCTATATCAACTCTATGCATAACCAACTAATTAAAAACTTAAAAAAAAATTCCTTAGCTTAAAAAAAGTATCTCATGTACGTCTGAAAAATCGCACGAATCGAACTATAAGATAATTCACATATACCCATTTCCATTTAAAAATGTAGCGAACTATGTTGCGATAGATGCCAGCAACATGTTGCTGTGGACAACACTGCAACAATGTTTTGTATCTAATTCCAACACTTGTGCATAATTATTCAAATCAGTTTGTGTGAATCATTATTGAATAAGACAATAATGTCGGCATCCCAAGAGAAAAAAAATAAAATCCATTACAGAGTAACAAAGTATCACAAACAACCCTTACAGATACAACAAACTCACACACAGCTAGTTAAATTAGATGCAAACATTTGTGTATCATTTAGATACTTTATACAGTTTTTAATGTATTTAGTTTTTCAATTTGCGCCCAATCAATGCTTTGTCAATGGATACTTAACAATTTTTCTCGTACGTGTTTTATGTCTATTTCAAATCATTTGTACGAGCGCGAGTATCTTGCGTAATGAAAAAAAAAAGATTGTTATTTTTTTCGTCCTACTTTTTGTTTGCTTTATTCTACTAAGATATTTTTAGTTTATGGACATTGTTAACCCTTTTATTTTCTTGGTATGCACATGCGTGTTTGTGTCAACTAAGCCGTCAGGACATTTATTTGATTTTTTTTTCTACGCTACGATCTGTGCTGTGTCGGCGACTTAGAGTCATAAATTGG
Source organism: Leucophenga varia (assembly GCA_018903435.1). NCBI lineage: Eukaryota > Metazoa > Arthropoda > Insecta > Diptera > Drosophilidae > Leucophenga > Leucophenga varia. The sequence continues at coordinate 389,984 of JAEIFJ010001264.1, read as the reverse complement.
AATTCGTTGCTTGATAATGTCTGTCTGCAGGCAATTTTATGTTATAAATCACACGAATAAAGGTGCAGTAAGTTAAGAAACTAATAAAAAAAAAAAAAAATGAAAACGAATTTGTGGTCTATTCAGACGTAAGCCGTTTATTTTGTATGAATGAGTTGCATTTATTTATAACGCATTTGAAAAAAAAAATATTTTGTAGTAATGAAATCTGAAAGGAAATTTAAAATTAGCGAGCGGAACAAGACTCCCTGAAATGAAAATTAATATTACTTTCAGGTTTACGCTTCAGTTTTGCTCTTAAAAAAAAAGTAAAAAATTTGATATCAAATAGTTGGACGATTTGAGCCAGATTGGGATATTTCCCTTCGAAAAGCGTTGTACCTCAATGATTTGGCTACAATTTTTGTGAGGAATACAACTTCGTATCTCGTCAAGATTTCGAACTTTATTTATTCTTCTCGAACATTCAAATTGGTCCCCTACCTTAATTTTAAAATTTAGAAAAATATAACCAAAATACTTAATTATATTAGTCTATAAGATCGTAAATTAGGTCTTTGTAGATTTAAAGTTGCATTGTTTCGAAAAGGGGTACCAAAAATAGTTGTCAAACTAAATCTCACAATAGGAACTGATGTTGCTTAGGTTGGGTTTATACAATACAATGGTCCTCAAAAATGTGTATGCATTTTCAGGCTTTAATTGAAAGATAATAAAAAGAGATTTCAGAAAAGTATACATTTGTTAGAGTTTCTTTATTTGTGAATGTATATCTGGGGGGCTGTTTGTGCGATCAAATATTTATTCCAGTTCCATCTTTAGTTAGATCCTCGTACATGGGCGTAGCCAGGATCATCTCTAGGGGGTCGGGAGGTTATTAAAAAAAAAAATTTTTTTATGATTTGATTCCAACAACTGTAAACGTTTGGATTTTCTTCAAATTTATCAACTTTTATACTCACCATACATAGTGTGAAGGATATATATGTATATATATTCATCTTGTCTGAAAGTTTGTAACGCATTGAAGGAGACGTCGTCGATCCTATAAAATATATATATTATTGATCAGCTCGACGAGACGAATCGATCTAGCCATGTCCGCCTGTCTGTCTGTCTGTCTGTCCGTCTGTTTATTTCTACGATTTTTTTTTCGATGAAAATATGAAGATATTGAGCTGAAATTTGAAACTTAAGGTTTTCTCGGGAACGACTACTTTGTATGTTAAAACCAAGGTGCCACTCCCATTTTTAGGTATAGCCCCCATTCAAACTTACAGCTTTTTTTAAAGTTTTTATGTGAAAATAGTTTTTATTTATGAAGATATTCACTCCAATCTGGGTAAAATCACTCCTACTGTCATCCTTTGAATGTACTACCGATATGACAAGGATCGGGTCGCTATAACCTATACAACCTACAACCCTATACAACCTACTACTTTTTTTTATTTTTTCAAGAAATTTTTTGTTATGTTATGTAAAATTTTTCATATATACAGGGTCCGCCATCTAACATTTTTTTTTTTGAACTAGTGGTTATTTCGAGTGTGGCAACACTGATGTCACATCTGATTGTACAGAAAGTTAGTTTTATCCTTCCGCTGAACGAAAATGGTTGTGTATACGATTGAGGAACGCGCTTGGCCGAAGACCCGGAATTTTACCAAAAAATCATCTTTTCCGACGAAGCTCATTTCCATCTTGGCGGCTACGTCAATAAGCAAAATTGTCGTATTTGGGGGACGGAAAACCCGCACGTGATCGAAGAGAAGCCAATGCATCCTCAGAGAGTTACTGTTTGGTGCGGATTTTGGGCCTGCGGCATCATTGGCCCATTTTTCTTCGAAAATGCGGCAGGAGCCGCCGTTACGGTCAATGGCGAACGCTACCGCGCCATGTTAACGGATTGGTTCTTCCCGGAAATCGAAGACGAGGACTTGGACAACATTTGGTTCCAGCAAGACGGCGCACCGTGCCATACAGCCAACGTTACGATCGATCTTGTGTTTTGTTTTTATTGCATTTAAAAAAAAAAAAAAGTTACGTGGCGGACCCTGTACTTCTAATATGAGCCCTAACTTGAGATGTCCCCACCCAACCTCTTTGCGGAAAATAATGTACGTCACTGATGATCATACAAAAACTAATTAAAATTTTGTGTGGTGGGTATTTGAGCTTCGGTTCTATCGAAGCTAACGCTTTTTCTTTTTTTTTTTTTTTCAATCCTGTCACCATTTTCAAGAACAAATTTTATATGCAAGCTCATAAGGCACTACCTGGTAAGCCTTTCTTCTTCATCGTGCTTCACAGCCTATGCACTCCATATGGAAATATCTGTATTAATTGTTGGTATAAATTTGTTTGCTTTCTTAAATTGGTCAAAAACTTCAATCTTTTTTAAATCTTTTTCGCGCAAATTATGTATATTCCACAAATTATGTATACCAAAAATTAAATCACCACCACCAACCACATCACACATCTGCTAAAATTCTATAAATTCCTTTTGTTCCTCTTGACTAAAGCATTTGATGATATGAGCGGAAAAACTGGAGTATTTTTATTTGAAAAGAGGTCAAGAACGGGCTATTCATTTTCGTTGGCTGCCGGAGGATTATTTCTATTCTTTTGCGTTTCAGTCAAAGACTCTTTTACTCTTATATCGGCTGTTATTAAATCCGAATTTATATGATCACATGCAAAATATTCTCATATCATAATATGAGAATAAAAGCCTTTGCTACAGGGCTGCAGTCAGGTAATGTATTGGGGAAGTATAATTTTTGCATTCTTCACGTATACATTAAAAACAAAAAGAAGGGAATTCCCTATCAACCCAAAGAAAAAAAATATATTCACTTTTGTCGGTAAGTTTGAAAGCAAAATTCTTGGTCAGCTCGGCGAGACGATATAACGATTTCAGTCTGTCCGAAAATGGATATCAAGTTCGGCATAAGTGATTCTAATGTTGGTTCCATCTATAATCAGTTCTCAAAACAATGTATCGCAAAGTATCATGATGCCCCGAACTTATGACTTGCATGTCTCAACTTTATTAAAAACAAACAAATCTATACACACGTTTCTCACAACTTGATGACCTACAAGTGAACTTAAAAAAATTATTATACCTACGAGTGCCACTGCTAAGCCACATGCGCAAAGGTTAATTGTCTAAAATTTCTTAAGTGTATAAAAAATGATACACAATTTAGATAAGAGTATCTTTTAAGCTAAAAAGTTTCTATGTAAAAATTTTATGGCACACAATCGTTTTACCCGTTAACTAAGAATTTTGCCAAAACTAAAAACAAAAATATGTACTAAAATTTAATCCGTTTTTTTTCTAATAAAATTGCACAAAAGTTATTTGGCGCCTTTGACTTTGGTAAATTAAATGCGAACAAATTGTTAAAACGTGCGCCGTGGGCCACACAAAGAGTATGTACCACGAAATATACAGAACCGATGAACTGGTGTTCGTTCATGCCAAAATAAAAAATAAATAAAAAAATAAAAGATCAAGATGAAGTGGAAGTGGAAGGCGAAGTAGAAGTAGAAGCCAACTATGCCGCTTCTTAAGCAAAACAAAAGGCGCACTGTTGCGATTGTAATCTATATTTATTGTATGACTTGGTCAAAAAGCCACAAGATCTTACCACCACCGCCGCCGCCGCAGTCACAACTTCTCACACGAATGCAACACAATGCGTGACTCTCTAGCTACAATATTTTTTTTTTTTTCTGTGGAGCACTCTAGAAGTGCTGATAGTATAAACTGAAGACGACAGGCTTTGAATTCATCGAAGAGTTGTATAGGCAGATAGACCAGTCAGTTGGCTAACAAGTCTGAGCTTAAATTATACTGAAGTCTAGCAAAGATTGCATAGTTGCTTTAGTTTTAGTTACAATTCGACCACAGTTCCATCCAGTTGCGTTGCGTTGTTATTGTTTTTTTTTTTTTTAAGCATGTTGCATGTTGCACACGCTAACGAAGTTGACAACCCGTTGACATTTGATCTCCAAGCTCGAAGTTTATGTTGTATTTCAATCGACTGCAAAAAAGCCATTGCATGCCTAAAGTGAATCTGGCAAAAGAAGACAGATTAATAGATACACACATGCAAAAAATCGTTGTACGCAGCCGCAGAAAAAAAAATGCATCAAATGTTGAGGTTTTCTCTAAAATATAATATATAAATTTCTGATCGATCTAAGTTTTTCTAAAATAAAAAAAAATTTCTTTGCAAATACAATTTGATTTTTGTTTTATTTATCAAACAAGAAAAACAAAAAAAGGGACACCCACACAATTAAGTAAACCAAAGTTTTGTGCAAAAAATTGCAGTTTAAAGCAAGTTACTAAGTTGCAGTATTAGTAACTAAAGACTAAAAAAAAAAAAAAAAAAAATGGTACGTATACCAAAAAAAAATCGCTTGGACATAAACTAGAACCTTACCAAAAACGCACCGCTGCGCACAGCTTAAGCTTATAAAATTCGTCTAATAAATTTACATAAGTAACTCGGCAACAAATTGAAATAATATTAATACTCGCTCGCTCACTCTTAATTAAAATTAATTAAATACCAGAAACAATGCGCGCTTAACAAAAAAAATGTCTAAACTTTACAGTTTCGCCTTCGTTGTGGCAGCAACTGGTAACTTATCATCCTTTTCATTAGTAATCTGTTGTGTAGTAGTTGTTTTTGTGCTTTCATTATCCTGAGTTTGTTCTGGCAGCAAATTTCCTAATGCAAATATGTTACGTGGATCAAGTTGTTGCTTTGTGGCTTTATACAATTCTAGACCGGTATTGGTGACAGCATGACGGAACCAGCGACTACGTATTTTGCCAACACCATGATGATGCGATAGTGAACCACCGCAGGCGAGAATTTCATCACGCGCACTCATCTCGATGGCTTCAAAGGTACCAACAGGATCTGGAATACCTGAATATCGAAAACCGAAATAGAAGTAAACACAAGCGCCAGCATCATAAGTTTGTGTTACGCGTGCAGAGATGGTGTAGTGTAGTATGCGACGCTTGTGGCATTCCTGTTGCACAAACATTTGGTATTATTATTAATTTTCAAATAATCAAAATAATAAAAATTATTATACATACCAATTCTACACGACGCTTTACATTACGACAGAGTTTGCTGCAACGATCCCATGGCACAGAGGTTTCAAACGATTCAGCAACAATTTCCTGATTAAGACCAAAATCCTGTGTAACAAAAAAATACATTAGCAGCTTATTTACAAGAGGCTCATACGTTTGTACAAAAATACTCACTCTAATATAGGCAATAACAAACGTCAGTATATAGCCGCGTTCGCCATTTTGTCCACCAGCTGGAAAACCACCAAACCGTTTTGCAATCTCATAGATAAGCGTCTCCTGCCGATTAACATCTGCTTCCTCGCCTTCGAAGAGTAACGTTGCGGCACATAATTTGGTCAGCTCAATACCTTTTATATGTGAAACATAAGCCTTTTTCAGTTTATCAACACAATTTTCAAACCAACTCTTTTCCGGTTTGAGTGCCTGTCCAAACATAAACTGTTCATTATCCATTAAACGCACTGAGGCGGGTTGACAGCGTCTACGCGCTACTTCGCGCATAAATTGCACACCGCTTTCAAAATCCGGAAATGCTAACGAACCATAACGCTTAACAGGCGGCAATGGACGTACTTTCAGTACTACTTCCGTTATAACGCCCAATGTACCCTCTGAACCGAGTATAATATGATTAAAATCTGGTCCAACAGATACTCTAGGTGCACTACAATCACGTTCCAAGGTACCGGCTGGTGTTACCATACGAACACGCACTACCAAATCTTCAATATTACCGTAGACATTCTTTTTCATGCCCGATGCACGTGTTGCAACCCAACCACCGAGTGTAGAAAACTCATAGCTATCCGGTTCATGACCCACCGTTAAACCTTCAGCGCGTAGTACACGCTCCAAATCCTGTCCAACAATGCCCGCTTCAAAGCAAACAGTAAGATTTTCACGATTTAACCATAACAAACGATTCATTTGCGACGTATCAAGTACACAAATCATGCGCTTCTCCTGCTGTGGACAAGTAATGGCACCCGAAACAGAGGTACCACCGCCAAATGGTATCAGCATGACGTTATGCTTTTGCGCCAGCGCAACTATCTGCACAACATCGGAGTGCGCTCGTGGCCAGACGACTACATCAGGTATACGTTTGTACTTATTGTGCCAAAGATAATAGATATCATGCAACGTTTGTCCATGACACCGTACCAGCCGATCAATGCCTTCCTGTGAGTATTCAATTTGCGATGCAGCGGTAGAAAGTTCCTGCATAAAGGCAGCATTAACGGTGGGTGCAGGAAATTGCGCAGGCAGCCGAGGATACGATTTTTTGCTGTCGATGGTTAGATTAAATTTACGTTGTACCCAATCGGTAAAACTGGGCAGCTCACTGTTGCCTAGCGGGTACCTTAAATGAATGAAAATGATTTTAATTTAATTTCTATTGTTGCTATTGCCGCAATAACTTACTTGTCACCACCACGAAAACAAATCATTGTATTATCCGCATAGAATTGTGAGTCATTATAACCCCAACCATACCATTTAAGCGCATCTTGACTGCAAGAAAAAAAATAAATAAAATAAAATTAAAATATGTGAAGCCCAAAAAGCCGGCAACAAAACAAAACCAAAATTTGTGTATAACACTTACCGCTTTTTTGGTATAACACTTTGCACGCTTTTCGTTAAACGTTCATCAATGAGTTCACCTGTCGCTGCTTGCTGCTGCTTCTGTCTGCTAACGGTATTTTGCGCGCTCGACATGTTTTTGTTTGTGTGTGTAAAAATATTTGGCAATTTTTTGATTTGGATTGGGTATTTAATTATTTACAAATTATGTGTGCAATTGTTAATCACTTATTTGGTTTTTGTTTAGCTGCTGCTGCTGTTTTATTCTTTTCTAAAACAAGAAAATTCAAAGCACACTTTGATAATTTTTTATATGTGAAAAAATATTTTCTCTTCTCTCTTTTAGCAGCGGCGCCTTTAAATGAGTAAAAATCGATTTTTTTTTTTAATGTTTTGCGCGCCGTTGTTTCTTTTATAATTTTCTCTTTTTTGAAATTTTTTGCATAAAATTTGTGTACACTTTTTATTAGTTATAAAACTTTTTAATTGTTCCAAAATTATGTTTTTTTATTAAATAATTCTAACTATTTTAAACACTTTATTTTTGCATATTTTCTATTAAAATGAATGATTAAAATATATGCAAATAATTTACACTAATTCCGCTAAAGCAACCGAACGTGTTGCCTGTGCACTGAGAACTGTTATCCGGGGTAGTAAAAAAAAAAATGCTTTTCTCCTGAACTTGCCGAAAATGGCTCAATAATTGAGTAAAAACTTTTTTGAGTATGATAAGAATATGCTCAATAAAATTTGTTTTTATATTTATAAATTAATAATAAAAAAATAATTTAAAAATAATTTTAAAAAATATTTGTATATATATATATATATATATATATATATATATATATATACATATATATAATAAAAAAAATATTTTAAAATATTTAAAAAAATATAAATATTAAAAAAATATAAATATTAAAAAAATAAATAAATAAAAAAAAAAATAAAAAAATAGAATTCTTAAAAAAATATAAAAATATAAAAAAAAAATAAATATATATTTTCAAAGCAAAGTAATCTATGTAATATTTTAAAACTTAATGATAAAACATTTGTCACTTTAGATTTGATATTATTTTTTCGGACTCGTGCGAGCAGTCTCGCTTAGACAGAAAAAAAAATTATAAATTAAAATTTTTTTAACCTAATTTTTTTTCTTTTTCGCTTGCCAAATCCGAAAAAATGCCCGGCACTAAAAAAAGTCTGTCACCAAGACTTCTACCACGAAGTCTACAAAGCATACAAAGGCGGCAATAACTAAAGGTGCTACTGAAGCTGAACGGGTGATCGATAGTGCAGCTAGGTATGTAATCAAAAATATAAGACATCAAAACCCACTATTTTGTATTTCAACAACTCCTTAACCTTCACCACCCAACAATAGTGTCTCTTCGCAACCGGTAACAGTATCAAAGGACACAAAAACCGAATCAGCTGTTAAGAGTCCAAAAACCGCAACAAAAGTTGGCAAGAAGAAGAGCAGCAAAAAATGAACTGACTTGAAAATGCGAGACGAGCATTGCATTTAAATTGTATTTAAGTAAAATGATAATTTAAATTAAATTTATATTAAAAAACAAAAAATAGAAACATATTTTTTTTAATTCTAACCAAATATTTAAATGCATTTTGCATTGCATTTGAGTGAAAAATATGAATGTTCTTTGAGCTTTTTGTGCATTGCGCCGGCGTTGAACTTTTGCCGGCAATAGAAGAATGTGTACATATGTATGTATATACACACATACATCATACATATGTAACGCAGTGGGAGACTAAGAGCACAATGAGCCCGAGCAGGGTTAGTTTACTGTTTGTTGTTGTTCGCGTTATCGCATTAAACAATTCTCTCAATGTATGCGTGTGTTCTAGTTTTTATACATTTATTTATGTATACAGTAGCGTGGGTGGGTGTTTCATTCGGGGTGTTTGAACGTGTACATGTTTTGGTGAGTGCGTGGTTTAATGAATCATCTGCCTACAAATTTTTGAATGAGATAATTGTCATGTCTGCACACATGTTAAGATATACATATGTACAAATATATATAGTTACCAGTTTTAACTGGTCTTATAACTGTTTATTAAACGTTACGCTAACAGCAATACTTTTTTTTTTTTTTAATTTTCCGGAAAATGTGCAGCTGTAAATTTTAATTGAGTTTACAGGATATTTTTAAAAAAGTAATTTTATTTTTTCTGGTCAGTTAGTTAATGTGGGAATTTAAAAAAAAAAAAACAAAATTAGAAAAAACCTCGGTATAAACTTAGTTATTACTATACGCTATAACTATATGATACAATATACCTAGAATATTTGCTTAGTAATAAGCAATATAAATTTAAAAAAAATAAAAGTGTGAATGTTCATGAATCAAAGTTTAATAATGAGTAGGTATTATTGTTTCAAAATCCGTGTATATTTTTAGTTGAACAACAGTTATTATCGTTATTGCTCTTTTAGGGTGTTACAAAAATTTATTGAATTTGGAAGGGGCCTCTATTTTTTTATTCTCTGTAGTATAGTTCTTATTGTTAGTATATAAGATTTGAGAAAATGTTTGTAACACATAGAGTGTGGCTTGATCAAAATTAAAAGCTACGTCAATCTAGCTATGTATATTTGCCTGTCCGTACAAATGTCCTGCCGTCTACTATATGAAACGAATTTTCTCAGAGTACGTAAAAGGTTAAACAACAAAACTTGAAACCTAGATTCTCAAAAGCTGTCAAGAGTTTATTTATAACCATGTTTTTCTAACCCCATTTTAATCAAATTTTTTATACCCGTTGTACATAGTGTAAAAAGAGGCATCGGAGTATGTATGTTTTTGATCAGCTCGATGAGTCGATCAAGATGAATTTTTCTCAGAATGTTGAGATGCGTTTTACTTGGAATGTTTTTAGGATATTGACCTAAAATTATAAATTCAACTTTTTTTTTTGGTCCTAGGCCGTTTGTATGCCAGAATCAAGGTGCCATGTTCATTTTTATTCATTTTTATTGTATGAAAATAGGTATTTTGTATGCATGTATTCACTCAAAATTGAGTACGAAAACTTCCTATGGCACCCAATGTTAAAAAAAGATGCCACGCCCATTTTTAGGTATAGCCCCCAAACGAGCTTACCGCCAATTTTCGAAGTTTTGTATGAAAATAGATATTATTTATGAATATATTCCCTCCAAATTGGTTAAAAACATATATAATATCGTCCTACGTACACACCACTGATATGATAGGGATCGGGCCACTAAAGCATATTGCCCTATATAAACTTAACTCTCATTTTCCTATATTTTAAAAAAAATTGAAGTTATTAAGCTTAAGAGTTGATAACAATATTGTGTTTAAACTTGAGTTGTATTAGACCATTAAATTCCATTCATACCACCTCGAAGTTCTAACGAAGCCACTGATGACCACACATAAACCGTTGAATGATTCGTGCGACGAGTATTTAATCTTCGGTTCCACCCGTTCGGTTATTTACCCACCGGTTCGGTTATTTACCCACTTGATATAATTTTTTTATTTAATACAACCATTTATATATAACAAATAATAGTATCAAGATATAAGATAGTTTAAAGGTTCAAATAGGTATGGTAAAGGGTAGCTCTTTATAGAATTTCATTCGATTTAGCTACATTTTGAAGATATCTATTTGAAAGAAAATTTCACCGTGCTCATCAATAGTTAAAAAGATTTCAGATCAAATTTATTTCAGACAAGTTCTTTAGACATTTTAAAATTTGATAACAAGCTTCGATTTGTTATTATATTTTTTTCTATAAATTTTTAATCAATAAATATGCGATATAACAATTTGTATGTTCATTTATATCTTTTAATAGATAAGATTTATATATTGTTTCTTATATACATACACATATATACATATATAGTATATATGTACATATGTATAGCCATTTACTTGAATTTATTTTTTATAACGCCGCACAATTCTATTCGAGTACCGTTTCGGACAATCGTTTAACACAAACTGAGCTGCATTTAACTTTTGCTTCGGAAAGTAAAGTGCTTAGTTTATTTTATTTATTTATTTAATTTTTTTTTTTTTTTTTTTTAATATTATGCATGTAATTTTTTTTTTACTTTTAAGTGTAAATTTTGCTATTTTTTGACGAAAACTAAACAAAACCAAATGTTTATTTAATTTTCGCAAACGCGCAGCCGTTAAAGTCGTACAGTAAAGTCGTGAGTACGTCGATATCAGTCACTTTACATACAAGTGCAACAATATGAATAATTTTTACTTAAAAAAACACAAAAACGATAAGAAAAACGATGTACATATATATCGTATATATATGTATGTTTTATGTTGTATTTTTTATGCTTAAAATACTTTTTTAAAGCGTTGATAAGAAACCGCACAAGCTGATTTGTGGACCTCTTTAAAACAAATGAACTAGACGAGATACTGTAGAAGGGTCTTTTTTACGATCAATTAATCCCAATACATAATACACATATATGGATAATCTAAATTAAATTGCTCTATACTTTAAGGGTGAACGAAAGGAATTTGGTAAAATAACTCAGATTTCGACGCTGATCAAGAATATATATATATGAATATGTTGCATCCGCCAATCTGGATGCTCTTGAAAGCCTTCGCAATTTCTAAAAAGAAAGTCTTATTTCAACTTTCTACGTCAAACCATATTTTGGGAGAAAGAAGTTTTACCGTTGAGAAAGAATGCCTCATATACTGTATGGAGTCTGTCATGCCAACATTTATAAAAATTTTATTCATAGTTTAACATTCAATTAATTTATAAGCGTTAAATTATTATAGAACTTAACTCAGAGAAGTCAACAAACATATAAAATGCTCACTTTAATTTGCATAGAATAAATAGTAAACATTTTATTCTACTTTGTAACCATAGAGCTTAACAATTAAAAAAAAATAATATATGCCAACGCAAACAAAATAAATTAAAAATAAATAAATAGATAAAAACAATTTGCATTATGTTTATTTAAAATTGCAATAAAAAATCAATAAAAGTGCAAAAACAACAAAAGCCTAATTGCATTAAAAAACTGGTTTGTGTCTTGCGCGCCATCCTATGCGGAAAAAGCTTATTAAACAATGTAAGCTGTAAAACTGTTAAGTACAATGTAAATAGCAAAGCTAAGGCGTGTGTATCAATAATTTACCTTGATTATCTAACGATTTTCATTCAAACATATAAACCGTTTAGATGCGCTGCGCTTTTCGCGCGCGTTTTAAAATTTTAATTCATTCAACATTAGCATTTCCGGTTGCCCTGTTAAATATATGTATATCCAACATTTTACAGCACTAATGTTTCTGTACATATGCATAGGTGTAAACAAGATAGAAACAATAACACACTGTTGGACGCATGTTTGCGCACACGGTCTAAGCAGTTTCTGAAAAATTTTGCAGCACTTGTCAAACATTTTACAACACTAATTCTTTCTTTTCGAATGTCTAGTAGTGACATCGCCTGCTTGTAAGGGAAAATTGTAAGTTTAGTATATAAAAAGTGCATAAATAATACATAACTTATAATACGCACAAGCTATAATGTGTGTATACAATTTTGTTTGTTATAACTAAATAATTTCTATGTGTTATTACATGCAAAAAAGCAATGCAAAATTTTGCAATGAGTGACACAAACAAACGCCATGTTGGCCGCTTTTGACATAACCTCAAAATTAATCAAAAATTTTTGCTGTTGGCTGCAGTGAAAATGCATTTCATTAATATTAATTTTTGTTTCTTTTTTTTTTGTAATATTTTAGCAAGCAGCGCTACGCATAACGAGTGTAGAAACACGAGCGTATAACAAGCAGTTAATAAGTCATGTCACGTTTCTTTGCAAACGGTTCCGATTCGGAATCCGAGTCCAGCGAGGAGGAGATTCAAGTACCAGCCTACAATAAGGCAGCGGCATTCGTGAGTAACTTTTATAAATTTGTTTTAAAATAAAATATTAATAAATAATTTTCTTTTATGCACAGCAATACATCAGCGATGACGAGGAAGAGGTAAAGCGCGTCGTACGCTCCACTAAGGAGAAACGCTATGAGAATATTACGAGCATAATTAAGACTATACGTAATCATAAAAAGATTAAGGATATGTCGAGCATATTGACCAGTTTTGAGGAATTAACGCGCGCCTATCAAAAAGCTTTGCCCGTCATTTCGAAAGAGGAGAATGGCATAACACCGCGTTTTTATGTACGCTGTCTGGCTGAATTGGAGGATTTCATCAATGATGTCTGGGAAGATCGTGATGGACGCAAGAATCTTTCTAAGAATAACTCTAAATCGTTGGGTACTTTACGTCAAAAAGTGCGTAAGTACATTAAAGATTTTGAGGATGAATTGGTGCGTTTCCGTGAAGCTCCCGATCAGGAAAGTGATGCTGAGGAAGATGAAGCGCACGATTCAGATGCTGAGAAATCTGCTGATGATTCAGATGATGAAATTGTCAAGCCAACGCTACCTTCGAAACCTGCCAAAGCAGCAGCAGCACCTAAAGTCGATGATGATGACTCCGATGATTCTATTGATTGGGGTTCGGATTCGGCATCGGATAGTTCATCATCCGACGATGAGAATCAATATCAAAATATGCGTGAACGCTTCTTGAAGCGTACCACCGAAAAGGAAGATAAAGATGATGAAAAGCGTAAAGATAAACGCACTAAGGAGCCTAAATTGCGTCGGAAACGTTTAGAAGATGATGCAGAAGAGGGTGAATGGGAAGTTGTGCCAAAAGGTCATACCGTCGAAAAGCCTAAAATGTTCGAGAAAGATGCCGAAATTGATGTACCACTTCTATTGGCCAAACTGCAAGAAGTTATGTCGGCACGTGGCAAAAAACGTACCGATCGCCGCATGCAAATCGATTTACTTTTCGAGTTGCGCGATATTGCCGAGCAACATCAATTTGGTCCTGCGGTTGCAGTTAAAATACATTTTAGCATAATTTCCGCAATCTTCGATTACAATCAAAAGATTTCGGAACCGATGAAATTGGAACACTGGGCGCTACTGCTGGAAGTTATGCAGGCTTTGATGAAACTTTTGCTAGCAAATGAAGATGTGCATTTGAGTGAAAGTGTCGCTGAGGAACATGAAGAATTCCAGACATCACCCTACTATGTTCGCGGTTGTTCACTGGCTGCAGTGGAGCGTCTAGATGATGAATTCACTAAGCTGCTTAAGGAATGCGATCCGCATTCGAATGATTATGTATCACGACTAAAGGACGAAGTAAATGTCGTGAAAATAATTGAACTTGTGGTGGAATATTTTGAACATAGCGGCACAAACAATGAACGTTGTCGTGTTTATTTGCGTAAAATTGAACATCTCTACTACAAGTTCGATCCAGATGTGCTTAAGCGTAAACGCGGTGAGTTGCCAGCAACTACGCAGACCTCTGTTGATATAATGGATCGCCTGTGCAAATTTATTTATGCTAAAGACGATACGGATCGTATACGCACACGTGCTATACTGGCGCACATCTATCATCATGCTATGCACGACAATTGGTTCCAAGCGCGTGATTTGGTGCTTATGTCCCATTTACAGGACAATATTGATGCTGCTGATCCTTCAACGCGCATTCTTTACAATCGCATGATGGCTAATTTGGGTTTGTGCGCCTTCCGTCAGGAAAACATCAAGGATGCCCATCACTGTCTGGTCGATTTAATGGTTACCGGCAAACCAAAAGAACTTCTCGCACAAGGTTTACTACCACAACGTCAGCATGAACGTTCTGCCGAGCAAGAAAAGATCGAAAAGCAACGTCAAATGCCATTCCATATGCACATTAATCTGGAGCTGCTTGAGTGTGTTTATCTAGTGTCCGCAATGTTATTGGAAATTCCTTACATTGCTGCACATGAATTCGATGCACGTCGACGCATGATCAGTAAGACTTTCTACCAGCAACTACGTTCATCCGAACGCCAATCGCTTGTTGGACCACCAGAATCAATGCGTGAACATGTAGTGGCTGCTGCTAAGGCTATGCGTTGTGGTAACTGGCAGGCATGCGCCAATTTCATTGTGAACAAAAAAATGAATACAAAGGTATGGGAACTCTTTTACGAGGCTGACCGTGTGCGTGACATGCTGGTTAAATTCATCAAAGAAGAATCACTACGCACCTATCTCTTTACCTACTCCAATGTGTACACCTCAATTAGCATACCATCATTGGCTCAAATGTACGAGTTGCCCGTAACCAAGGTGCACTCTATTATTAGTAAAATGATCATAAACGAGGAACTAATGGCAAGTCTGGATGATCCTACGGAAACTGTTGTCATGCACCGCTCTGAGCCATCACGTCTACAGGCGCTTGCTATGCAATTTGTTGATAAAGTTACGAATTTGGTTGATGTCAATGAGAAGGTATTCGATATGAAACAGGGTAACTTCTTCCAACGCGGTAACATGGGTAATCGTGATCGTGGTTATAACCGTAATCAAAACAATCAAGGTGGCAACTGGGGCGGACAACGTCGTGACAATCGCAACCAACGCAATCGTAATCAACGTAATCACCATAAACAACATCAGCAACAGCATCAACAACAACAACACCAACAAACAATTGAGGAAGAGTAAACGACAAAAGAATAGCAAAGCGTTTTCTTGGTGGGCGGTGTTCTATTTGTCAAAAGTTTAAAGTAAGCACTGAAGGGGAGCGTATTGATGAAATGCATAACACATTGAAAAACAAACAAAAGCAATACTGGAAGCTGGAAATGAATAAAAGCCGTAAACTATATGCGTATTTAAGTTTTTTTAGCCAGATTAACAACATTTACACTTATTGCTGCTGCAGTTTGTCCCCCGGTTCAAGGTGGCATAACTGTTTCCCTGAACCGGGGGGTACACTGTAGCTACAAAATCAATATATTTGAATCAATACCGCTGTTGTGTCTTTTGGACTTGATTAAACCCTCATTAAGTTTATGCCTATGTTTTATATTTTGTATACTGAAATTTTGATTGTGTAAAAGAAGAAATAAATAAATTTTCGTAAAAATCTAAATTCTCCATTATTTGATTTATTTATTTTATACTTGTACGTAAAACTAACAAGTAGGTACAAATTTGGAAAACCCTCTAATGTATCCATTTACTATATTCAAAAAACCTGCCAAATTTTTAAAAATCAATCCAATCAAATTTTTGAAATTACTTAAAGTAATCGAGCTGATTAAAAAATTGCGGCAGTTCCGTTTCGAAATTTATTCTTCTGCTTAGTATTTTATTTTTCGTTTGATTTAGAAAATTTTATAGCCCATTTACTTCAATATTGCGCTAAACAATGTTGCCATACTTGTATAAAATATTTTTATTGATGTTGACAACTCTAAGCGTATCAGCTGCTTCAAGTCAACATAATAAAATTTTGTTTATAATTTTATCAATGAAAATCACAACAGATTCCAAAATAGAAAAACTTCACGTAAAATGTGAGGATGCAGAGGGCCCAGCACATCCACATTGTGAACATGGTCCCACGCTGCTATTCTATCGCGAAGTAGAAGATGATGGATACTATGCATGTGCCGCATATCGCAACAAATCCAGTTGTAATTTTCAGCAGCTGTTCAGCAAACATGCGACGTCAGCTTTAAGTAGTTCGTCTCCATCAAAGCATGTAGAGCAGGAGCAACAGAAAGAAGGACATTTCGCCAAGTCCATTGCTTCAACTAACAATTATTATTGTCTAAGCTGCAAACGGCTTGTGCCGGAAGTACTGCAACAACATGCAACACACAAATGGCTTAAGTTGAATCAAAAACTTCGTTCGGATCCAACACAGTTTCTCCCGCCGCTCGATAATGATGAGGCGCATGCACAATATTTCTTTGATGTAAAAGCCTTGAATTTTTTTGCGCAAACCTTTAAGAGATTGCAGCTAAGGTTATCTATCTGTGTTCTAGTTATTCAACTCTTTATGACTGAAAAACTTTTTTTTTTTTTTATTTCAGTAAAGTTATTTGTATTGGCGCACCACGGCTGCACGGATATCTGCGCACTCATTGCGTTAATATACAAAGCTATTTGCTGGATTTCGATAAACGCTTTGAAGATTTCTACGATAGCAACGAATTTGCTTGGTTTAATATGTGCAATAATTACTTCTTTCGAGAAAGTGAACGCTTAGAATTTGAAAAATTTTTAAAATGTAAAACGTAAGTAAAGTATTCTGCTTTAGAATAGTTCAAACTGACTCCAATTATATTTTTTATTTTACTTTTTTTTTTAGTGGCGAAAGACTTTTACTTTTCACAGATCCGCCATTTGGCTGTCGCACAGAACCCATTGCACATACGCTACACGAACTTATACGCTTGCAAAATAATATTAATCAGCTACCACATCAACCGTTGCCTATTTTTTGGATATTTCCTTACTTCGCTGCACCTTACATACAAGAATTTATGCCAGAGCTTGGAATGTGCGATTATAAAATCAATTACACTAATCACGCAGCATATACGGATGTGGGTAATAAATCACGAAAACTAGGCTCTCCCGTACGCATATTTACTAATGTACCAATGGAATTGTTGCCACTGCCAGCGGCGGAATCGTATACTTATTGCGATATATGCAAACGTTATAAAGCAGCGGAAAATCAGCACTGTATGGCATGTGGCATATGTCCGTCTAAAAATGGTGCAACATATCGACATTGCTTAGCATGTGGCATTTGCGTTAAACCTAATTATGTGCACTGTTGTAAATGTCGGCGTTGTACTCAAAGGGAACATGACTGTAATAATTACCATGCGCCATGTTGGATATGCTGTCGTTCTGGTCATACTGAACTACAATGTAAACTGCTGCAAAAGCTTCATACACAAGATACGTTAACTGCTCTACTAAAGCGTGCTAAACATGCACGTAAGATTATCTGCTTACTCTGTAGCCGTAGTGGACATAATGAACGTAATTGTAGAAGGCGAAGCAAACTTTTGCGGGAAAGTACATTTTTAGGCAAGACATTGAGTTAGCATTCAACTTTATTTGCGCTTAGAATAAAAATATACTCTGTACAATGGGACAATAACAGACATATAGAACTTGTAAACTTAATAATAATTGTAGTTTTTTTAACTTAATTAGAATGACTCGATATTGGAACACTTGCTTCTTACGTTATTTAAGCGGAACCACCGCGTGTACGCATGCTGCGGCGTTGCTCACGCACAGCGTCACTAGAGCTTCCGCTTTGTGCATTATCATTATTTTGATTCTCCAGCAGTTTAGCAATGCTGATCGTGGTAGTTGGTGTACTTGTAGCTGCATCTTTATTCAAAATGGGTCAACTCTTACTGTGCTCCGGTTTAGTTTTATATTCGCCGTCGCCAGTTTTGTATTCAGCTTCGATTTCACGCATTTCAATTTTTTGTTCTCTCATTGCGCGCTAAAATAGAATAAATACAAATCAATTAATTACACAATTCATTTAACAATTAACAATTCGATTGTCACTAACCTTTACACATTCCTGATAAACCTTGAAGATTGGTGCACAAACCGAGTCATCCTTGTCACCCTTGAGAAATCGTTCAGAAAACCAACTGTTGAAACAGGCATCATATTGTTTTTTTAATTCTGTACAATCTTCGCCAATGCTGTTCATTTTTTAATTCAAAGTTATTCGATTTGTTGATTGAATAATACGAATACGCAAGAAGCGACCACTCCAAATGGTAAAACGCGTTGATAACAGAAGAATTGGAAAGTCATACGTTCATTTCATGCCAATCACAATTTCTCTTATAAAGTTGTCTTGTGTGATTGTCAAATCAAATCGAAGCAGTTTAAGGTTATATTTCTTCGAGATAGTAGCACCGGCGGTTCTCGTTATAAAATTATCGAAAAATACATACTAATTTTTGTAATATAAATATAATTCTAAAGTTATAAAATATAATTAAAATAAAATGAACAGCTTAAGAAAAGCCACACTACGTTTTGCAAATGTTGGAAATGTCAACGCCTTGAAAAGTGGACTCGGACTCGGCAAACGTGATTTTGCGCGTAGTCTCTGGCATATGACGAAAAAGCCTACCGATGAATATGTTAGCGTATTAAATGTGCACAAACCAAGCATAAACTGCACTTGTGGCTGCAATATTCACTCCAAAGGTTAGCCAATGCTAAACTTAAATGATTGAATTACATATAAAATGACTATTATTACATAACCTCAAAATGTGCTCCCCAAAGTTTAAATATTGTGTGTGATGAAATTAATGTAAGGTATGTTTATTCTCTTTAATTACAGGTGAACGTGAACTTGTCGAATTTCTAACCGAAGAAATTCTTGCCGAGCGCAAAGTGCAAAAGCATAAAACCGTGCCAACTACTCTGGATGGTTATAGTGTCAAGTTGGATGGTGGCGATATTGAGCTTACTAAGACTCTGGACAAAGAAAAGTTCGTATTCAGATTATTGATTGAAAGAAATTGCTTTTAAAGCTTTTTTATGTAATAGGCTGGCTCGATAAAGATTATATTCTTGAGCAACTTCAACAAATGGCATCGATATTTATTTATAGCTAGATGCGTTTGTTCGTTCGTCCGTCCCTCTGATAAAAGATGGAGTCACTAACAGCGTTTTAACAGTTTGTCATAAAGTTTTTACTCATTAAACGAGACATATCAGACTCTAGAAAGTGTATATATTCTTGGTCAGCTCGACGAGACGGTCTACCATAGCCATATCTGTCGGTCCGTATCATTCGTCATTTCTTCTATTGTAAAGATATTAGATTGATATTTAAAAAAAATCATTTTTCCACTCCCATTTTTTGGCGTAAACCTACAATTTATTTTTAGGTTTTTATATTAAAAAACTAGCCGAAATTCCATTGTTTCGGAAACATTCGATGAATTTATGATCGACCGATCATTTTTTTAAAACGATGAATATCCTATTTTTTAAGTTAAACAAAAAAATAATCATCTACAAGCTTTTATTAAAATAGGTTGAGTAGTTTTGGAGTCTATAAAAACGTACATCGTGACCTAGATTTCTATGAAGCTATTTATTTCAACCTATATATATACAGTATTAATTTGGTCGAACTACTATAGCATATAGTCCCCATACAAACCAAACGTCCTTTATATAATTACTAGCATGTAACCACGGCTTTGCTCGCGTTTTTTTTTTTTTTTTGCTTCTATTTGTCGACTAAATATAAATTGTTCAAAAAATCTATTCTGGGTCCAAATTTCGGAAGTCCCTTTAAACTCGCCATCATTTAAGTGCACCCAGTTTCAAGTCTCTACGCCTATTCAATCCAAAGATATGACTTTTCTTTTTCAAGGCCTCCATTACACACAGGCTCAAAATTTTCCAAAATTTACTTGCACCAATGGGTCCCAGGTCCAAATTTCGGAAATCCCTTCTTGAACACTCTTTAAATGTTTTTCAACCATTTTTCAAATGCCCCCCAGTTATTATTTTTTACGATTTTTCAGGAAGTTATAGGCAAAGTAGTTTTTGCTTAATCTCACATTTGCGCACAATTTCAAATTATTTTTAACTTAGAAAGTGCTCTCCTGCAAAACAGTAAAATCAGACTTAAGCAGTTTTTCCCTTTTACCACAGATGTAAACATAAATTTTTAAATTGAAACATATGCTTCCTGTTATTAATGATATTAATAATATACTAATATTGTTATCGATATATAATATAATTATTTGTTTTATTTTTTTGGTTAGCTAACAAATTCATATTCTTTTTTGCTTAAAGAGTCGTGATCAGCTTGAATGTCAATCACACCGTTGACACCGAAGATGAGCCTGAAATTAATCCTACTGCTGATAAGCCGGACTTAGGCGAGATGCGTAGTAAACCACAATTTGAGGTAAAATAATTCTGAATAAATTTAAACTCCAAATTTTTATAATAAAAAATAAACAAATTTCTAGGTTGACATTATTAAGGGCAACACAACAGTATCATTCACTTGCTCCTATCTGCAGGGTGCACCACAGGATGGTGAATACAATGACATTTTTGCCATTGATGAATTTTGCATTTACGAGAATGAATGGAACGATAAGGTTTATGCCGTTTCTGGTGATGTACTCGATGGCGTAAGTTTAAAGCAAAACAAAAATTAAATTGACTTTAGAAATAATTTTGTTTTTATTTATTTATTTTTTACAGTACTTGTACGATTTACTTATGAATTTGCTCGAAGAGAAGGGCATCAGCAATGAGTTTGCTGAAAAATTATCCGATTTGGCCACTGCCCATGAACACAGCTCGTATATTGCCTTGCTTGAAAAACTTTCAAAATTCACAACCGGAAAATAATCAATTATAATCGTTCAATCGTTATTAATTTTAAGCAATATGTTTAAGAGAGACGTACAGTAATGTAGTGCGCATAACTGAACTGTAAACTTGTTCTCATTTCATTGCAGTTTTTAAGTTGTGCTGAACTGGACGTTACATTTGTTTAGTTTAAGCTATTAACAAAATATCATCATTTGTTTAATGGTCATAAATTTGTTTTCTTTTTTTTTTTTTTTTGTGTACCATCAAACTGATGGTAAATGCAAATGTTTTAATGTATAAATTTTGCTTTATTGTACATGAAAACAAAAATATTGTTCAAATAAAAAAAAATTTAACAATACAAAAATATTTGATGAATTTATATTTTTCGAAATACATTCTCAGGAAAGTCGAATATGTAACGAATCGGCAAGTTTAAACACACCCAAAATAATAATATAAATATATTTTATTTTAGAAAATGACGATTTTATTAAATATAATCTCTCATACATTTAATGTAGCTTTCACTGACAAATTTACATTTTTTTTTCATGTAGCGCACTTTAGTTGCTATTTCTTTTTGATTGTACACATAATTTAAATTTTTTTTTAGGTTTGCAAAAGGAAGACAATAAAAATTCTTCAAATCCTTAAAAAAAATTTAATATGCGTACGTAAAATGCGTACATTGCTTTTCTTTTTAATAAAATCTATCACAAGTTGAGAAATATACTTTAACATTTTTACGGTAATCATAATAATAAAAACTATTTAGCCGATTTAGTTAAAAGTTATTTACATGCTACATAGAAAAATATATTGGTACTATATAAATTAAAATTAATGCCAATTAGATTCATTTGTTTAGATTGAGGCGTCATTAATTAATTATTAAATGTACATACAAATAAAATTAAAATTTTTAGTGGGACGGACACAAGACGCTTGATATACATATATTTTACTGTTAAGCTTATATATACTTTTTTTTTATTGCTTATCTTAATTTTAAGGCATTTTAATATTTTTATTTATTTTCAAATTTTTCTGGGGTGTCTTTTTTAAGCTCTTTTTTCAAATCTTAAGGCATGTTTTTTTTTATATTGTGCGTTTTAAAAGTTGTATAAATTTTTATTGCTTTCATATAAAACCAATTTTATAAAAATATTTTGTTCATTCAGTTCTTTTTTGTTAACAGCCTCGTAGTATTGTTCTACAAAAAATGTTTTTAGCCGTTTATGCTTAAAACCACCCGTGTTTTTTTTTTTCAATTCCTTATGTTTATTAGAAATTTTATGTTAGTATATTTTATTACATACACTCATTTGCTGTTAGCTGCATAACATTTATATACAATTAATTAAAATTGGTTCCATTTAAATATTCACATATTTTTGAACACGTTTGAAAAAAATTCGAGAGTTTTGCTGGAGATATTGTATCCCTTTTTTTGTTAACATTTAACGTGTATAGTATTGAAACTCAATGATTTTTGAAAATATTTTCTATGCAAAATTATATAAATTAGATTCAAAACATTTGAGTGTTTGAACACACCTTTATACTATGTGGTTTCATTTCCTTTCTCATGAAAAAGAGAACCGCGCTATGTATTAACAAATTTTAAAACTTTTATATGAACTTTTAAACAGAACGAACATTTTTATCATTTTTTAATTTAAAATGGACGGTTAATGCCATCGAGTATGTTGTTAGTTTACAGCGAAAAAATTTTAATACAATTTTGTAAAAAGAAAAAATGTAAGAAAAAAACTAATTCAGTCTAAAAATAAAATACTATAAAAATTTCGAGTCAATAAAATATTCGATTTAAAACAGTTTCGTATGAATATATGCATATGTGTATGTATATAAATGATCTTTTTATATGTCGTGTATATAATTTACAATCGTTCGTTTGATATGTAGGGGAGGGGGCCCAGTTGTGACGCGGGTTTTCTTCTTCTTCTTAATTTTTCATTTCAGTGAATTTCAATGAAAAATTAAGAAGTTTAACATTTAACTATTAACCAAACGCAACTTTTCTCCAAAGAAAGTATGTTTATTTGAGTTACTCAAAAATTTTGGAACAAATTTTTCAGGATAACTTTTTTAGGTCGAAAAATGTCACAACTGGGCCTGCGTCACAACTGGCCCCCCCTCCCCTACTGTACTTATACATCATTTTAGTTATTTATTATGCTAGTTATTGTATATATATATAAAATCTATACTTAAACTTTGTACTTAATAAATAGCTGTAGATCCTTAAACATAGTACGTGTACAATTTTTATATATAAATATATTTTTAAAAAAATACTTAAAATTATTCATAAAATAATTCGCGTCACAATGAGTTACGCGGCAATGAAAGTAAGCGAAAATCTATAAATTGTAGCAATTTTAAAGATAGCCAAATTTGATGTTAGTTAAAAAATTGCATACTTTTATTGCCGCAGCAACTCATTATTCTCGTCTTATATACTAAACATAAAGTTTAAATTATATTATTTAAATTTATAGACTAATATAAAGAGCATCTAATTCGAATGAAAAAAAAAATATAATAACAATTAGAATACAACAGAGCTGCCACAGCCGCAGTACAACGTTTCAAACGTCGTCTTGCTTAACTGCTTTCTACGGCTGTTACCAATCAATCAATCAACCAACCAACCAATCTTGTCAAACGTACACTTACCAAAAGAAACTCAAACGCTCATACAAACAGTCCAAATAAAAAAGGCGGGAAGGAAAAAAATAACTAAAAGAATTACATTAAAAAATAAGCAGAAAAATTCGACTAATTTTGTACGCATATGTGCAGCAAAATTGCTGCTGTCGTGCTCAAATATAGGTACGCTTAACTTTTGTTAACGTTGACGTTTTGCAGGGCAACTCTTTCTCTAGATTTTCCGTTGAGTTCTTACACTCGTGGCTACGATCCTTTTCTAGATCAAGATTAGCTTTCTTTTGTTGATTGCAATAATGATTGGGATTCATTAGCAAGTTAATATCTTTGCCACTATTGTGAAGCTTTAGACCAAATTGACTGAAATAGAAAAATAATTTTTAAATATAATAAAACCTTTATTGTAAAAAAAACTACTTACGCTGGTGTGCCAAATTGATTTCGATGACTGGCATGTAACGCAGCTGTTCTGCAACGTTTATGTGATGTATAGATGCCAACACCAACACCAATAATGAATACAATTGCAAGTATGATAATCAAATAACCCCAGTAATAGCCTTTGCCAGCAAGTTGTAAATTATGTCCATCTCGATTGGCAACGGAACGTTGTGGATCTATTTTAAAAAAAAATTTGTATATACATATTTATATTATAAATATTTCAATAAGAAATAAATACCATTTAGTGTATTCATCGTTTGATCTATGTCCATAGAGGGGAGTGTTATTTTATTGTCTTCGCCGAAGCTGTTTAATAGAAAATCACTACCCACACCGCTCGTTTCCGAAATGTCAGGTACATTATTGTTTATGTCCTCCGGTACTTGAGCAGCATTGACATTGGCGTATTGTAGTTTTTTATTTAACAACTGCTGCTCCTCTGCTATTTGTGGTATCTGCGCTGAATTTAAATCAATGCTAACTGTTGCTAAACCAGGTGCAGCTTCGTTGCTTAGCGTACCACGCGTTGCTTTCGGACATAGCGCAGCAGCTGCTTTTTTTGGTTGTGTTTAGACTTTGCAAGAATAATTTTGTACCAAATTTATGATTACTTGCAGCTAGACTTTTGCATTCGTGATTTTGTTGGTCCCAAGCACAATTGGGATCCTGCAGCGAAACACAGCCTAAACAATCAACAATGTGCGCACAGTGATGCAGTGGAACCGTCACCAATTGACCATCACTAACTACCAACAACGTATTTGATTTGGCAGATACAACTAACTCACGTACTGACACTCCTAGTGGCAGCACCTGCATCTCCGATATAATCACTGTTTTCAGTTTATCCACATGTGATGTATTGACACCAATTGAGGGCGTTGGTATATTTATAAATTTAGTGACTTTACCATCATCGGTGCCAGTGTAAACAACATCGTAAAAGGCACCATTTAGCGCCTGTATTTGTGCATCTACAGCAATCGCTGTGAGTCGGTGATGTAGATTTACTTTAGTCATTAATGGACGTCCATACACTGCCGGTACAGCGCTTTCCATCAATGGATGATTCTTAACAAAATTAACTGCAATGCTTGAAAGCATGCGCGAATCCTCTACACACTGACCTGGCCGCGGCTTAGGTACTTGTTCCTCTTGTACAGGCAGCCAATGTGATTGAGAATCTTTTGTGATTTAAAATCACCATCAAAAACAGCAACGATATCATCTACATTGTATGCACAAACCGCAGAACCAGGTATGGCATTAACCGATGTAGTAAAGACGGCATAGACAAACGATTTACTGCCATATTCAATAACAGGACTTATAGCCTCTGTGAAAATTAAAAAAAAAAATATAATAATAATTTAAAAAAAATTGTGGAACATTTTAAACTTACGTATTTCATCAAAGTAAAATGGAAACTCGCCAGGCATAGAACAATTCAAACGTGCCTTCAAAAATGAAGTCCAACTCTTTGACAGTGTATATGGACCACCGCGATCATTTTTACAAACACGTCCAACACGTGAGTAAACTGCCTTGCCGAAATTCATATACTCCATAGAAAGTTCACGAAAGAAGAACATAACAAAACCATTACGCTCAATAGCGCCAACAAAATCCGGTTGATTCAGTTGCTTCAAATCATATTGCTCCGTGCGTAAGTTCTCACGATATATTAAGGGATCACTGCCCGAGAAATCAGCAACTGTAGCGCTATACAATTGACCATCGGTAAATGCGTATGTGCTATTATGCGCCGGACTATATGGACATAATCCTTGTGCTTCTACATCACGTGTAATTTCATATTTCATACTATTCTTAAGCGTTGGTGCTGCGGTTGTATCCAACTCAGCATCCCGCAACGCAGGCGCATAATGACGACAACGTGGCTTATACGAATTTGTGCCACAGAGCAACACTTGACCATCATCAAGACGCGCAAAAACGCGTATAAAGTTATGACAAACCGATTCCAGTTTACCCTTTAGTGCGCATAATTCACGATCCGCATCCGATGAATTCCACTCGAGACGACTATTCTCACGTAATCCATTTAGACTAATATTATAGATGACATCTCTGCAAAGGTAAAATAAAAGATGATACAAGCGATATTATTCAATTATGAGAAACCAATAATAATAGAAGTGTTTTGCAATTTAAAGTCAATACATTCCTAAATAAAAAACCATTTTGTATAGGGTATATTTCAAAATTGTTTCGACATTGGATTACATATTAACCAATTTAAATGAAAACATGCATATACGATACCTTGGTTTTGAAGTGAATACATTCATAAATAATGCCTATTTTCACACAAAATTATAAAATGGGTGGTCATTTTGTATGGGGGCTATATCTAAAAATGGGGGTGGCACTTTCATTTTCGAACTTGACTTGGTCGTTCCCGAAAAAGCTTAAGTTTCAAATTTCAGCTAAATATCTCGAGTAGTCTCCGAGTAAATCGCGTTGAAATAAACAGACAGACGGACACGGCTAGATCGACTCGTCTCATCGCATCGATCAAGATTATTTATATTTTATGGGTCTACGACGCCTCCATCAATGCGTTACAAACTTTCAGAAAAACTGAATATGCCCTGAATATGGCGGATATACAAAAAAAATCATTATTATTATTTTGTGCGGCAATTATTTTTGCTAGTTTTGAATAGCCAAATGTGTGTAATTTAAGAAGCTGCACTGAGCGTACTACTAATGAGTTTTAATTAAATAAGGAAATTGCCAACAATGCAAAGCAAATAAAATTTGCACAAATATGTATTTCAAGGTTATTGTATAAAAAAAAAAACTGAATAATTATACAAAGCTTTATTGTATGCAATCATCTTTAAAATCTCAGTGTTTATTATTCTTCTAGCTTGAAAGATTTCATAAAAGTTTTGCTAAACAAATGTGGCACATAAATTAATTGTGCACTTGATCTTTACTTGGCAGACTTGACGTTAGATTATCTCACGAGTTTTCGACACTAATAGTAATTAAAAACAATTTAATCAAATGTTTCACCTTTTTACAAAGAAAATGCAAAATTCTAAGCGCACGATTCCAGGAAATTTTTGGAAAAATAAAATATTCTATAAAGAATGTCTAAAAAATATTTTTTTTTTCTTTAATTGAAAAAAATAAAAGGAAAAAAAAATACAAATTGAAAGGCATACTCACTTGGCACCAACAAGAATGCTGCCATCGTCATGATCCAATATCTTAAAGTAGTCCGTTGTATTGCCAAAGAAGCGTGCAATAATTTTATCTTGTTCTGCAAAAGAGAAAAATAAAAAAAAATCATTAAGAAAATAATATTAAAAACAACAACAATAATCGTAAAAAAAAATGATTATATACATATATGTTAGTATATTTATAAAAGATAAAATATGTATATAAAAGATACAAAATAATATAAACTATGAAATTCGATAAACATGAAAGGAAATGCTAATTACTGCATTAATATGAGTAGCCGACAACTGTGTGTGCCAATGACTACAACAACAAAAAATAAAATTTATAATCGGGAGCGGCTTTTTCAGTTCATTAAAAATATATACATACAAATAATACAGATACTAGTAGAAAAAGCAGTAGCACCACATATATTTATTTATTCGTATTTTTTAGAACATTTTACTACATTTTTTTACAAATAAACTTAATCCATTGCATGAACTGGTGGCCCATTCCATTCAGTTGGATCTACTTTTTCAATATTAGCAGCAACACCTGTTTTACCAAGTGCACCATCTGCTGCATTATGCTCTACTTCGCTAATCACCACATTTGCTTGTTGTGACTGACGCACGCGATAGCTAGTATCTTCCTCATCATCATCACTGCTATACCTGCCACCACAATAGGTGCTGCCGCGTGTACGAGAGCCAAAACGCGTTCCAATATTGTTGCAGCATAAAGCTAACGCCAGCGTGCAAAGAAGTGTCTGTAGATACATGTATAAACTTGCAGATACAAATTTGCAGTTACCTACATATGTATTCGAAAATGCTTACCATAAGACTACTACTGGCCATTTTCTCTCAAGTTTGTTCTTCTAAAGAGGTTGCAGCGCCTAATTAAACTAAATGTTTGTTCGAAAATTATGCACACTTTTATAGAATTGTTTTAGAGAATAAAATTAGTAATAATAGTCGAGTGTAGCATTTTAATCTGTTAAAAGCGGCTTTAGAAAGGAATTTTGTAATGGTTATAAAAAAAAAAAATAAAAAAATTATTTTTTATAAAGCAAACTTTTGTTATATCAAAAGAATGTAAGCCGTTCAATATTTAATTGTGAAATTTATCGATTCGATTTTCTTGTTTGTAACTCATTGTGTCAAATAAACTAATCATCAATTGAGAATGTAGTTATAATATTTGATTTATTATTTATTGTACTAACATGCAACAAACAACGAAAATTGCTTAGTAGCTAACGATAAGAATGACGGTAGTGCAACCATAGAAATAGTAGAAAAGTATCTACAAGTTTTAACTTTAACAATAGATACATTTATAGTGTTTAGATACTACAAGTTTATTTCGAAACATCGGCTTTATCATGTCCATCCGTCTGTAGTATAAAAAGCCTAAATTAGAAAACAAAAGAGATAAATCGACCAATCTATTCATTTAGATTCTGACAACCTTGAATCAAAGAGAGATTATTAAATTGTTTTTCTAATATCATTTCAAGATACAAGTCTTTTTGAGTCTTATTAAATAACTCAGGCAGACTATTTTAGAACCAGGGAGTAGACATATATAGCATTTACAAAGGATTTTGAAAAGATATTAAAACTAAAAAAAAATTAAAATCGGGGTTTTCACGCTTTTGGGTTGGATTACATCGACTGTTATAGCGTATCACCATAATCTTATGTAAGCTAGTGCCAATTTTTAACTTTTACTTTTCTTCATGTTAAATAATAACTACCTTGGTTTAAAATGTACAGGCGGAGATTAATCATATAATTTTATTTTATGTTGAACGCCATGAAAACATTTAAGGTATATATTGTAAAATATTTTATATTTCGTATGCTTTACATGTAAAAAAAAATTAGAAGTTTCCTTTAATGCAATAAGTTTTGTAATGTTAAAAATTAAGTAAAAATCTATTTAAATATATTGAGAAAGCATATTTGCGTTGCACAGTTCAAGTTAAGAAGTCAAACATAATTATTACGAATAATTTGAATCAAATTTCATTAAAAAAAAAATCTCAAAAAATTATATCTCAAAGCTGAACAATAAATATTTTGCATTAAAAACTTTGTTGGAATTAATTTGAATAAGTTTGTTTTTAGTATATTTGTGAAAATATTTATAAAGTGTTAACACTCGTGTGCAAACTTTTTATACCCGTCACATATAGTGTGAACGGGTATTATCATTTTGTCCGAAAGTTTGCAACGCATGGAAGGAGACATCGGAGACCCTATAAAGTATATATATTCTTGGTCAGCTCGATGAGACGAATCGATTTAGCCATGTCCGTCTGTCTGTCCGTCTGTCTGTCTGTCTGTCCGTCTGTTGCGATGGCTGTTACTCGAAAAGTTTTAAAGATATTGACCTGAAATTCGAAACTTAAGCTTTTTGTGCTCCTAGTTAGTTTGTATACCAGAACCAAGGTGCCACGCCCATTTTTAGGTATAGCCCCCATACAAACTTACCGTTTTTTTCCGATTTTTTGTATAAAAATTGTAATTATTTATGAATGTATTCGCTCCCAATTGTGTAAAAACATTTCTTTTGTCATCCAGTGTCAAAACCAAGATGCCACGCCCTCTTTTAGGCATAGCCCCCATATAAACTTTCCATTTTTTCCGATTTTTTGTAAAAAATACTAATTATTTATGCATATATTCACTCAAATTTGGCTAAAAACATTCTAATGTCATCCAATGTCAAATCAGATGTGCCACGCCCATTTTTTTGTGTAGCCCCCATACAAACTTTCGGACCATTTTCGATTTTTTGTATCAAAATAGTTATTATTTATTCATGAATTTACTCCATATTGGGTAAAAACTCTTAAAATGTCATGGTGCCACGCCCATTTTCAGGTGTTTCTTGCATTCAACCTTACCGGCCATTTCCAGATATATTCGAGAAATATGTTGTTATACATATCTGTATTTTTAGCTCAAAATTTGAACTTAATATTGTGTGTAAACTTGGGTGACCAGTGATGATTACACATAATCTCTTTAAAGATTCGTGTGACGGGTATTTAAGCTTCGGTTCTACCGAAGTTAACGTTTTTTCTTGTTTTTTAATAATTTTCTAAAGTTTGTTTTTAAGTCTGAACTACTAATTTGAGTTTGATCAAAACTCAATAATTTCAACAAACTTTTTCGACAAATATTTGATTCAAATTATTTGTTAAATTATTATGAAGTTCCGTTTGAAAGTAAGAAGTAAGGAGTTCGAGAAGATTGGCTTGGGTTAAGAAATTACGTTTTTCATTAAATCAAGCAGCTAAAAGAAAAATTTACATTTTAACGTGAGGTAAAGAACCTTCCATAGGTTTTAGATTTCATTCTTTAAGTGGCTCCCTCACTTAAGCTCACTTGATTAAGTAAAATTGTTCGACTTGATGAGCAGAAAACTAGACACTATATGCATTTGATGTGATCTTATGATGAAATTCATAGATTTTTATGTCTTTCCTATTGTATAATTTCATTGACTTATATACTGAAAAACTGATAATAGATTCAGAGTGACAGGTATAAAAGTATTTTTATAATAATGTTGCTATTCATAAAGAAATTGCAAATTTTAAATAGCTAAAATTAATACAATCGTACATGATTGTTTAATATGTTTAAAGCTAGATCTTCGACAATGCAAATCTATATAAGCATGTTGGAATACTCATTAAATATGTAGTTCGTTAAAAACTCTACACTGTCTGTTGTCGCTAGTTCACTGCAAAAAAAAAAAAAAAAAAAAAAAAATATGGGTGTTATCGTAGTAAGGACGTTTTATGTATATGTAAAAAGAAATTGTTTTAAACACTTTTTTATTTTCTTTGGTACATCATAGACACTTTTATGCGCTTTAGCTGTAACATTGACAGCCTTGAGTTGTTTTGATTTTTGGTTCACGTTTTACTTTACGTCGGCGTGAAGAAGGCGTTGGAGACAGCAACAGATATGATAATTCTCGCATACAAAACAGACAAAACCCTTCATCTATCGGTGCTGGCGATGGAGCCACTTCAGGAAGTGGTGGCGGCATTGGCCAACTTTGGGGAGGTGGACAGAAAGCGTAAAGTGTACAGTGTAGCCGTTTATGTCGACGATATAATACAAATTGATTAGTTTTTTCAATAAAAATTATTAAAGCAGTTCTTGTTGTTATTAAAAGAATATTTCCTTTTCTTTTTTTTTTTTTTTTTAGTAAAGGAAGTGCTGCTGTTGCGGTTTTTAGTTATTTTGGTGCATTCATAGACATAAAACTTATTTGCGCAAAAATTTCGTCGAAATATTTAAAGCTAATTATTATGTCGCGGTCAGCAATGTTTGTTTTTTTTTTTTATGTTCATTAAGTTTGTAAAACAAAAAAATTCAGACAAGCGATGACTTCGTGGAACTATTTAATAAAAATATTTGTTAGCTTTTTAAACAAAGACCTTGTAACATAACGCAGCTCATTTACTTAATTGTGACACTTGACTAGCAAAGCTGAAAAATCATTAAATTTTAATTTTAGTCATATTTTTTTTCAGTAAAAAAAAAAAAAATAATCGCCAAAAAAAAAAAAAAAAATACAGGCCGACTAATTTTAACGAAAGACCAGATGCAGAGACTGGACATACGGCATCCGATGGTTTTTGATCAGAATTATTTTATCGTTTAGAATTTTTGAGGAACAAACTAAAACATTTTTTTAAATCCTGTTAGGTTATCGCGAACACTCTGGATGATAGAATAATTCTGAGTACAGATTTGAAATCAGCACACCAAAGTACTGTCGGCCTGTGTAAATTATTTGATAAAAAATATGTAACTTATTTAAAACAAGGAAAAACGTTAACTTCAGTGGAAAAGAAGCTGAAATACCCGTTACACAACACTTTTAATAGTTTATATGTTCACCAGGTGCCTATATTAAATTTAACGATGATTTTGGTCAAATTTGTATGGAGGCTTTATGTTATATTGGCCCGATTCTTACAATATCGATACTGTTCACTTAGGTGGACATTGGAATTGATTTTACTAAATTTAATTGAATTCATTCAGAAATAATAAATGATTTCATACAAAACTCGAAAATGGGCGGTAAGTTTGTATGGAGGCTATATCTAAAAATGGGCGTGGCACCTTAGATTTGACATTGGACGACAAAAGGAGTGTTCTTACCCAATTTGGAGTAAATACATTCATAAATTATAACTATTTTCAAACAAAAAATCTAAAAAAGTGGTAAGTTTGTATGGAGACTATATCTAAAAATGGGCGTGGCAACTTTCTTTTTATATTGGATACCGTTAGAAGTGTTTTTACCCCAAATTGTAGTAAAAACATTCATAAAAAATAACTATTTTGATACAAAAAATCGAAAAAAGTGGTAAGTTTGTATGGGGGCTATATCTAAAAATGGGAGGGGCAACTTTCTTTTGATATTGGATGCCGTTAGAAGTGTTTTTACCCCAAATTGTAGTAAAAACATTCATAAAAAATAACTATTTTCATACAAAAAATCGAAAAAAGTCGTATATTTGTATGGAGGCTATATCTAAAAATGGGCGTGGCACCTTGCTTCTGACATACAAACTAACTAGGAGCACAACAAGCTTAAGACAGACAGACGGACATGGCTAAATCGATTCGTCTCATCGAGCTGATCAATAATATATAT
The DNA here is from genome assembly GCA_018903435.1 of Leucophenga varia. Lineage (NCBI taxonomy): Eukaryota > Metazoa > Arthropoda > Insecta > Diptera > Drosophilidae > Leucophenga > Leucophenga varia. The sequence continues at coordinate 356,843 of JAEIFJ010001264.1, read as the reverse complement.
ACTTTATGGGAGGATCTCCAATGCCTCCTTTAATGCGTTGCAAACTTTCGGACAAATTGAATATACCTGTTTACACAATGTGTAAAGGGTATAAAAAAGCAATTTATGTAGCTACATCATAGACTATCTTCATCATTTTGAACAGAGTATCTCACTTTGAAATCACAATTTTTTTTTTTTTTTTTTTTTGACTAAATAAAATCAACCAAATTAAACTCACACGACCTAGGAACATAAAGACAATATAGTGGTAGTGAATTGCTTGCAATGTTATTGAAATCCGTTATTCAAAAAAGGTGCACGGCAACATATTGCATGTTTACTCATCCGCTGGTACACACAGTTGAAGGGCTTTTGGGTTAAGCTTAATAAGCGAATATAACGACAAACACAACAACGATAGAGGGCGCAAAAGTAATTGCAAGCTGAGGCAACAACAATGCTGCTGGCGGTAACATTCAAAGTCAATAAGCACATTGTGTGCAACTACTTATTGCCGCGACTACAATTAAACTACAACTATGTATGTAGATATCTATATATAAGAAAATATATAAGTAGAAACTATGTAGTATGTATACTATATATTGTATATAATCAACTTACTTGGTTGCAAATCAGGGCGAACATCAGGCATCCATGCAGCAGCAAGCTCGAATAAAGCTAAGCTGCTCATCAACAACAACGATAGAGACGATAGTTTCATTGTAATTAGCTGGCGTTGGCGTTCGCGTTGTTGTGGTTGTTTTGTTATTTTTTTTGTACTGTTGCTGCTGCTGCTCTTTTTATTGTAATTAGCATTTTAGGTTGACTTAGCACCACCAGCACCAACAACAGTCAGCAGCTTTGACGTTTGCTTTGAAGCTTGTAGCAGCGAGATCGTCCGTAGATGTTTGTATCTTTTCTCCTATTATTTTTATTGTAGTTTACTTTATGGTAATTGTTGTTGTTGCTGTTGTTGTTGTTATTACAATTTGATGATTCAGCAACATACGTTGTATCTTTTAGAGCGCTTGGATACTTTTTTATATAGCGCGGGTGTTTACCGGCATTGGGTGGTGGCTCAGTATAAAACTACTGCCCAGCGCACTTTATAATATGCTTAAGCTATTTATTTGCATCATTAACAAAAAAAATACGCACACAAAAAAACCATAAATTCAAAAATATCTGCGAAGATAGAATGGAAATAAGAAAAAAATTAACATATATTAACACAATAGAAGTATAAAAAATATTTTTCGCACTTTAATAAATCAGCAAGAAGCAAAAATCACAAATAAATCAGATAAACTATACACATGCGCACGTATCGCTTGGTCAACACAAAATGAGGACACTTTTGCAGAATACGGCAGCTGAAAACCTACACAGCTAGTTTTACAAGCATTGATAGCAACAACAAAAACAAAAACAGAAATTCGGTACAGGTAGCGTACGCATTTGACCAGCTACATTTATCAATTTTTAAGTAAATAAACAGCAGAGTACAACACATGTCATTTTTTTAGGTTGTGAAAATCACGTGCGGTATTTTCCACTTTTCTAATCAGTAAAGTTCGCATAAATGTATCTATTTTCTTAATATTTATATCGATGGCATCGGCTTTCCCTTTTTGCGCCTGTGGTTTAGTTTACGTGTGTATATCTGTGAGCGCTGATAACGCACCGACGTGACATTTACTGCTGACACTGACAACTTTAGTCAGATTTCATATAAGCAACTAGGCGCGCTGTAACTGAGCCCAGTCGGCTGACTACTCATTTGTTCACACACGTAATTTCCATTCGTTGTTTCATTGTGCGTGTGGGCTGATTGTTGATAGCTAGGAAAAACATGTTATAGTTTCTCACGCATCATTTCAACGCTGTCTGGGAAACGAATGCAGCACAGCGATGCAGTGCAGCGTTGCACTAAATCAATAGCTTACACTTTAACGCCATTCAGAAAACATGTTAAAGATCGCACGCTTTATTGCTATTTCATATTTAAAATTATCATTGTTGGTAATTCGGCGTCGTATCACTTTTGAAGGTCAGCTAAACAGGCAGGCAGACGTATAGACAGACAGACAGACTACCAGTCTTAATTATAGGTTGTGCGTGTGTTATTGTTTTAATTTGTGATTTTTATATATAAGTTCTTCTTTATGAATGAATTTTCGTCACTTTAAGCTGCGTTGCGTCGATGCTGCTGAAGGTTAGGTCAATTGACTTCAAGTGAGTGAGTGAGTGGCATTTTGTTCCGTTGACTTGCATAAATACATAGTATATCGATTATATTATTAGAGCGGAAAAATGGTGCTGCTTATTATAACAAATCATCTTAATGAATTGCTTTTGAGCGTTAATAGGTTTTTTTTTTTTTTAGATATTTTTATATCTTGTGTAAAGACGTAGACACCATGGACAACGCAGCGGTGTCAATTTAAAATATTAAATTGCTTTAGATAAACGCGATAAAGTAGCTTATAATATGATTAGACAGTTTATATGTAGTTTAACATAATTAAATAAACATCAAATAACTACAACGTATGTGTTCCCATGTAACTATGCTTCGGGTTTAATCTTTGACTTTCTAAAATAAATCTGTATGGAATTTCCATCTTTTAGAGAAAAGGAAAAATAACGCTGTATTATATACACTATTCCCATTCTACAAGATACTTTATGTTATATTGTATCATAGTATTGATCATTTTATAGGGTCATATGTAAACAATCGAAGAAGATGATAATTAATGTGCGCTTTTATACTGAGCCTGTTTTAATAACTTTCTCAACTTTTCTTTGACCGGTTATAGATTAGGTCTGAGAGGGTTAACAACTATAACTAATCCCCATTAAAAAAAAAAAAAAAAAAAATTGGTATAGGTTTCGATGTGGTTCATAATACTAGTTGCACGATCGGAGCCAGATTATAATATTTTTGTAAACGTTAATTTCGGTTGGACCGAAGCTTATATACCTGTCCCACACCATTTGGCGAAGATAGATCTTCGTGTTCAGAATTTGTTTTTAGGTTTTATCTTAAAATAAAAAACAAATTAAAAAATATTTTGAAGTTAGCAGACTTGAGGTCCAATGTAAATAAAAACACAACGTTTTGTTACCACCAAAATATTTATAAGAAATGTAAAGGTCGCTAAACTACAACACAAATTAAAAAATGTTCAACCAATTTTTAACTGAAGATTTGGCTTAATATAAGAAGCATTTCAGCTGTAAAATTTTGAATTTTCAGAGTTGCCAGCACGTTACTGCAAATCCCGCGTTAATACTGGGACAATTTGTGTTTTTCACACGTTAGAGCTATATAGTACCCGATAGGTAAAAAAGTTGAGTTAGCATGTATAAGGAGGCATGTCGCAAATAGATATTTTAAAATATTTTTTTGGCAGCAAACAACTTTTTCCAGCGCCCACTTTTCCAATCAATCATACTTTTCTCGCTACTTAATACCCAGTTTATATATAATTTAATACCCTCTACCCCAAGGGTACAATCAGATCAGCAAAGAAAGGCGAGACGAAATAGCTATAGCTCTGTCTGTTTGCACGATCGTCCTGCAGTCTGCCGTATGAAAACAATTATTTCGGAGACTATAAGAGAAATGCAATCTAGGAACTCTAAATATAATATGGATTATGACTACAATAATCCAAAAGAAACAATCTACCATAGGTATAGGTCATATACAAATTTTTGACTTTTAGTATAAAAATCCAATACAAAGTAAAGTTAGGTGCAAAAAAATTGAGTCCAGGGTTTTTTGTAGTCTAGCATACTCGCTATAGGCGTTCTTTCTTGTTTTTAATAAAAATGTAGATAAATGTCTATTAAGTAGCAAGTTGTAAAGTTATATTTAGAAACAAAATTTTTTTTTTTAATAAAAACCTTTCTTCTATTGCATATTATTGTTTTAGAATAATACAACGCATTAAAGTAGCTAAAGAGAAAGTTTTAAGATTCTAATCACAAATCTCAACTCTCAAACAAACGCTGCTATAAAATTATAATAAAAAACAAGTTATTGTAAAAAGATGTTTATGTATTCTAAGAAGCGCTCAAAAAGTCACCATTCAAATCAAAATCTTTAGTGCAAAATTTATCGATGTCATGTTAAAAAAAAAAAAAAAAAAAAGAACAGGTTTCAATTATTATTATTATTTTATTTTCAATTTATTATTTTTTACTTTATTCGATTGGGTGCTAATTGAGTGTGAACTTTGCGCTTGATTACTTATTTAATTTATTCTTTTACTCTTTATATTTTTCTTATCGCACATTTATTGTATTAAAAAACAAATTTTTTTTTTATATATTTCAATTAAAGTTCATTGCACTTATTATAATATTTACGTTTTTATATTTTTATTTTGCTTTTATTTTTGATTTATCATTATTACGCGCGTGCACTTTACTATGCTCATTCAAGACATTTTCTGATAAAAGTGTCACTTGTTTTATGACAACTAAACAAAAAGCTTCCGATACACTTCCGATACAAAGTTTGTTTCCTTTTTTGGGTGAATCATTGTTTATCATAGAAAACAAAAAATCCAGAGCGGAAATATAAATGAATCACAAACAAGCAAAGCACACATTTTAACACGCGATGTGGACACAACTGTTTGAAACGTTGGAAGAAGTTTGTTTTATGAATTTTCAAATGTTTAGGAAACAAGTTTAGCACTATTCTTTTTTATTTCTGATACTCAATAAGGTTACAACAGGAAAAAAATAAAGAAAATGTTTTTTTTTTTTTTTTTTGGATTATGTATATGAAAAAGTATAGGGTTTATAAACTACACACCTAATATGTTCGCTTATTTTCAAAACCATATACCAAAACATTGAAGACTGAGTTAATCTCGCTTTGCCCGGCAGTCCGTCGGTTTTCGAGACAATGCACTACCGTATGGAACCGATTTTCTCGAAGATTAGAAAAGATAGACCAACCTGATGTCAAACTTAGACTCTTCTCTTCTGCATTAATATAGTACGGATCACAAAATTGAATTATAAAGTTTGTGGTTTATAATTTTCCTTTATCACTTTTTAGAAGAACTTTAATTGTGCAACTTCAGGTGAATAACTATTTTGATGCTCCCAGCAGATAATACTTTATTCATGCGATGTCTGTTATTGACTATTTAAAAATAACAAGTTTTGATTAAAGCACCAAACACAGAGCTAAAAAAAATTTTTGACAAGTTTACTTCAGTGTATTGATTTGATTCAACAATGGATTTAACAAATATGGTTATAGGCGATACAACAAAATGTTACATTATAAAAAAAAATTCACTACTCATTCACTAAAAAAAATAAACGCGCGTTTACAAATCAGTCGTGGGAGTTTATATACACATTTGGAATTATTGTACCGACTCGAAGACTCGTTTCAAAGCGTCTTAAAGTGACAAGTTTCAATAAATAAATATTTACTTTAGGCGATAATTGTTCTTTCGATTCGGGGTTATCGTTGACTTTATGAATGGCTGCGGCTGCTGCTTAATCTGTTCGAGAATTGAGAACGCACGATTTTTATTATTTTTTTTTTTTTGTGTTTATTTCAGCGGATTAGAATGTCTCTGAGATTTGTGTAAAGAAAGTAGACCGAATGGCGACAATTTAAATAAAGTATTTGTCAACGCCCCAGGGGGTGCGGTGCTATGCACACACTGTTTTAGTTTAATTTAAAAAAACTAAAAACACAATTTATCCTTCTCGCGTTAATTACTTTATTTGCATAAGACGATGGATGAGTAGTAGTGGTGTTGGTCCATTTAGCTAAAGAATAGCCAACTGAGCTGAATAACCAACTTGTGGGCAATGCTTGGTTATTTCTGATGAGTATCTCTCTTATTGGATAGAAATAGCTGGTTCTTAATTTTTTTTTCTATTTTTCTTCTTTCCTTCAATAAACGGTGCCACCGCCTCGCCTCAATTGAATCGAGTCCAATTCACCTGTAGCGCCTTTTTTGCTTATTTATAAACGTCGTAGTCGTTTATTATTATTGTTGTTGTTGTTTTATTGTTGGCTTCTTGTTTGGCTGCTTGCTGCCATACTACGCGATTCGATACCAAGTAAAGCATATAAGAAACACAAAATAATAATAAAATAAGCGTCTAAAGCGCGCAAGCGACCGTACATACGAACAACCGATCAAACTGACTTGAGCAACGGACTACGTATATTTATTTTCTTGTATTACTCGTTTGGCTTGTTTGTGTTACTCGTTTACGTTGACGATGTTGTTTTGTTGTTGTTGATGTTGCTGATGGCGGTGTGTTGTGTGCATAAATTAAAACGAAAAAAAAAACTCTTATGTTTGGTGTTTTTTACGTCCAAATACGTCTGTCTGTTTGTCCATACAATAAAAACCTGTTTGCGCGCTGCATTAAAAAACTTCACAAGATACATAGATACATTTACACGCACACACTTAAAAAGAAATAATAAACACACACACAAACACATACATATATACGTTGAGTGCTTTTTTACAACTGTGGCTGCTGCACATTAATAGGAAAACGATGTTGCTGCGGGGGTTTGATATTTTTAAACACACACACACACACACAAACGTACGTACGCATATAAACAGAGTTAAAAGAAAATAATGGGCGCAGGCATTATTTCAATTGTTAAATGAAAAACTTTACTTTTTAAAATCATTTTTTTTAATGTAATATGCACAACTTCACACAAAATTTCAATTTGATTGTTTTTCATATGAATTAAAGTTTATTTAGCACTCACCAAAACTAATTAAAAAGTTGAAATAATTATTAAATTCAAGCATTAAACACAAAACATTTTTATATATAAAACACTGGTACTGCTGCGTCGGCGGCCATTACTGTATACATTGAGGACCGATTTGTATATAATAACAATCGATATTTAGTATTCGGGGATAGGGATGGACGAGTTTAGAACGATAATTCGATAGTTTTCTGCGAAAGAGATGGCAACATATGTGAAGCAAATAATTCGGTGGTGAAAAGTAACTTAGTAGCGCATGGTGTACTAAATTTAAACGATCAGGGCCACAAACAAGCAACATCGATATTTGCATTGTTTGAATTTAATACCGCATATATGTACCGTAGTGGAAAATAGTCTATAATACCCACTTTATCAGAAAATATGAAATTCAGACTTGAGCTATATATTTGTAAACCTGGCGTTACCGATATAAATATTGGAATATTAGATAAGAATTTAAGAAAAAATGTATGTATGTATGTATGTATGTATATCAGATTTTAAAGCGAAGTTCGATTATTTCTGAATTATATACAGATTGTTGCTTGCCGCTGGAACGTAATTTGTCCAAATGCTAAAATTTTTTTTAGCAACAGCTGAGCTTGCATCTCCTTGCTTATCATATTGTGTTTTAGCGCATCGAATAAATTGCTAGTAAAATTCCTAAAATCAATTGGTCCATTGGATTCCAATGAGATTTGCCTTTACGTTTGCAATGGCGTTCTTGTATTATTCGCAATGCGTTTGTCTCTTTTCGTAAAATTTTGCAGCAAAAAAAAAAAAAAAAAAAAAAAAAACAGTGCCTCCTCGTAACAATCTTGATTAATCCAAAAATAAAATATGATTTTCATCAGCATTCATTTGGTTTAAGAGATTTGCAACGATCATCCGGTCGCTGCAACGCAGTTGATGAGCGTATGTTTCTCCGCCGTTGATTATATCAGAATATAACAATTATTTTAAAGCAGCACAAGAAAAAGATTAACTAAAAATATAATTGAATTGTTTTATTATTATTGCTCATATTAGTCCATTCTGTGAAAAAAAAAAATTATTTTGATTTTGTATTATTATATATATTTTTTTTTTAATTTTATCAATTTTATCGTTAAATATACTTTGAAGAATGTAGTCTGTAATTTTTAAGTCAATTCATCTATACAGTAACTGCTTTTGAAGCAAATGCAAATCCATACAAGTTCTTTATTATTCAAACGAAAAAAATTTATATTATTCCGTTGAAAAATTTACTTTCCTTGCGAAATAGTAGCCAACTTCTTCTTTGTCTTTTATATTATTAGTAAAATAGATAATTGATGAAAATTGAAAATGGCAATAAATTTTTTTTTACTGTTATCTATGCTTACCACCCCTTTGGGATCTGATTGCTATTGAACCTCGATTATCTGATCATCTAACAACACATCTGTTAACCGGACTGTCGAGCGGTTGATAATTTTATTTTATTATATTATTCCGTTGAAAAATTTACTTTCCTTGCGAAATAGTAGCCAACTTCTTCTTTGTCTTTTATATTATTAGTAAAATAGATAATTGATGAAAATTGAAAAAGGCAATAAATTTTTTTTACTGTTATCTATGCTTACCACCCCTTTGGGATCTGATTGCTATTAAACCTCGATCATCTGATCATCTAACAACACATCTGTTAACCGGACTGTCTAGTCAAAAATTGGATATGAGAGAATGTTGAAATATGTTGAAATAAAGTATGTTTGTTGAAGTGAGTCTTTAAGCCTTTTTTGAAAACATTTAAAAAAAAATTGATTTAATGCTTTTTGTGTTTGAAACCGTACAACATCTCCATCTGCCAGTCAAATCTATCTTAAGCATATCTGTTGCCATCTCTTTCGCACTCACACACTACGCCAGAGTGGCGAAAAATATTTAATTGTCAGCCACTGCATACATAGATGCGAGCAGGTTATAACCGATAGACCGTATCGTTATGTTTACGTTTCTATCTACATTAGAATTAAATCAAACTGTATTTATGACAACAGTAAAGCAGACCCCAATCATGTACCCGCGCGGTTGAACCGTAGAGTAGCCCTGTATTTGAGTTGCCCTGTGCACAGCTTAAGCTGCGTGCGAGCAACATTGCTATCTTTGTCATACTTACGCATGACCATGGTTTGTTTGTGTGAGCAGCACAGCTGTTTGTGTGCGAGCAGCACAGCTAATGTTGCATTGGTTGGATTCCAACCAACTCAATTGGCTGGGACAGAAAACAGCTGATATCAGACGTAAGGCAAGTTGCGCTTGAATCGAATTTCATTTTACGTGCCGAACAACGCAACGCATACTTTTTAATTTTTAATTTACTTTATTTTTGTTCTATTGCCATAAAATTGTTTAAAATAGTACACAATTCCTAACTTAGTTGCATATACTTACTTAAATAAGAAAATACACTTAATTGCTATATGCACGGACTTTTTGCCAAAACTTGAAACACGCCATTTGTTTGATTCTTTTGTTGTTTTTATTAACTACCGCATTGCCTAAAATCTACCACTTAGTGTAAAAGTACAAACTTCGTTTTGATTTTCCTTATTCGTGTTAAACAATGGCTGTGCTACCGCCTGATCCGGTTTTTAGTCTACGCTCCAGCGAAATGGGCAGCGTGAATACGATATGCTTCCACACAGAACGATTAATGGCGGGTACACTTAAGGGTAGCGTCTTCCTCTGGGACTTGCAGGTGTATTAATAACAAAATCATTTCCAATTTCGAATACTAAATGCTCCTTTTCTTTTCTTTTTTAATTTACTCAGACTAATCGTTCGTCGCTACACTTCGAAGTAGGCACAGAGCCAATTACCACCATACATCATACGCCAGAGCAGCTTATTACTCAATCTAAGGGTGGCACCGTTAACATCTGGTCTATGTCTAATGCTGGTTACGTACGTGAGCATACCATCGAAGGAAATCATCTCGGTTATTGTCGCACAGCATTACATACGAATCCTAATAACTGTAACGAACAGCTTCTCTTTTATCCATGTGAGGAAAACACCATTGGAGTGCTGCACGTAAATGATCTATCGGCGCCTACACAGATGCTTGTTCCAGACAATGTGCAATTGCCAAAACTAGGAGCTGTACATTGTATTAAGCCATTTGAATGTGCATCCCAGTTATTTGTGCTTGCAGGCTATGAGTCTGGACACTTTCTTACCTGGGATCTTAGTTCTGGAATCTTAGTTGGTTTTCTTCAACTGGATGCTGATCCAATGGCGCTGGATTACGATCCTATCACAAATCGGGGGATTGTGGGTGGACCAAGTGAGTTTTTACAATACCAAAATTTATAATCGATTTATATATCCTATACATATATGTTTTTAGCCGATAAACTAATTGCTATAAGTTATCAGCGTCAGTCTATGCAATTGCAACGCGGAGCTGAAATTTCTATAAAAAATCCTGGCGTAAATTGCGTACGCATTCGCAACGATCAAAAAGTTTTTGCCACTGGCGGTTGGGATGGTCGTGTACGCATCTTTTCGTGGAAAAGTCTCCGACCTTTGGCTGTACTAACGCAGCACAAACAAGGCGGCATCAACGATATCGCATTTTCAGAGGCTAAAATTTCTATGTGGCATGCACCGATAATGGCTGCTGCCGGAATGGATGCACAGATTTCACTTTGGGATTTGTACAATTAGTCTATAGTTTCAATCTTTTTTGTTTTCTCTCGCTTGATAAGTTTAGTTGATAAGAATTTGATATCATTTAATATTTTATGACTGACAGCAAAGCTTACTATAATATGTTGAACTACGATGGATCAATGACGCCGATCTGTCTTTGTTGGCCGCATTGAAATTTGTTATTTACTTAATTGTTGCTAAAAATTCGCCTTTTTATTAAAAAATATATTTGGTCCTAATAAAAAAAATGTTTAGTTATAGTACAAATGAAAAACAAAGAGTTAATAGTTTGTAGTATCTTGAAACGTTATTTTACTTTTTTTTTTATTGACATTTGTATGTACATATGTATTTAAAAACTAATTTTTTTTGTATCTATTAAGTTTGACGCACTCTGTGCGTTTCATTGTCGCTAACACTTAAAGTATTACATATAAATTTGTATATTTATACAGTACGTTTCTATGTACATATGTACTTCTACAGCACCCGTCTTGTCCTTTAAACGGCCTTTTTCGTTTTTTCCGACACTGTCGTTTCGTTATCGTTATTTATATTATTGTTATTATGCTGCTGGGTATCTTTCTCCCCTACGACGCCACCATCCTCTTTTAGTGCAAAATCACAGTCAATAATACGTTTTCTTTTGCGCAATGGACGACTGCACTCTGATGACATAGAGGATAAAGAGACGTTTAAATTATTTATGCTTGTGCATTCTTTGGTTTGTAGCAAATTGCGTTTACATTGTAATCGAGTAATCTTTAATTTTGGCAGTTTTTGTTTCTCATCGTTCTCTACAGGCACAGTTGAACTGACGCCGCTGTTAGTACTGGGATTTGCTTCATCTAATGCAGTGCTACTGTCTTCTGTGTGTTGTAAAGTACAGAGATGAGTGTCCTGCGCCGATGTTGACGATGTTGGTTCACTGGAAATCGGTGAAGATTCAGTGAACTCTTTGCATACTTCAGTGTCCTCCGGTGTACGTATGGGCGTTGGCTTTAATTCTTCGTTTCCACTGTTTTCGTTTTCGTTTCTTCGGCTTCTTTGGTTTTAGTAAAATCGAGTGGCTGCTCAGTTTGTTCGGTGACTATTGCATTTAATGTGTCGAATTTATCATCCTTTTTACTTTTTTTGTCTGCTTGCTCAGCTTCGTACTGCTTACGCTGTTCAGGATTCAAATATGCTTTGTAGAAATCAACTACAGGCAGCGGTACAGGTATGGGCACTGGTAGTGGTATAATTATGGGGTAGGGCACCATGACTGTCATTGGCGGAGCACCTAATAAAGAAGCTAAATTTGAAACAGGATTGGGAAATTGCAGCTGTGGCGGAGGTGGTGGTGGTGGTGGAAACCCAGCCCAATGCCGTATATTGGGGTACGATATTCCGGGACGTGCTGACGGTGTTGCTCCTGGAGTGGCAAAGTATGCAGCCGGAATGCTAGTACCGCGCAAATGATTAAGCCCGGGAGGAAGAGTTTGTTGCGTCTGTGGTTGCGCTTGCGTTGAATCAACTAACATTGGCGACAGAGGAGGCACACTCATATGTAAATCCTGCACACTAGAACCTGCAAAGTGACTAAGAGAGTTGGTAGCAGAATTAACACATCCTGCATTTCCAAGCAATGGACTTGAACCTTTCGCCTTTAGTAAGCTAGCCACAGTAGCGGAATTTGATTTTAGATTTCCACTAGCCGCAGCCGCACCACTGCTTAACGAATTCGATGTTGTTAATTCTCCAGAGCGCTGTGGTCGCTTTCTACGATTATGCTTCGGCGATGGACGGCTTTGTAAAAGATTTGGACTTTTAGACATTAATTTAGCCACAGGAGCGACTGAGATCATTGGCTTTAAAGGAACGACAGTGCGCTCATTACAAACGTTGGGTACAGTTGGAAGTGAAGCGCTCGTCATGGGCGGAGTAGTACAGGGTGATATGACTTTTAATTTTAATGGTGGTTGCGCTGGAGGAGCTAACGGTAAACCCGGTGATACTGATATAGTTGATGCCGGTGATGCAGAACGACTTCGACAATTACGTAACCACAAATCAGGTGTAATCAGTCCAGTACTATTCCCCGCAGCTGCCTCTAGCCCATGTTCACGAAGATGTGGATTCATATCCAGATGTGCACGCGTCTCATTGCAGAATATCTCCATTTTATACTGATTCAGGCATTTTTCTGAGCAAAATTGAAGTTGTGAGGCGCCATCCTGAAAGTCTACATAACTAACTGCGTGCCGTACATGTTTACACCAATCACAGGTCTTAGCTTTTTTAAAAGAGGCTCGACGGCTTTGCGTAAAACACGATTCAGAACAGTAGCGTGGCCCATCGCAACTGGTAAGAAATTCAGGTGCGTTTTCTGGTATTGGACGATGACACCAGCAGCATTTGTTGAAGTCTACAAAAGATAGAAATAAAAAATAAAACAAAAAATAAGAATAAACGAAAATTTGGAAAATTTTATTGAGTAAAAGTAACATTATCTCAATTAAACAATTTTTAATCTATCAAATCACACACTATAACTGCGTTAAAGCATAAAAAGATAATATTTGTATGTATAGTAAGTGGTATGTACTACATGGCGTATGCGTAATTTAACTGCATTCCCAGCTTGTATTAATTGAATGCTTCCATTTCCACTGATGTTGCATTGGCACAACATCAAATTTGGTTTTAATGATTGATATTCGAGATTTCAATAGAAAACTTCTCCAGGCAACGCTCACGCACACACAAACACCCACTCACTGTACTCTGAATTTATTGTAAAATGTACTAAGTTTTGTTTTTTGCTTATCTCGATATTTATGTTTTTTTTTTTTTTTTTTTTGTACCCGTTACACATAGTGTAAACGGGTATATTCAGTTTGTCCGAAAGTTTGCAACGCATTAAAGGAGGCATCGGAGAGACCCCATAAAGTATATATATTCTTGATCAGCCCGATGAGACGAATCGATTTAGCCATGTCCGTCTGTCTGTCCGTCCGTCTGTTTGTCTGTTGCGATGTATTTTACTCGGAAAGTTTTAAAGATATTGACTTGAAATTTTAAACTTAAGCTTTTTGTGCTCCAAGTTAGTTTGTATGCCAGAACCAAGGTGCCTCGCCCATTTTTAGATATAGCCCCCATACAAACTTACCACTTTTAAAAAAATTTTTGTATGAAAATAGGTATTAATTATGAATATATTCACTTCAATAGGGTAAACCCTTTATGTCATCCAACGTCAAGTCAAAGGCGCCACGCCCACTTTTAGGTATAGTCCCCATAAAAACTTACTTCCCATTTTCGAGTTTTTGTATGAAAACATTTTTTTTTTCTGAAGGTACTCAATTAAAATTTGGTAAAATCAATTTCAAAGTCCTCCTAAGTGAACATTATCGATATGATAAGGATCGGGCTAATATAACATAAAGCCTCCATACAAATTTGACCAAATCCATTGTGAAGCCCCTGGTGAACAAATAAACTATTAAAAGTTTTGTGTAACGGGTATTTCAGCTTCGGTTCCACCGAAGTTAACGTTTTTCCTAGTTTGTTTTTACTGTTTGTGGCATAGAAACTTTGTACTGCAGTTTTTTTTTGTTAGTAATGATGCTGCTAAAAACTAAGAAGAAGCCGAACTTATCGAATTCCTTATACGCCAAACTGAGCTCAATTTTCAATCATTTTTTTTTTTTATGTACAAGTTCAGAATGAAAAACATCAACCTGCATAAAAAAATCATAATAATAGCTATACTACAAGAACAACAGCAATTTGTATCGGTTTGCATAGACTTGAGCATGAACTTTGTTTCTATCGTACCCCGTACTCCATCACTAGCGACCCACATGCTTATGCAATATTTAAAGCGCATCACCTGCTGCTTTTGGTCTTCATTCATTGTGGTCTAGTCTAGGCATCCATTGTTGCTGTTTAAAGTTTTTGTTTATGTGTTGGATTTACCAGCTGTGGTAAATCATAAAAAATCTACACTAAGTTTAAACTTTTTTTCTTTTGCATACTTTTTGTTTTGAGTTACAAATTTTTTCTTTTTTGTTAACTTTTAATGTTTTCATCCGATTTATTAATATTATTTAAAAATGTGGTATACCATTATAAGGCGTAGTACCTATGTATGTATATACCAATGTGGGAATTTTACAAAGTGAATTTGTTTTTAAAATGAAAAATCTTTATTTATTCTTTTAAATCAATTCAATCCCCTTCAAAGTAGTCCTCTCCCGATTAAATACAGTTATGCCAACGTTTTTTCCAAATACGGTATAGCCATCAGCGCTTTTTTCGATTCAGCTATTATCTCCTCAATCGACTCGAAACGCGTTCCCCGGAGTGTTCTCTTGAGTTTTGGTAATAGCCAGAAGTCACACGGAGCCAAAACAGGCGAATACGGTGGTTGCGGAACGATATTGGTTGCATTTTTGGAGAAAAAGTCACGAAGAATCGACGCTGTTTTTTCAAGAAAATTCACCATTTTTGGTACCAATCGAGACTTGACATGTTTGAGGCCCAAAACATCTTTCAAAATGGTATTAATTGATCCTTTCGATACGCCAATTTCATCAGCAATGTCTCTTATAGTTAATCGACGGTGTGCAAGCACCATTCTTTTACTTTTTGGATGTGAGCATCGTCCGTTGAGGTCGATGGTCGACCAGGGCGCTCTTCGTCTTCAACACGTTCTCAACCTTCTTTGAACAATTTATACCAATCATATGTTGTTGATTTTGGTAGAGCTCGGTCCCCGTAAGCCTTCTTCAACATTTTTATTCCATTTATTCCATACAGAAAACAAAATTTTATGACACTTCTCTGCTCAACTAAATCAGACATTGTAAAAATCGAAAAATGCACTCTTGGTCGTTTGGTAAACACAAGCGTAAATCTATTACTGATAATGACATTGACATGAAATTTGGCCCAGATGATATTAACAGTCCTGCCAACTCAAAAAAAAAAGAACTAACTCGAAATGTTAAGCCCGCGAAGTTTAAATAAATTCTCCTTACTTTTTGCCCACAGTTGTATGTAACGGGTGATTTTTTAAGAGCTTGAGAACTTTTTAAAAAAAAAAACGCATAAAATTTGCAAAATCTCATCGGTTCTTTATTTGAAACGTTAGATTGGTCCATGACATTTACTTTTTGAAGATAATTTCATTTAAATGTTGACCGCGGCTGCGTCTTAGGTGGTCCATTCGGAAAGTCCAATTTTGGGCAACTTTTCCGAGCATTTCGGCCGGAATAGCCCGAATTTTTCGGAAATGTTGTCTTCCAAAGCTGGAATAGTTGCTGGCTTATTTCTGTAGACTTTAGACTTGACGTAGCCCCACAAAAATAGTCTAAAGGCGTCAAATCGCATGATCTTGGTGGCCAACTTACCGGTCCATTTCTTGAGATGAATTGTTCTCCGAAGTTTTCCCTCAAAATGGCCATAGAATCGCGAGCTGTGTTGGCATGTAGCGCCATCTTGTTGAAACCACATGTCAACCAAGTTCAGTTCTTCCATTTTTGGCAACAAAAGTTTGTTAGCATCGAACGATAGCGATCGCCATTCACCGTAACGTTGCGTCCAACAGCATCTTTGAAAAATACGGTCCAATGATTCCACCAGCGTAAACCACACCAAACAGTGCATTTTTCGGGATGCATGGGCAGTTCTTGAACGGCTTCTGGTTGCTCTTCACTCCAAATGCGGCAATTTTGCTTATTTACGAAGCCATTCAACCAGAAATAAGCCTCATCGCTGAACAAAATTTGTCGATAAAAAGCGGATTTTCGCATTTCGAACCGAACACTGATTTTGGTAATAAAATTCAATGATTTGCAAGCGTTGCTCGTTATTAAGTCTATTCATGATGAAATGTCAAAGTATACTGAGCATCTTTCTCTTTGACACCTTGTCTGAATCCCGCGTGATCTGTCAAATACTAATGCATGAAAATCCTAACCCTAAAAAAAATCACCCGTTATATAGGTACATATTCTAGTTCACAGCATAAAAGATTTGCTTTTTTTAAAAGTTATAACCGTTTTATCTTTAGAACAACGCAATATATAAACAAGAAAAAACGTTAACTTCGGTGGAACCGAAGCTCAAATACCCGCCACATCTTGATTTAGTTGTATGTTAGATGTCTTGGAGTCAATAGTCCGATGCAACCAAAGTTTAGACACAATAATGAGGTTAAATGTTAACCTAAGTGCAGAATAATAAACATTTCCTTGGAAAACAATTAGAAAATGGGTTGTGACTTTCTTTGAGTGCTATATGTTATAGTGGGCTGATCCTTATAAAATCAGTATAGTAAAGAAAGGATAATATTAGAAGTGTTTTTACACAATTTGAAGTGATTAAATTCATAAATACTTACTATTTTCACACAAAAATTACAAAAGGGCTGAAAGTTTGTATGGGTCCTACATTTAAAAATGGGCCTGGCACTTAGGTTTGACATTGGATGACATGACCCAATTTGGAGTGAATACATTCATGAATAATAGCTATTTTCACACAAAAAATACAGAAGTAAAAAAGTGGTAAATTTGTATGGGGCTATATCTAAAAATGGGCGTAGCACCTTGATTCTGACATTCAAACTGCCTAGGAACACAAAAAGCTTAAGTTTCAAATTTCAGTTCAATATCATTAAAACTTTTCGAGAAAAACACATTGCAACTAGACGGACAGACAGGCAGACAGACGGATATGGCTAATTCGATTCGTCTCGATGAGCTGATCAATAATATATATATAATTTATGGGGTCTCCAATGCCTCGTTTAATGCGTTACAAACTTTCCGACAAACTGATAATACCCTTCACACTATGTGTGGCTAGTTTAAAAATTTATTAATAGAGCTAATGACTTTAAATATGGTACAAATGCTTCTTATATCAAGCCAAATCTTCAGTTTAAAATTGGTTCAGATCGGGCCGCGAATTTCAAAATTTTTAAGAATATTTTAAGATAAAATTTAATACAAACGCTGCACACGAAGATCTATCCACGTAGTGACAGGTATATAAGCTTCGGCCCAACCGAAGTTAACTTTTTTTCTTGTTTAGATACATATATCTTTCTAGTTAACCACGGAGCTTTTATTTGTTATATTAAAATTAGATTTGACCAAGTTATCCTTGGAAAATTAAAAATAGGGCCAAAACTTATTATTGATGTGTTTAAAAAAACTTGAATTTTAATATATTAAGTTGTTTTTTTATGGTTTAGTATGATAGCCTATATAATTTAGAACAGGTTTCACCTCATTGGACATTGTTTCCATCAATATTTTGGCTTCCATGCGTTGTTTTGGCCCATTCCTTTAATAATGCATATTTTAGCTAATCCTGGCTAGATATCATGGGTTTACAGATGGTATTCTCTAGCAATGCATATAAGTTTTGAGTGATAACAACATCAGGTGATAGTACCGGAGGTTGCATTAAAGGCAGCGACCGTTCCAGACAAACAAGGACATCAAGTCCCTGCCTTGCATTTGGAATCAATATGTTGGTTGAATCAGAAGTTTCCACTTATTCCAAGAGTATCAGCACTTAGGAAAATGTTATGCATCAGAATATCAAAGTAATCCCTTCTATTTGTTGATTCTTCAACAAAATCAAGGTTTCCAACATCGAAGGGCGGTCATGTAGGCCCTACAATCACCGAGTTGTACGATATACGCCGTTTGCAAAGCATTTGTTTCTTTTACACAATGATTTGCTATTTATGAATATCAAATGGTAAGAAACACTGACATACATATGTATGTACATATGTAGATAAAGGAACTACCTTTTAAACGACGTAGAGATCATCGTTATAAAGCTATCCATTCTCAGTTTATAGAAATAATTTTAAAAAAATTGATTTTTAAGGATATCATAAAAAATGGTTAATGGAAGGGCATCATTATTGGATTCTACGCAAAAATACATGAAATAGGTCCATGGAAAACCTGCTCTTTTGATGTGTAAAAAGAAAATAAAATATTATTTTGAATAAATTTTAGCAGCTAATTTATAAGTGAAAATGCAGAAGGTCAGATTTGACTTTTATCGTAAAGATTACATTCCATTGACTCGAAAAAATTGACTTATCCTAATGTACATATTTAAATTTATATATTGTTTCTATGTTTGAGAGTAAACAATGTAAGTAAATTGAAATTCCACTAAAACAATGCCTAATGCATATTTAAGAAGGCGATTTTCTAATTTTCCCATACAAAAATGTTTTGCATAAGCAAAAAACAACAATAAAAAACAGCAGATGGCAGCTTTCCCCAATACATTATGGGTAAGAAAAAAGTGGTATTTTTAGTATGTTTTTAAGTTGGCCCCATCCCATTTTGATTGTGCTGCAAACCAAAAAAAAAAAAAGCAAATAGTAAAAATGCCATCAAAAAGAATTGAAATTACACAAAACACAACAGATGCGAAATGGAAAAGAGCTGAACGAGCAGCCGAAACGCCCGTACAACGAAGTACCACACGGCGGGTATTTGCTAGTATACTATAAATATACATCCATAAACACGAGTGAAATGTTTGATCCCTTAAAAAACTCACCTATTTTCTCCTCAATTGTAGTCTTTCCAGCTGAGTGTGGACTCTTTGAGTCTTCTTCAAGCGAACTAAGTATATCGTGATCTGAAGTGTTGCTCTCGTTTCCATGTATACTGCCAATGTGGTTGCTTCCTCGATAATTGTTGGAATTGCTGACACTGTTACGTCTATTATTATTCTGTTCTGTTCGACTCTGTTGCATTATCAAAGCTGATGTTCGACTGCGACTTGCGCGTTGCTTTCTATCTAAATGTTGTTGCTTTTGTAATAGGCGCGATGTTTTTTCTGAAAGATCAAGTCGATCCACACCATCAAATCCATACCAGCCCAAAAGTTCGTTCATTGTATTTTGTGCGAATTCCTAAAAAAATAAAGAAAGAAATACATTAAACGAATTTTCTTTATAAAACTTATAACTTTTACATATAACGAAATATTTAAAATTTTTAATCGCTGGGTAGAAACTGTATATGATGTAATCAATAATGTGCGTCGAACCAGAGGGGTCATTTGATATGTGCTTTAGGTCGCTGAATCCGAATCTGAATTCATAGTTAGTTCGCGTGTTCATTTTAACTACAAAAATGATTTTTTTGGGTAAATAGCCTCTCAAAAACTGTCATGACTTGTACGGACCAAGGTAATAAATTCTAATGTACTTTAGGTCACTTCAAACTCCACACGATGATTAGACTAACTTTTCTTGAATAAATATTTTTTAAGGGTTATATGCTAAAGTGGCCTCACCTCAATCATGGGTCCTTTTCTAAACATGGCTTAGTATTATAAGTGTTTTTACCGTATTTGACACAAAACGCTTCACAAAAAAACCATTTTTAACAAAAACAAGCAAAAACGTTAACTTCGGTAGCACCGAAGCTCAAATACCCGGCACACGAAATTTTTAAAATGGAAGGTGAGTTGGTATTGGGTCTATATGTTAAAGTGGCCCGATCCTTGTTACATCGGTAGTATATTCATAGGACAACAGTAGAAGTGATTACACAGATTGGAGTGAATATATCCATAAATAAGAACTATTTTCATACTAAATCTGAAAATTTGGTGCTAGGTTTGTATAGGGGCCATATCAAAAAATGGGCGTGGCACCTTTCTTTTGATATTGGATTGTAGAAAAAACATAAATAAAAAATAACTATTTTCATACAAAAAATCGAAAAAAGTGGTAAGTTTGAATGGGTGTTATATCTAAAAATGGGCGTGGCACCTTGGTTTTGACATACAAACTGCCTGGGAGCACAAAAAGCTTAAGTCTAAAATTTCAGTTCAATATCTTTAAGACTTTCCGAGAAAAGCGCATTGCAACAGACAGACAGACGGACATGGCTTAATCGATTCGTCTCGTCGAGCTGATCAACAATAAATATATATACTTTATGGGGTCTACGATGCCTCCTTTAATGCGTTACAAACTTTCCGACAAACTGATAATACCCACCACACTATGTGTGGCGGGAATAAAAGGTTAACTTCGGTTCGGACGAAGCTTATATAACATACATGTCACATATCATTTGAAATGTATATAATTGACATGTATCAAATTTAATCTTAAAATACTAAAGAAATTAAAAATATTCTAAAATAAATTAAGCAATTCACGGCCCGATCTGAACCAATTTTAAGTAGATTTGGCTTGATATAAAAAGCATTAGTACAATTTTTTAAGCCATTAGATCTATAAATAAATGTTTTTTCTTATAAGAACTTGACAAAATGTTGTACTTTTGGATGGGGGCTATATCTTAAAATGCACGTGGCACATTGATTTTAACATAGAAAGTACACAGGACATAGAAAAGTTTAAGTTTAAAATTTCAACCCAACATCTTTAAAACTGAGCGAATAAATAGCACAACAACAAACAGACAGATGGACAGACAGACGGACATGGCTAAATCGATGCTTCTCGTCGCGTTAATCAAGAATATATATACTTTATAGGGTCTACGATGCCTCTTTCAGTTTGTTGCAAATTTTTCGACAAACTTAATATACCTGTTTCCTTTAAAAGGATTTTGCTGCTTTTAATGTTTGTCATTGGCAATTCGACCTCGTGCAATAATTTCTGCTTCCCTGAAAAAAATTTTACTATACAATAAGTGTCCTTGTCAATTTAAAAATACTTTTAAAAAATTAAACTAAAAGCTCAAATAAAAAAAAAAAAGATTCAATTCAAGAAGTAGTAATAGAAAAGAAGAAACTTTTGTGCACAAAGATACATCGAATGACATGACTACCACAATAAAATCATATCAGATTACAAATACAAAACAAAAAGTATACTCGTATATTTGTTTTCTATATGTATATATACGATAATAATACATACATACATACATATAGGTACAAAATGATATTCAATGACACAAAAACAAAACCAAAGTACGTTGATATACTAGAATAGAGTACATACATACATATATATATATATATATATATATATATATATATATATATATAATGTAATACATAGTAAGTCTATTTTACTCATGGCCCCCAAGATACAACAACAACAAGGTGGAAACAACGACTACAACACCAACAGCAAACGATGCAAGAGGACAGCTCAAATAACCAGTAGAACTTTAATAACAACGAAAATATTAAATTACAAATAGAATATAATATTTAATTTTGTTTTTTTTTTTTTTTTTTTTTTTGTAAAACAAATGCGACAGAGTAGTATGTAATTTGAAACACCCTGTTAACAGCTTGCAGTACAGTCAATTCAAAAAGTTTCAACTTTCTTCAGAAGCAGGAACGTAAGGATGAAGATGAAACAAATATATAAACTTAGATTAAAACTGATATTGAGAATTGGGCTTCCTGTAATAATTTATTTAAATATATTTGATATGTACAATAATGAAGTTAGAAGATTATTTGTAAGTGTTTATATAATTTTAAATAATTATTATAAATATTTACGTATGTACTTTATATTACCACATTATCTAAAATAATATCAAATGTAATTAAATATGCCATAATTAAAACTTATAAAAGTCAAGGGAAACAACGTTGCGAATCTAAAGTAAGGGAGCCAATACCACACCACACCACATGCGATGCATAAGAAGATATACTACATTATTGCAATATATTATGTATACAAATATGTATGTATGTATGTATGTATGTATATATGTTTGTACATATATAATATGTACTCGTATGTATATGTTTGTATGTGTGTTTCTCTCTTGTCATTTAACACCAGCGACCGAAAACGCAAGCTAGTCATAAATTAAGTGTTTCCAACTTGCTCATTCACTCACACGCTTGGTTTACATTTCAGCTGGCACTCGAATAGAGATCGGTTTCCTACAACATACAAAAAGACAGACAGACAGACGTATTTGTCTTAAGTTGCCTTTTTTTTATTCAAGAAACCTGTGTATGTGTGTATGAGTGTGTGTGTGTATTTGACAATAAACGAATTAACAATTCGCACGATAAAAATCTTACAGTTCAGAAAATATCCAAAACAAAAAATAAACACCCGGCCAAACATATGCTGCGTATACTTAATGTATCAGTTAGTCGAGCCAACCAGTCTCTCTGTTCGAGTTGAGCACCGCGTGCGCCCAATGTGTCCATAGCAGAAAAAAAAGGTATCGATTACTAAATTTCAGGTGCAACCTCGTCATTTTTTATTCAGACGCATTTTTAAAAATGAAAATGATTTTTTTTGTTTCCCTTGTACGCCTGCTTTTTGACTTCTTTAGTTGTTCTCTTTTGAAGAGACAAAAAATTATGGAATAAATGTAATAAACGTCGTTGCAGCCGAATAAAATCTGAAGACGAAGTTTATTTCCTTCAAAAAACACTCGACTGCCGTATGTGCCACAGAACTTCCCACAGCTCAACAATGTATTACATATTCAGTTTGTCTCGGTTGGTAATCGAACTTCAAAAGCTTTTTACCTTTTATTTATATATTTGTTCATATATATGTATATGTATTTATACATACATATATACATACATACATATATATTTATATATATATATATATATATATATATATATATATATATATATATTTGTCTCATTTCTTGTTTTTTGCATTTATTTCAATATCATTTTTCTGTTAATTTATGTACGGTTTTTAATTTCTGATTTGAGAGTACGAGCAGCGGCCTTCGCAATCATTTCGTTTTATGGCATACATACCTGGTTTTCAAGCTACGTCGACTCCATGGCACTCAATTTGTACCGTCGCGATTCCATTCACTTTATATTCTAAAGTCTCCTTCGGTTTGAAATTCTAAACCGAAATGCGTATAAAAATCAATTAATTAAAAAATGAAATGTTATGCTTGCACTCGCAACTCTCGACATCCTTCGATAAGACATGATTCAGTTAAATATCTTAACCTTTTTTTTGTTGTTGTCTATCTTGTAATTGTAATTGAGAACATTTGCATTGAGTATGAGGTATGCAGCTATATATTCTACGTAAAAAGTCATTAAAACGAATGAATTTATATCAAAATGATAACATATATTTTTTTAAAGCTATTAATTTAATGATTTTTAAGAAAATTTTTCTTTTTTGAAATAAGCTTTTAATAAAAATTTTGCATTATGTTACACACATCCCGGATACTTTGTGAATTTTTTCAAAAATTAATTTCTAATATTTTTTTTTAGAGTTTAATTCAAATATTTTCCGATTTTACTCAAAAAGTAAAATAGAAATAGACACATTCATTCATTCAGTAGAATTACAATGCTGGTATTTCCGTACTCCATCATCTTAATCGAAAAGATTCACTGCGCTCTAAAACTGACTGAAAACGAATAGCGAACCCCGGTATTGAACTAGCTCAACTATTTTTAAATGTTCCAAGTAACGGAACAGTAGTGTATACTTGATATTATATGAATTTAAAACATAAGCGTTTGCATTTGTTGTTGTATTCAGTAATTTTGCATCAACGTGCTCTGCTCAAATATATTTTCCAATGTATTTTTCTAAATTGTTGATTTTGCCTGCCAAAAAAAAAAAGCTCAGTTTACAAAAACAGATCAAATTTACTATTTTATATTTCATTCCAAATTTGTTATAAATAATTGCAACATAGCCAAAATTCGGAGAGGCACTCAATACACTAAGAGAAAAAGATCAGTAACAACAAATTTGCATAGTTAATGTAAATCTCTTTACTTGACGTTTTTTACAGCTGATTATGCCGAGTCCATCACTATGTGGGTGTGTGTTATGCCGCATTTCCATTGAGCCGCGTTTTCTTATCGCGTTAACAATTTATCGAAAAACGCGGAACGGTGTTTCCATTGCGTTTTAGCGTTAGCGTTCGAGTTAAAACAGCGATTTTGTTTGTTATGTAGTAAAAAAATTGTACAGGTTAAAAAAATTTTTTTTTTTTTTTTTGAAAGCAGATTTTTAATATAACGAGTGGATGTAGGTGTTGTTCCTTTAGTAACTGCTGTCCAATAAGAGCATGATAAGGTAATCCGTCATTTGAATATATGCAGCTGAAGCTTTTATGTAAATGTTTATTTTTGCGGTTACTTTGTCAGCTGTTTTCATAAGTATGCGCAACTTACGATTGCCAAATTATTCGAACCGATAAGAGAAATCGGTTTGAAATCGGTGTGAAATCGGTTTGAACGCGTGTTATCGAAAGTCGCGTTCAAAATTAACGCGACTTTTCCCATACCTAACTGCCTATCTTTTTGTATACGATTTAACGCGAGTTTGTCGAGTTTTTAACGCTAACGCGGAACGCGGCCTAATGGAAACGCGGTCTTAATGATGTACATACGTTTTAACATTTATCCTTTGGTCTGTTTCAATGTCGCAACTTTTTTAAACTTTTTCGTATTTAATTTATGAATTAAATTATGAAAAAAAATATATATAATATTCTTAATATTTGTTAAAATAATATTTCAAAAAATTTAACTATAAAAATTTAAAAGCAAAGTGAAATAAATGCATTGCAATTAGAGGTGGAGAACTATTAATAGCACTATCGATGGTTTGGCACTATCGAGCTACCGTTCAATCGATGGCTCAAACTCTCGATAGTTTGCGATAGTGTCATCAATAGTACGGCTTACACATTTATATAATATTGTTAAAAAATGAAGTAATTTTTATGTATGTACATTAGTGCAGAAAAACAAACAGAATATAGTGAATGTCACTAAATATCGTATACATCCACAATTTTCATTGCTTAAAAAGACCATGTTCCAAAATTTAAAAAAATATACAAAAATTAGCATAGATTCCATAAACAGCAATCTTCGACTATCGACGGTTTTAAGAAAACTATCATCGATTATCGATGGCGTTGACTAACAATAGTTTTCCACCTCTAATTGTAATCAAACAACTTATAGATTTTTATAGAACGTGTATCAAAATATCTACAGCTTTTGATTCTGTTACAAATTTACTATCTTAATAATTTTTTAAAATAATTTGTACTTTTCACAGTGTAACTAGATATTAATAATTTAATTTAAAAAAAAAAAAATAGTTGCTACAGTGTTTATTATCACTTCCCTTCCCTGTTTTATCATTGAGTTTACTGAAAAACATAAAGCATCGTATTGTATCGTATCGTATCATATGAGTTATTTAGTATTCTTAGGAACGCGATCTATGCTTGTACGATTGTGTATCCGATTGTCTCGGGGACGACAAGTTGGAGGCTGGCATAGACGACTTTGAATATGAGAATTTCTGTGTAATTTGATATGTTTGTACATTTCGCAGGCGTTCTTTTCGATCTTGTTTTTCTTTTTGTTGTTGTTGCTGTTAAATTTGTATATTTTTGTTTGTTTGCTTGAGTGCTTAAGTAATCGACGATGAGAATGATGACGTCGACTGAAGTTGAAGACTGAAAGACTAAAGTTGGATACAAAATAATAATGAAGCGCCTTGTAAACTAACTTTAGGAACGCAGAGAGAGTGGTAGAGTGGTAGGGAGACAGAGCGAGAGCATGGCATATCCGAATAAAGTAAGGTCCGTGTGTGGCATTGTTAAGGCAATACTCGGCATGTGATGTTGTTATTCATGTTGTGTTGCAGTTTTTGATTTTATTTAAACAGTATCATATGCATAAAGGAAAATACAAACCATGGACATGCATACTCATACACACACTATGCTTATTGTGAGCACATTGTACTCGTATGTATATTTCTATCTGCCTTCATATAAAAGTATTATATGACAATCCAAAGTGAGCTCAACTAAATTTGTTTGTATGTGTGCGTAAATGAACTCGCAAAAAAAAAAAAAAAAAAAAAAAAAAAACAAGATATATCGCATCTGAAAATCGTATAATGAAGCAAAAGTATACCAAACATTATAATGCAACAAACATCTTATATCCTCAAATATTTTTTATCTAAACGTTTACATATATACATACATATGGATATGGAAATATGAACGATGTACATAAATCATTCCATATTAAACTTAATTAAAAAAATGTTTTTCTTAAAGTTGAAATTATTTCTTGCAACAATCGCAAATCAACTTACAAGTAAAGCTACCCTAGTGATACTCATAGATCTTAACAAAACTATGGTTATTTGACTGAGCTAGGAAAAAAAAATAGACACGTATTTTTTTTCGCCAATGGTCCAAATTTTAGGATTGAAAACACCCTTTGATGGTGTGGGGTTGGGTCAAAAAACATTTTTAGAACTTCATATATTTATTTGAAATTTATTACTCGGTCGTTTTCAGGGTCACTAAATACAAATTTCATACCAGAATTTATAACTTAAAAATGGTGGATGCAATATGGCGACCAAGAAATCAGATTCCCTTTCACCTAGATACTAGAGGGTCGCCATATTACATCCGCCATTTTGAAATTGAAAATTTTGGCATGGAAAACCCCCCGAGTAATAAATTTTAAGCAAATATAAGAAGTTTTAAAAATAAATTTTTTTTTTTACCTTCCACCACACCCTAAAAGGGTGTTTTCAACTCTTAAATTTGGACCTTTACCGTTATAAAAAATAAGAGTTTATTTTTTTTATCTAGCTCAGTCAAATAATAGTTTCGTTAAGAAAATTTTATGTTCCTTTAAAAAACAATTTTGACATCAAATAATTCTTTGTACGCTCCTAAAATATAAATAGAAAATCACCGACAAATTAAACTTTAGTTAGTGCTTCTGTGCGTACATAGGCACATGGTTATTTATTTCTAGTTGTTATACTTTTATATTTAAACAAGAATAATTGCTTTAAATATTGCTTTTATGCTAAAACATATTTACTATTGTATATGGAATTTGCCATATTTCATATAACATATTGGTATAGCTGCTGCACCGCAAACTGCACTGCATCCAACTCCTTATGGCAATTGTAAGTTGATATACTTGCTACAACCCATCTCGACTCGACTCGACTTAGTTTGTCTATGTCTATGCGACATTTTATCATCAAATGTGTCAAAGTTATCATGTTGCTGTTTGGTTGTGCATATGAGTGTATACTTGACGTATATATAAGTATATATATATATATATATATATATATATATATATATATATTTGTTTATATATCTATGTTTGTACTTAACTCATAATATATTGTCTTGTCTTGTCTTTGTGTAATTATTATCCTTTTTCAGCAAGCACAAACGAAAATATAAAACTGAAGAAATAAAAGTGTGTTTAGATCGTTTGCCCACTATGTTATTTTTGACTTTTGAGCTCATTAGTGGTGGAGTTTATTCTTTGAGATAAGTTTTATAGTTGTTAAGAAAATAAAAGAAATAAGAAAAAAATTTAATTTCAGTGTAACCGAAACTCAACTAACCATCACACGAATTTTTGAATAGTTTGTGTTTGATCATCGGTAGCGTAGATAATATTTTATGAAGGCGATAGGTGGGGTTAATAGCTCGATGCAGCCCAAGTTTAGACACTATGTTGGGACTCGTATAGACAGCGTATATTTTAACTTTTATGTTAAAAATACAGAAATGAACATATTTTATTTTGAAAAAAGTGTTAAGTTTGTAAGTGAGCTACACGCTAAAGTGACCAAATCCTAATAAAATCTGTATTGTATGTATATGGCTTGGATTTGAAAGTATTTTTATCCGATTTGAACTAAATAGATTAACAATTTAAAACTATAAACATATGTACACTGCTGGATATAACAATCTAAAATTCCAATGAAGGAGGACAGTAAAATTACTTGTTGATAAATCTGCCGACTTGTTAATTTGTTTCGGCTTCATAATAGGTGTGAGTTGGTAAAAAAAACAGGGCTGCCAGTGGTTCGGTTCAGTGATTCGCGATGCCTTTGAACCGCTGGTTCGGTTTAAGAACCGGTTTCTAGTCAGGGCCGAACTACGGCTCGGTTCATGTGGTATAAGTAAAAAAATATGTTAAATAATTTTGCCTTAAATCAACTTATAAAATTCTTTTTATGGTTCGGAGCAAACCTTCGGTTCAAAAACCGGTCCGGTTTAAAACCAGTATGCAGCCCTGGTAAAAAATCTATTTGCATAAATTTAAAGAGTTGCGTAGTTGCCGAATGTTAGATTTGATAGAAATTAAACTAACTGAATGATTAAATATGATATTGTGTTTTAGGTTTTGGACCTTATTCTGATTTTTTAATGTAAAACATTATGTGCAAATTAAAAAGGTACGAAAAAGATCCTAGATATGGATCAAGTGTGAATTTTATATCAAATATATACCCAGCAAACATTAAATATTAGAGTAAATTTTAACAGTCTAGTTTTAAAATTATTTAGTAAATTTATGTTGTATTTTCTGTTTTATTTAATTTGTCCGTTGATTAAGTTAGTCAACCTAACATACGTAGCTGCTAAGACGTTGTTATCTGAGAGCCATAAAAAACTAGCCAAAGGATGTTTTAGCAGAGATAAAGTAAAGCAAAGCAAAGCAAAGCAGAGCAGAGCATAGCCCGAGCCGGTTCGACTTCGCAGCAAACGACGACATTTTGTGATATACGAGAGTATGCCATACATTAATATACGTCTAAAATTTCTCAAAGAAACCTAATAGAATAATGTAAAGTACATAGGAGTGACGGTAGTAGTAGTAGTAACAACGCACAACACACAGCCAACAACAACAACAAAAAAACAGAAAAAAAGAAGATTCAAAGTGTAAAATTCAATACGCTTATAATAAGTATGCACCCTGCATAGAAGAGTAAACGAGAAAAACGATAACTAGAAATAATACTAAACTGAATATAACAAAATTGAACTAAAATAAACTGAAACAAAGCGGGTGGGTATAGCACAGAACGGTAATATACCACCACCCCTAAGAACCCGCGAACCGAACAACTAATCCACCAATGGAATGTAATATTAATGGCAATAACAGCGCCAACAACAACAACAACAACAAAATATAGCAACAGCAGCTAAAGATTCTAGAATTACGCTAGTTTTCTCAGTGTAAATGGTTTTGTGACGTCGGGTCGAGTCGGCTGACTTGGAATAGCTTGAATTGGATTGAGTTTGACTTGAATGGCCAGAACTGTGCTGTGCTGTGTTGTGCTGGGTATACTCGTATTTTGTTGTAATCGAATATCGATAGCTAAGGATTGAATATCGCGTCCTTCTTTACAATTCTTATATGACACAGAGAAACATACATACGTATATATAGTATATACACATGTACAATACAATTCGTATGATTGTGTTTGTTTTTTTTTTTTGCAATTCAATATTTTACAACTGGGTGGAGATATCGCGCATCTTAGATAACACTCGACCACTTTTGTTCGCATGATTTAAAGCTTTGCAACGAAAATTCCTTTTTACAGATAATATACTTGAGTATTAATCCCAAAATTATGTATGATACATTAATAATAAACTATGTATTGGAATGATGGACCATGAACTATATTCAGCATTCTTCTTTCTAATTCCTCATCATCGTTTCCCATCATTAGCCAATGAGTTATTAATAATTTTCGTGGCATTTGGTTCTTTGAGTTTTTGCCGCTTATCTTCTCAATTTTATACCTCATTCACATTTGGATTATTTTGGTTTGTTTTTTTTTATTAATTTTATTTTTGTAGCTGTTGCTTATTATCCTTAAGGGTTCGTTGTCACGTCACCACAGTGTGCGGAAACCTTAAAGCATATCAAATTACAAGATACATACATACATATACATACGTTTGAAGCGCGTTAATGTTGCCGTGTCATAATTGTGTTCATCGATTTATTATTTTTTTTTTTTTTTTTTTTTGATGAATCTTATTTTAATTTTTTAGCTTCATACTTTTTTTTGTATAGTTTACTCGCACGAGTGTTAAAATCTTTATAACACAACTCTTCAAATACTTTGTAACTCGTTCATTATTTATACAGTTTGTATGTATTTTAATATTTACTACAAATATTTATGTTAAAAATTACATTAGGTATTGTACAAATTTATCATTCATACATCAGTCATAGCACACATCCCTCTCACTCACTAACTCACGCATCCATCCATCCATCCATCTTCTATGGTATTTCCATGGCATAAAGGCGATTTATAAAATTAAAAGTAAATTAAATACATTTTGTAAAGTGATGCCAAGGCAAAAGTTTCACGTATCGCACTCCAAAAGCGGGGAAAAATGCGAATCATTCATTATAATATTTTTATGCGATTCGTTATCTCACAGCGGAATGTTAACTTTTTTTACGTTTTTTTTTTTTTTTTTTAATTTTAATTTTGCTGCCTAGATACAATTACAATTTTCGGATCGGGTTACACGTGTAAACTACAGCATTAAATTAATTAAACTTATTTAGCTTATTATTATTTTTTTTTAAATACAGCGTATGTAAGAGATTAAATATAGAAAATATTAAATCCAATCCAAACATTGTGTAAAAAACCAATATAACCAACTTTGGTTAAATTTTACTATGGCAAATTTTCCATTCGCAATAAAATTGTTTCTACTCGTATCCAATTGAAAAACTTTATAGCTAAATGTTTTTTTTTTTTTTTGTTTTTCGTTAAGTATTTGACTTAAAATCATTATCATCGTAATAATTACTAAAGATACATATTTTCAATGCAAACCCACTCGTTTGTTAAAATTATTTTAACATTTTTCAATCTACAATTACATTTTATGCATCAGATTACAAAGCAACAAAAAAAAAAAAAAAAACGGCCATAGACAGCTCAACGTTACCCTACCTTCAACCTATCTTCTCTGACTGAAATATTAATCTACACTTTTTACTGCTCAATAACTCCAATTACAATGCGAAGCGCAACAAAATCTTATTGAATATTCAAAATATTATACAACTAAAACCTGGCCACACCACATGCAAATTCCGCTTCGACAACATCAAAACGAATAATACTATACACACACATATATGTGAAGTTAGATAGATACATTGTACGTTGTATGTTATATATACATATTCTCAGCTAGTTTAGTTTTGAAATATGTACACAACTGAGTTGAGTCTGTATAATCGAGGGTATGGTGTATAATTCGCAATGGGTCATATTGTTTTTATCTGGAATTAAAGTTTAGAATTCCATTTCGTATTTTGGTAATTGGATTCCTTTTTCCTTTTTTTTTTGTTTTTCTACGAGTTGGTTGGATAATATTTATATTAACTTGAGCTGCATACACTTCAAAAGAATTACATACTACATACATACTATATAAAATTATTATTATTGCATTATGATTGACGTCTTTTAATGAATTGATATGTGTGGTCTTTAAGAAGATTGAGCTATGTTATGTCGATTGTTTTCTTTGAAATTTAAAGATAATGGCAAGCATATACTGTATATTCTTAATTCAAAGTTGGAAAGAAGCACTGCTTTTAATCAATTCTTCACTATACTACGGCCACATACGACAAAACATACTTACTGTATTGGGGTTTTTAATCAAAGTATATTGAAAACATATTTAGTTCTTACAGCATGTGTAGATATATATGTACAATGCACACAGGTCCTAAATTCATTTTATTTGGCAGAAATTCGAATTTTTTTACCGATTTAGTCCAGTCAATTTAGACATAAAAATATTGGTCAAATAACAATAATTTCCGGAGAGCCAAAAATTGGTGGAGAGCTGGTGTTTACCATTACAAATAAAGTGTAAAAAATCCCCATCGATCCTCAGTGTACTACAAAAGTTATTTGCGGTCAAAGGTCAAAATTTGAGATTTTTTTTTTACTTTTCTCGAAAACGGTAAATTTTATTAAAAAAAAACCTAAAACCAAGTTGTAGATCTTAAAATTCTCTACAAAAATGGTCTTCATGATTTTTTTCTTAGAGTTACCATTCCTAAGATATCTCGATTCTAACAGTCACATTATACATGATGTGCACACATTTCCACGCCACCTGTGAGGTAGAGAATTCGTCGCGTTTTTTTTACCGTTTCTCCTGTAGGCCTACTCCACAAACTGTCATGACAATTTAAGGATAACTTAAGAGAACAATACCCGTCAAGTTCTAGATATTACCTTATTTCTTTTATGCAATATAGAGTTTAACCATGCTGAAATGTTTGAAATTTTTTTATTAAGTGTATTAAAAAAATTAATACGGATCTTACGAAAATAAAAATTGAACTGCATTCGCCTCAATATTAAGATTTAATGAAACGTTTAGAAGTTTCAAAATTTCTGCCAACAAATTGCCTCATCATTTATAGTAAAAATATACTTGGTACCCGATGTCATCGACAGTTTACAAAATTTTGGCACATGGTGCCCAGATAATTGCATTGAATTTTATAAAAATGATAGACGCTCGCAAAATAATATAACGTTTTTTGCAGAGCAATGGATTCATCAGATCCACTAATGTCTATCATTTCCTTTACGAAAGGAAACGAAGGTCACAAAATAAGATGCCAATTAATTTAAATTAGAGGGTTTTGATAATAATAATAAGGACGACGATGACGATATTGATTACGAACTTGATGCAGATCAATTTTTAAATGAATTAAATTTTTACATAAATATAGAATAATAAATAAATAATACAATTAAATTTTAATGTCATAAAATTACATTTATTTACTTATTTTTTTATACCCATTACACATAGCCCCCATACAAACTTATCGATTTTTTTCGATTTTTTGTTTAAAAATAGTAATTATTTATGAATGTACTCGCTCCCAATTGGGTAAAAACATTTCTTTTGTCATCCAGGGTCAAGACCAAGACGCCACGCCCATGTAACGGGTATTTCAGCTTCGGTTCCACCGAAGTTAACGTTTTTCCTTGTTTTTTTTTTTTTTTTTGATTTGTGTTCTACGCATGTTACGTGTGGACCTTGCTGGAGGATGAGGGGAGGAGAAGGTGAAAATTTAATCATATGCATAGATCAGAATCTATGTTATCAACGCGTAAGGTTTGACCATTTAAATTTGTGTGGCAGCTGAGCTGTATAAGACAAGCGGGTTACATGAACGGTGAGATTGGGCGTGGCCAAATTCGCTTGCTATTTTGTGACAAACAATGTACAAACTTATAGGTCAGTATATTTATTATTCGAATTTCTGCCAAAAAATTTGAATTTGGGACCAGTGAACAATGGTATAAAAGTTTTTGTAGTTGTTTAACTGAAAATAAAATGTTTCGTGTTTTCTGTATAGTATAATAATAGCTGTCTGTTTCAAGGATCTGTCAACAACAAGGATAAATTAATACACATAGATCATGATGATGTTTCATAGCGCATATAATTGCTTTGAGCTAATTTTATATTTTGTTTTTTAATTGTTTTGCTTGTTTCATTTCGTCTTATTTTTTTGTTGTTGTTGTTTTATGCACCCGAAGAAAGGTGAACAACACCTACGCTTAACTAAGATGTACTATATGTACACAAAACAAAAAAATATGTACACAAATTTTATACCCGTGACACATATGTGTAATGTAAACGGGTATATTCAGTTTGTCGAAAAGTTTGTAACGCATTAAAGGAGACATCGTAAACCCTATAAAGTATATATATTCTTAATCAGCACGAGACGAGTCGATCAAGCCTTGTTCGTCTGCCTGTCCGACTGTCTGTTTATGTCAACTACTGTATTTATTAAGCTGAAATTTGAAACCGAAGCTTTTCTCGAAAATGACCTGATCAAGTTCGAAAATGAATTTGCGCCGCCCATTTTTTTGTATACCCCCATACAAACTTACCGTTTTTTTCGATTTTTTTTATGAAAAAAAGCTTTTATTCATGACTGTTTTCATTCCAAATTGGGTAAAAACTATTCTAATGTATTCTAATGTCGAAACTAAGGTGCCACGTCCATTTTTAAATGTGGGCCCCATACGAGCTTTCCGCGATTTTCTAATTTTTGTATGAAAATAGTTATTATTTATGAATGTATTCACTTCAAATTGTCAAAACTAAGGTGCCACGCCCATTTTTGGGTATAGGCCCCATATGAATTTCTGCTCATTTTATAATTTTTGTATGAAAGTAGCAATTATTCGTGTGACGGGTATTTAAGCTTCGGTTACACAGAAGTAAACGTTTTTCTTGTTTTTAAGACGTAAAAATGCTTTATCTTAAGCTTTCTTTCGTACATATAGGAAGGTAATATTTCTATTTTTTAACTTAAAAACTTTAAAAAAAAATTATAAAAAATTTACTTAATTTTGCAAATACTCGTACGTATGTGTATGTCCATCTTTTATTACTCTACTCACCTTAATTTCATCACTCGGCTGTTCTTTTTTTATTTGAACCACGCCACTGACTGTTGCACCTGCTGCACTAGCAGCACTCGTATCTCTTGAGTTTGCGGGTGAAGTTTTTGTCGACATGATTATGGGTGTTTTTTTTTTTTATTATTTTAATTTTTTTTTAATGAACACCCTAATATTTTAATAATTTTTAATTTAATTATTTGTTTATGTTATTTTAAATATTTAATTATTTCACAAACACAAATTTGAAATTTAATAGATACTGCAAAGATATGTAAGAATACAAATGAATTATTTTTTTTTTTTTTTGTTCAAAAATGTTATAATTGTTCAGAAGTTTAATCAACTTAAATAAATAGAGAGAAAACCAAAACAAAAATATATTTAAATGAAAATCAAAATTCCGCATCAACATCGCTACGTATTTCACTACAGTGCAGTCAGTATAGATCGGTACGGTTCGAAACGAAACGTTACATTCAACAATATGTATAAAATATACAGAACAAGAATCAACAAAAAAAACAGAGACAACAAAAATAGCTACATATCGTACACATATATGCATGTATCTACAAGATACATAATGTTCCTTGACGCGTTTGCTGGATGCAATTTATTTTTGTATGTAGATTCTCTTTTCTTTATTACATTATTGTGTAATGAAATTTATCATATCATTTTTGATTGGAACGTCTTGGAGAATAGATGTGAATCTTGAAAACATACATATGAAGTATAAGAAACAAAATACTAACAGATCACTGTAAATGGTAAAATATATCACTTTTTTTTTGATTAAATATTTGTAAAATTTGTATATATTGTTTTGTTTTGCAATCAATTTCCTTAACATTTCTTTTTTGCTATCTATTGTAATTGCTTTGTACGAATATTTCGTACATTCAGTTTAAACATTTAGTTTGACTCGCGCCGCGTGATTGTATCTAGATACAACTACATGCTACCTTATGACTTGTAGCTGTGCGTGCCTAATGAATGCATGTGTGTGTGTGTGTGTGTATACTTGATCGCGCGTACTTTGGTGTCGATCTTGTAATTTAATACTTTCATTGAAATGTTACCATATATCAAATAACGAAAAAATAAAAGTATTAATGTATAATGTCTGAAGGAAAAAAATAAATACAATATACTATATATATGTATACCAACACATTTGAATATGTGTGTGTACGAGTGTGTGTATTCCAAAACTGTTTTGTTCTCTTAAAATGATTTTGTTTTTAAAATCAATTCTTATTTAAAAAACTAAAATGTTAAATGTGCTCGAAGCATTAGATCAATACTAATCAAAGTTAGAAAAAAGTTAGAGATTTAATCTAAACGAAACTCTGATATTTTTATACTTTTTACTTTGTTAG
The DNA here is from genome assembly GCA_018903435.1 of Leucophenga varia. Lineage (NCBI taxonomy): Eukaryota > Metazoa > Arthropoda > Insecta > Diptera > Drosophilidae > Leucophenga > Leucophenga varia. The sequence goes on along the minus strand of JAEIFJ010001264.1, from coordinate 320,644 downwards.
TTCCTAATGAGTAAATATGAGAAATAGTAACAAACAAAATAATACATCGAAGATCCGATGTACATATTTCATAAAAGCACTGCATCGCATTTTCTATATAATAATAAACGAATTAACTTTCGCACAATTCTGTTGAAAGTGAAAACCGGAATGGGTTCTATTATTCTTCAACAATTTTTAAATACTTTACACCATTTATTTTGTTCAATAATTATAAAACTCTTTGCACTTTGTGAATAACAATTCGCTTATTTTGTGTGTTGCATTAAAAATCCAGACATACTTTTAGTGTTTTTAAAATAATAAATTCAATATGAATATTGTTTATATTTACACTTTATAAAATATAATCTGTAATTCATTTGTTATTTATTATATAGTAAATTTAATTTATTATTTATGTTTTTTATTGCCTAAATAACTTGTTATATCTTATTTTAGATTAAATTCTACACGAGTTATATAGCAGATACAGTAGATTCCAAAAATAGCTTCAAATTTCATTCTCGTTTTGTTTTTTTTTTTTTTTTTGCTTTCATACACTTTTTTATTTTTATTTTATTTTTTTTTTATTTTTATTTAATTTTCGTCTTACATCGTAGTCGAAGTCAAGGAAAATTAAAATATAAAATTTTCACTTTTCTTTTGCTTTTCACATACATTTTATTCTTTTTTTTCTCTCACTCTCTATATTACGTTTATCCGATATTATTTTTGTAGTTGACAGCAGTGGCACATTCAAAACCGAACTGAATAATCATTTTTGAAAATATTTTCTAAAAAAATCGTTTCGAATATTTGCCGTCGTTAAACGGTAAACGTCTGCATGCGTTTGCATCTCACGAACGAATAAACGAATGAGAGAACTTTGCTTGGTTTTGTAGCTGCTCTGCTCGCTACTAAAAGTTTTATTATTATTGTTGTTGCTGTTGTTGTTATTATTGCTGTTTCTCTTGTTGCTTTTTGTTGGTAGGGTTCAGTGTTCTGTTTTCAGTTACAGCCATAGTCAAATGTTATTACACAACCAAATTTTTTTGCACATTCAACTTCCTTCCTTCTTCCTACTGTTGCTATTGATGTCAGACTATAATAAGATATGTTGTTGGAATCCTTGATCTATCCTGAATCGATCGATGTCTTATTGGAAAAGATAACGGTATATCGAACCGAGATTCAAGCGAATGAAGTAATGAGTAGCGGCCGTCAAAAGTTATTACACACATTTTTTTTCCCGTCAAAAGTAATTACACAAAACTTAAACTTGAATATCTTGGTCTCTATTGAGAAAGCAATGAAATCTTATAGTGTAGGTTGTTGGTCTCTTCGAGTAGAAGAAAACGGTATGCTTAGAATTTTCGGGGGACCCTTAGGGTCTGGATTTAGGGTCAAAACACAAGTGTTCCTTATTTTTTCACTTAAAGAGCAATATCTCTGTAAATTACAAACCGATTTTAATTTTTGACATGTTTTAGAAAGAAAAAACTTTGCCCTTTTAGGGGGCAATGACATTATTATGACATTTTTGATCGTACCTCTGCGTATTTTTCAAGTCAAACGCAATTTTTACCATTTTTTTTTCAAACCATTTAAGGTTGTCGTAGTTTGGTTACACTTTTTTGTTTAAAAGCTATCTTTATGAGAAAGGTCTTCTTAAAGTACACAGAACTACGAGATAAAATGATTGTTTAATGATAAAAATCCGACAATAATTGACCAAGTTATTTAACTTTTCTATGAACTCATTTTTCAAAATTAGGCTTTCTAAAAATTCTAAGCATTTTCCTAAGAATTTAGAAACAAAAATTTTTTAAAAAAATTTGTTAGAAAAAGTTAAATAACTTGGTCAATTATTGTCGGATTTTTATTATTAAACAATCATTTTACTCGTAGTTCTGTGTACTTTAAGAAGACCTTTCTCATAAAGATAGCTTTTAAACAAAAAAGTGTAACCAAACTACGACAACTTTAAATGGTTTGAAAAAATGGTAAAATTGCGTTTATCTTGAAAATACGCAGAGGTACGATCAAAAATGTCATAATAATGTCATTGCCCTCAAAAGGGCAAAGTTTTTTCTTTCAAAAACATGTTAAAAAATTAAAATCGGTTGGTAATTTACAGAGATATTGCTCTTTAAAGTAAAAAATAGGGAACATTTGTTTTTTGACCCTAAATCCAGACCCTAAGGGTCCCCCGAAAATTCTAAGCACACCGTTTTCTTCTACTCGAAGAGACCTACAACCTACACTATAAGATTTCATTGCTTTCAATAGAGACCAAGATATTCAAGTTTAAGTTTTGTGTAATTACTTTTGACGACAAAAAAAATGTGTGTAATAACTTTTGACGGCCGCTACTCATTGCTTCATTCGCTTGAATCTCGGTTCGATATACCGTTATCTTTTCCAATAAGACATCGATCGATTCAGGATAGATCAAGGATTCCAACAACATATCTTATTATAGTCTGACATCAATAGCAACAGTAGGAAGAAGGAAGGAAGTTGAATGTGCAAAAAAAATTTGGTTGTGTAATAACATTTGACTATGGCTGTATATCTTTTGTACTGGGTGCCCACAGCTACCATACCATACCGTATTATGATATTATGACGAAATAATGTTTAGATGATGGAATAGATGCAAAGAAAAATATTGTATTCTTGTGTACTGAAAACAGACATCTACATAGTCCAAAATTTTTAATCTTTTAGAGACATCTATTGAAACTTTGCGTTTATTATGTACACATGTACTTTAGGGTGGTCCAAAAACATTTTTTTATGCACTTACCTCTAGGATTGTTCTATATCAAAAATAATAATACCCGTATTTTTATACCCGCCACACATAGTGAGAAGAGTATTATATTAGGGTGGTCCCAAAAAATTTTTTTATACACTCACCCCTAGGATTGTGCTATATCAAAAATAATAATACCCGTATTTTTATACCCGCCACACATAGTGAGAAGGGTATTATCAGTTTGTCCGATAGTTTGAAACGCATTAAAGGAGACGTCGTACACCCCATAAAGCATATATATTCTTGATTAGCTCGATGAGACCAATCGATCTAGCCATGTCCGTATGTCTGTCTGTCCCTCTGTCTGTCTGCTTATTTCTACGCATTTTTTAAAGTGAAGAAATGAAGAAATTCAGCTGAAAATTGGAACTTAAGGTTTTCTCGGCAACGACTACTTTGTATGTTAAAACCAAGGTGCCACGCCCATTTTTAGGTATAGCTCCCATACAAGCGTACAGTTTTTTTTTTTTTTTTAGTTTTTGTATGAAAGTACTTATTATTTATAAACTTATTTTCTTCGAATTGGGTGAAAACACTTATAAAGTCATCTAATGTCAAAATAAATGTGCCACGCCCATTTCTGGATATAGCCCCCATACAAACTTACCACTTTTTTCGTTTTTTTTTTGTATGAAAGTAGTTATTATTTAAGAATGTATTTACTAAAAATTGGTTAAAAACACTTCTTATGTCATCCAAAATCAAAACCAAGATGCCACGCCCATTTCTAGTTATAGTTCCCATACAAAAAAAAAACGCCCATTTTTGTGTTTTTTAAGAAGCTAGCACTTATTTTATATATTCACTCCAATGAATGAACTACAGAATTGTGTGGCGGGTATTTGAAAAAATTTAGCCGATTAAAAAAAAATATATGTCTTCTTATTTTTGATAAAGAACAATCCTTGGGGGTGAGCGCATAAAAATTTTTTAAAAAAATATTTTCCATCATTTTAGGACCACCTTAATGTACATACTTACTCTTAAATAAATATATCAAATTAGTTTTCTTAAAAAAAACAAAAAAAGTTGGAAGTACTTTTCCTTTCTGGTTAATATAACACAAAAAAAGTGCAGGGTATTATTTGATTGGAAACTTTAATAGTAACAAATACATATTCATACATAAATATGTACATGTGCTCCTTTTGTCCCCATATCATTTAAAATGTGTTCTGACGTTTGTTTATGATATAATTATTCATTTCGTTGTTCACTTAAATCTTAAAATACTAGAAAAAATACTAATACTATACAACATACTTTGACTTTTGATTATTGTTTAGCTCTTAATTGCTTTTGTGATGCAGTGTAATTTTTGTATCATCTTGCAAAATAGAACGCTGCAATCGATTAACAATGCTCGACTACGAGATACCCTGTGCCTTGCGTGGGTATTCAGAATGGTTTTACAACTCTAGAAACAGAGTAAAATGCAAAAGAAATGTTGCACAACAAACAACTTTGCACTACCCAAGGCCCTGACAAAAGAATTTCATTGCATCGGACTAATGCTAGAGCTGCAAAATAATTACAAAAGAATAGCAAATGGCTGACCGAATTCCATCAACTTTCATGTAACTTGGTTTGCAACGCGTCACTTAACAGGTTTGATTAAAAGTGAGAAAACTTTATTTAATTTGAAAAGTACTTTTATTTAATAATTTATCAATGTGTTCTTTATGCTTTCTTGCGACACTTTTTCACATAAACATTAAACTATATTTTAAAATAAATAATGCAAACTCACGAACAGCTGATTGCAGAAAGTTGGACAGAGTTGCACAAATTGACTTTCACAAGGGGCGTTCACTTTGCGTTCAAATGCATTCTGAATACCTTAGGTAGTGTTTCGGATATGAACAAATTGTAGACAACTCTTGAGTTCTCTTATTCTTTATTTTGCCAGTTACATACAATTCTACAAACTTAAGATACCCTTTAAGATAACGAGTACAGAAGTTAAAAGCATTTAAAAATAAATTATGTGCAATATTTCCTCTTGCATTTAAATAATTAATTATTATGTTGTGTACGTTTACGCTTTATTAATTAAATTATTGTACTCGTATTTTGTGTAATTCGTCGTTGTCATTGCAAAAAAAATTTAAGAATTCAAAAATCACTGTAGCCTGATCAAAAATTATACCTAGTTTTAAAATCACTTCCACTGCTGTTTTTGAGCTTTTATTAAATCTTTAAGCAGTTGGTTTTCAATCAATGTACAATGTACTTTAAAAAGTACTTCACAATTTATGCGATAATGCATTTAAAAACCAACTGACATTCGGTTATAGATACATAATTGCTCAATGACAAATATTGAATTTGAGTGTGTTTTAATTTTTATTAAAATCTGTTTCTACGCAGAACTTTTGCAATTATTTAAGGGGGTATTCTGGTTCGAAATAAATTTTTTTCCGACTTTTTTTTTATAATTTTTTTTTTTATAGCTTGGATATTTGAGAATATCGATTTAAAATGATTTTTTGAGATTCGAAATACTTTAGGAGATATAGCCATTTTTTAGACCAATGTCTTCGCAAAATGAGATTTGCTTACTAAACATAAGTATTGAGATTGATAATTATATTGCAAATTATATACTACAAAACCACTTTTGATAAAACTAGTTGCAATCGATGCAGAATTGTCACCATTCTCGTCCGAACCTCAATCATAATTTTAAAATTTTGTTTGTTATTCTTTTACACAGAAAACCAAAAAAAAAAAAAATGACCGAAAAACAATTTTTTTTAAATGGCAGCCATTTTGTCAAAAAAAAAAAAATAAACGCAAGCATTTGTTTGATGTTCGGACGAGAACTACATCCATATTGATTAAAACCCTATTTTTACTTTTCATTTCCGACAACCCGGAGACCCCGGAATCGTGGCCGCCAGCACCATACCTTTTTTTTGGACCACGTACTTTGGAGGCCGAGAACTTATTGAACAGCCTTCGTAAAAAAAAAAGGTTTTTATTAACTTCAATTCATTTGTAATTGAACAAAAAAACTCCAATCAAATATGTCTTTTCCTTTTCAAATAAGATTTTTTTAAATGGTCCAAAAACAGCCTCGCGAGCCAGAATGCCCCATTAAGATAAATATATATATATGTACATACATAAGTATGTTAATAGGTATCACTTAATCTACGACTGTGATTATTAATTTTTATTACTTAAATTAAATTTAACTGTAAAAAAAATAATAAAAAAAAATAATGATAATAATGATAATTATAAAACTAATTATCATCAGGAACATCAAATGCATTTGGCACGTCAATCACAAGCGACAACTTGGCGACAGTTTCAAATTGTTTAATTTAATATCTTTTTTTGACTATTTAGCCTGCATGTGCACGCAAATATGTTAAAGATTTTATTTTAAACATTTATGAGTATCCGTGCATTATTCAGATCTTGGCTGGTTTATCCGTTATCTTTCTTGTTCTTTTTTTCAAACCTATAACCTACTTTTAATGATATTCGAGCTTTATGAAAGTAAACTAACAAGAAAAGCTTCCCAGCTCTTAACGAAACGATGGTTATCTGACTGAGCTAGGAAAAAAATAGACAAGTATTTTTACACTTAGTGTAAACGGGTATATTCAGTTCGTCCGAAAGTTTGCAACGCATTAAAGGAGGCATCGGAGACCCCATAAAGTACATATATTATAAAATATATTTGATCAGCTCGATGTGACGAATCGATTTAGCCATGTCCGTCCGTCTGTTTGTTGCGATGCGTTTTACTCGGAAAGTTTTAAAGATATTGACCTGAAATTTGAAATTTACGCTTTTTGTGCTCCAAGTTAGTTTGTATGTCAGAATCAAGGGGCCACGCCCATTTTTAGTTATTGCCCCAACACAAACTTACCACTTTTATAGATGTTTTGTATGAAAATAGTTATTATTTATGAATGTTTTTACTACAATTTGGAGTAAAAACACTTCTAGTGGCATCCAATATCATAAGAAAGTCGCCACGCCCAATTTTATATACAGCCCCCATATCCTCAGCTCATTTTCGATTTTTTGTATAAAAATAGGTATTATTTATGAATTGGATAAGAGCACTTTTTATGACATCCAATGTCAAATTGAGTTTTGTATGAAAACATTTATTATTTTTGAATGAATTCAATTAAATTTGGTAAAATCAATTCCAATGTCTACCTAAGTGAACACTATATATATGGTAAGGATCGAGCTAACATAACATTAAGCCTCCATATAAATTTGACCAAGTTCATCGTGAAATTAATTTAAGCACCTGGTGAACATATAAACTATTAAAAAGTGTTATGTTATGTAGCTTCGGTTCCACCGAAGTTAACGTTTTTCCTTGTTTTATATTTGCAAAGGTCAAAATTATAGGGTTGAAAACGCCCTTTGAGGGAAGGGAACCAGAAGGGAACAGTAAACTACTACGTCCACTTCGTTGTTCCTGGGTATTGCTAAAAGTAGTATTTTTGTTAGTTTCGAAGAAACATCAAATTGAGTTCGTAACCAACAACTCGGATACGATCTTAGTTTGCGGTTTCATAAGTTTTGTACAATTTAACAAAGTTCAAATAGTTATAATGTATAAAATTTGATCAAATAAAAGATTTTCATTTTAACCCCTTCGACCCAAATTGTTTAGCTGCAAGAAAAAAGTTTTAATATTTAGACAAGACAATTTATCGAAATAATTGTTGCCAAAAAATATTACATATATATTTACATATATGTATGCACCTTTATATTTATGTATTGAAACATGTTTTAATATTTGCAAATACATCAAAAAAAAAAAACTGTTTTTTTCCAAATTTAATTTAACGGCTAAGCTACAACGTAACGGAAAACATCTGTTTCATTTGCAAAATATGGCAACATAGCAAGACAAATAACAGCTGTTCGCCACTCGTCAGCTGTTCAACTCTCATCAGCTGTTCGACTCTCTTCAGCTGTTAAATATCTTATCAACAATTTGCTGCTCAACAAGAAAATAAAATTTAAAAGAAGAAAATCAAAATATTTATTAAATTAATTAGTGGCACCTCAGTTATGTCTAAAGTGCCAAAGGCAGCGCTTAATTTAAAGCAGGTGAGCTTTTATGAAATATTAGAACGTTAAACTTAAATATGCTTATACAATTAACAGTTCATGCTGCGTCAGGAAGTGCTAAAATTATATCGCGAAATTTTTCGAACTATAAGACAAGTACCAGACAAAACTACCCAGCTGGAACTAAAAGCCTGGGCACGTCATGACTTTCAAATAAATCGCAGCCAAAATAATGATGTTGCTATAAAAATGTTAATGCAGCAAGGACGACGTAGCTTGACTGAGCTAAGAACCAGTCTGGAACTGAGTGGTGTCCGAGTACAGAAATGAAGATATTTAAATTGAATTTAAATCCAGAGAAAAAGTAGATATCGCCATCAAGCATTTGAACAGTAACAACTAATTACCAATAAAAAAAAATTAAAAAAACAAAAAAGCTCGACTATACCCCCTGTGTCCTTCCAATAGTCTGTGATTTAAGCTATTTAAAAAAGGTTTTTCTATATGAAGAAATAACCAAAAAAAAAAAAATTTACCTGACTGGTGATTGGTAATTTATCTCTCCCTTTTTTTTAGAAACATAACTAATAATTTTCTGCTTGTCCATTTTTTTTTTTTTTTTTTGTTTGCTGGTCTGGCAAATTTGGTAGTTGAAGTAAAAAATAAGCTGTTCGAAAAAATAAGATCAAAAGAGAAAAAAACAATCGTTAGTTAATGTTAACAGACAATACATACACATTTAGGCGTATACATTTAGTAAGAAATCGCTCCGCATTATTTTTGATGACTACGATGTATATGGAGTTCATGGAGTGGAATATTCTCCCAAGTATTTTTTGCAGCATCCATATTACTCACAATCTTTACCAGAGGTCCTACACTATTCCATGAAATCAGCCCCACAACATCAGCCTAAGACCGCCGTGCTTAACGGCCATACAAGTAAATTTAGAATTAAATTGCTGCCTAGGAGGGCGTCTTACGTACTGTTTATCTGAATCTGTATTAAAATGTACAACTTATGTTGCGCCAAACGGAGTCAGTTTCGTTTCTGAACTTTTTGGCGAACTGAAGCCTGCAATTTAAATGCACATTTTTCAATAATTGTACTTGTCGTAGACGTCTTGGTTTAAGATTAGCTGCGATCAAGCGATACCTTATCGTGGATGTTGCAATTGATAGGTCCAACTCTTCTTTAATTTGTGTAGAACTAATAAAGGGGCGTTGTTTTACAGTTCTTATGATCAATTCGCGTTTGTAATCAAACCATTGGAAACACCAAGTAAGTTTCTAATAAATGTAAACGTTTATCCTTCACTAAATATTTTTTTTTTATCAATTTTCTTTGTTCCACCGTGACTAAGTGATTTTTACAGGTATTCGTTAGAAAAACTGGTGCACACCGCTATCAATGCACTACATTTGAACATGATTTTGGAGAATTCTCTGGCTTGTGACACATATTGTACAATAAATGATACGATATACATATATTCCTTTTACCCTGCATGTACAAACTTTTAGACTCACAAATTTTTATTGCTTACGTACCACATACCACTCTTACTACAAATCGCACATTTCTATTTAGATCAAGTTGTAGGTCAAAAGCATTGTAAAGAATAGCAAAATCATAGCATAAATACAATAAATGAGTTGAGCAAAACAAACAACAAAATAAAAATAAAAATAAATAACAAAAATTCAACGCATGTCAATTAAATCTTTCAAAGAGGGAAAATGGTGAATACCGATTCACTGCCTACGAGAGAATATGTATTATAAAAAGGATACACCACACATTAGAGCACACTGTTCAGCGACAAACTTTGTAGCGTGCAGACAAATTCAAGGCAAAAACCAAAAAAGAAAAAAAAGCATAAAATTTTAAGATAAATTACACAAGAGCAGCGAAAAATTTCACCAGGCAAAAGTTTACAACTTTAAATAGTAAAATAAAAAATTAAAATTAATTTTATATAAATAAAAGCATTTAAAAAAGGTATTAAAATAGAATAAAACAAAATTCGTCTAATTACATAAAAAGCTAAAAAGTTATTCTTGCAAAGGCAAAACATGTAAAAAAAACAATTTAAACAAAGGATTTCATCACGAAAAAATTTACGCAATACATAAATGAAAAATTAGTAGTGAAGTGAAATTTATAAATTAAAAAAACCAAAAACAAAAAACTGCAAAACAAAGTTTTTCAAAACTCTTAGTATCGATTTATAACATAAAATTAATTTTTTTATATACATACATGTACTCGTAACATCTATAGAAAGAGGAGATACAGACCGTTATATGTCCATGTGTATATATTTATGTGTGTAGTATTGTACTAGTGTAAGTGTTGTATCTGTGTATAAGTTCGACAGCTGCATTTACGAAAACCGGAACAATAAATAGAGATCACAATAGAATAGCGAGAGTGGTACAAGTGGAGCAGCGGTGCGGTGCACATTCATTTATCTAAGGCAGCTGCAGACGAGGACAAGGCCAAAAAAAAAAAAAACAAACAGAACAGTACTTATAAAGAAAAAAAAAATAAAAGCATTAACTGAAGCGTTTGACCTAAAAACCTACAACTTTGCATAAGGAATTAAAATCAACACAACAACAACAAAATGTCCTAAGCCAATGTCATCATTTTTATAGAGTTATACAAACTATTTTCGATAAAAAAAAATCATTTCGTATAACGTATACGTAATATTTTTAAAACAATTAAAAGTACAAAAGATCAACGTGTTATAGAGGTGCACCATTTTGGCACCAACCGGTTGCTACCAGCTATCGGCTACTCGACGCTCTTCTATTGCTCATATACGGACGCACGCACGCAGCCTGCCTAAAAGCATTAAAATAACGCTGCCGCTGCCGCCGCCTAAACTCGTTTGGACGGCGCCATCAAATTGTTTTACGTGCACAAACAGAAAGAGCAGATTTAAACCAATGCATTTAGGTTTTTTCAACGTCAGCAACAACAACAAGGACAACAACAAAAACATCAAAAGCGTTTTACGTTTCGCAGTTGTAGTTGTAGAGGATGTCGTCGCTACAACGTGAATGGAATTTACAGGTGAGTCATCGATTTAGGAATTCCTTATTAGACTTGAACTGAATTTCTATTTGAATTTGAAAAACGATTTGTGAAAACCTTCTTTGGAATAGGTTTTTATGGTTTCTACTTATAAAACGTATACAAGTTGCATTAATTTTAGTCGTTATTTTTTACGTAGGCTCAGTAGAGTCTAAGTTCCAACATTGGTGGTATGTTGGAACTGCAGATACCACATACATGTTATGTGGTATAGGCAACATTACTGTTACTTTCTATATCATTTACACTCCGGTTAAAATGTTATATTACAAATGATTTACGGGCTATAAATCGATATACATATATTTAAATTGTTAAAAAAAATGTATACATACCTCGTAACGTTCAAAAATAAAGGTGGATGTTGCTGTCAATCCTCGCTCAAAATTTCAATCTGTACTTTTTTCCAATGGCTGCAAACCATTAAAATTGGCAGTGGTTCGCGATGCCTTTGAACCGCTGGTTCGGTTCATGAACCGGTTTTTACTTAGTGTCGAACCACGATTTAAATGGTTCAAGTAATGCAAATGTTAAAAAATAAAGCCCCACATCAACTAATAAGATTTTTTCCTACTTAATATGAGCACCTATTTTATTAATGCTTTTTGTTGCGTTAAAATTCAAAAATCTACTAGTACGTTTCCATTGGCTAACTCGCGTTAACCTGTTGCTATCGAAAGCAACGCAAAGTTGTCAAAAGGGAATTAATAAATATAAGAAATATTGTATACGATTGTAGTAGTCCTTGCTTTTGATTGCAAAAGGTTAACGCGAGTTAGCCAATGGAAACGTACTATACAACTTACATCTTCTGGTAAACCATCGATCTTAGCGCTCTTCATCGAACCCATCCTGACATTCAGGTTGATTGATTTTCCTGCGACTGACGATCCTATCTATTGATTTTAATATCATTACGGTTACGAGAACTTGTATTTGTATTTTCAACATTTTCAATATACTTCATCATAAACTCAAGCAATTTCCTTGCCCAAGTAAATTTTAGAGTATTATAATATTTAATGCAAATGTCTTTTAAAGAAATAGAGATCTGGTTCGAACCGAACCACTTTTACCTTTTATATGGTTAGATTTTTGGTTCAAAATCATTTTCCTTCAGAAGAACTGGTTCGATTCATGGTTCGAAGCAAACGGTACAAAATGCTGTGGTGCGGTTCAAAATAACGGTTCGGTTCAAAACCGGGTTGCAGCCCTGTTTTTTTTATATATTTCACATGTAGTGTAAAAAGTTTTGAAAAATGTTTGCAACTCATTAAAGGTGGCATCGTGGACTCTATAATATTTATATTCTGATCAGCTTAACGAGATGAGTTGATCTAACTATGATCGTCTGTTTGTGTTGCTTCGCGATTTATTCGCTCAGTTTTAAAGATATTGGGCTGAAATTTAAAACATAAGCTTTTCTAAGGTCCTTTTAGAGTATAGCCCTCATACAAACATAAAACATTTTGTCAGGTTCTTATACGAAAAAAAGTTCTTTATAGAGTTATTATCAAATATAGTATGGTACAAATACTTCTTATATCAAGTTTAAAATTGGTTCATATCGGACCACGAGTTTCAAAATGTTTAAGAACATTTTTAATTCGTTTTGCGTTTTAAATTAAATTTAATACAAATGCTTAACACGAAGATGTATCTACGTCAAATTACGTTTGACAGGTATATTAGCTCAACCCAAGCTTCCCCGGTTTTTACAAAATTTGATAATCTTTGTCAACAGTTTTTGTTTGCGGATTGGATATTTGGCCAAGTAAACGTTAAAGATGTTAGAGCACAATTTCTTTGGGGATCAAAATGCTTCAGAAAAAACTGTTAACAAGTGGAAAAAAATTTCATTTCGGGAACAATTTCAATTTTCTGTCACTTTTTTGAAACTATTTTCAATGCAATATGATGAAAAATTAGAAAATTGTAAAAATTTAATAGTTTATATGTTCATCAGGTGCTTAGATTAAATTTTTACGATGTATTTGGTCAAATTTGTATGGAGGCTTTATGTTATATTAGCGACCCTTACTATGTCGATAATGTTTACTTTGGCAGACATTGGAATTGATTTTACCAAATTTTAATTGGATTCATTTAGAAAAAATAAATGTTTTCATGCAAAAACTCGAAGATGGGCGGTAGGTTTGTATGGGGGCTAGACATAATAATGCGCGTGGCACCTTGGATTTGACATTAGATACATAAGAAGTGCTCTTATCAAATTTGGAGTGAGTAAATTTATAAATAATAACTATTTTCATAATTAAATTCGGAAATAGGCGGTAAGTTTGTATGGGGCTATACCTAAAAATTGCCGTGGCACCTTGGTTTCAACATTGGATGACAAAAGAAGAGTTTTTCCCAATTGGAGTGAATACATGCATAATTAATTCCCATTTTCATACAAAATTTCGAAAATGGTCGGTAAATTTGTATGGGGCTATATCTCAGACTGGGCATGGTATTCTGAATTTAACATACAAACTGCCTAGGACTGAGAAAACCTTAAGTTTCGAGTTACAGCTAAATATTTTTAAAAAATGAGCGAATGAATCACTTCACAACAGACGGACGGACGGACGGACAGGGCTAGATCAATTCGTCTCGTCGAGCTGATCAAGAATATATATACTTTATAGGGTCTACGACGACTGCTTCAGTGCGTTACAAACTTTCCGACAAACTATGTGTAACGGGTATAAAAACGGGACAGATCGTAGCATCGAGCAAGAATTGAATGCAAAATGCACCTTGATTTTTGAACAGTTCTCGTATAACTACCGTAAGAGATACATATGTCTAAAACGTTCCTAAATCGAAGCAATACTGAATGAAATAAAAATAACAAACGGATAACAAACAGCTTTTACACAACCACATGCTTTTAGACATTTGAAACAAGAATAGAATGGACGCGAATGAATAATCGAAACAAAAATGACACTTAAGGTCAAGAATCGCATTTAGCAGTTATGTACTTTCGCAAACATATTCATACATATTTGAGTAATGCTATTGCAATAAAAACGTGTTGATGTAAGAGAAAATTCTAGCCAACCCCCGTTACAAACATGTGTACACAAGGAGCACCTGGTGAGAAATTGGACACAACAAAGTGGTGAATATGCGCAACTCTGAGGTTAACACATCACAGCCGGCAAGAGCGTAACATAGTAAATTTATAGAAATTTATCTTAAAACCAAAAAAAATGATATGCCGTGAATAAAATACGGCAACAGCTGTTTGTAATTTTAAAGATACTTTGGCATTGCATTTGTTTTAATTGAAGAAACTATATTTGATATCGTTTAAATGGAATATTAATATATGTACATACTATACATATATGTAATACGAAAGTATTTAATTTTGCAATTTCTGAATATTCTCGTTCATTATTTGATATGATGCCAACAAGAATTCCCATACCCATGACCTTGACAAATGTCAAAAAGTAAAAAACTGATACAAAACAAAGGAAGCTGTCACTAGTTGTTATCCTATCCCGCCCATGGCGCTGGGCTATTGCATGTACTTTGTTTGCAGGATTTAACTGTCAAGATAAATTACACTTTCATTTAGAATGCCAACAACAAAGCCAGTTTTACTCAGTTGACGTGGCGTGGGAGGCCTTTTTTGCGCGGAGCATACAAATACATATGTATGTATGTATATTTCATACATATGTAATATTTTTTTCAGAAATTTTATTTTATGCCAAATTTTCAAGGCAGTGCACAGTGGCCGATTTTCCGATTTACACTAAATACTGTTAAATATTGTTGATAGGGGTCCACTGTGTATAGCTATGAAAAAAAAAACAATATGGTTTCTATATAAAATTAAGTATAATAGCAGGTCAAAGATACTGTTGTTGGAAATTTACTCTAAACGTTTTGTAACCTCGAATTTTAGCTCTATAAACTTATAACTTCCAAAAAAAATAACAGTTTTTAATTATTTCTTTTTGGTAATTGTAATGAAAGGTATATGAAAAATGTTAATTATGTTAATTTTCGCCAATGAAGTGTGCGTTATTTAAAAATTGATATCAAATATATCCGTTCATGACGACTTTCCACGTATTCAATTATCACAATAAATAGTGAAAAAGCTGTGAGTGTGGTCGAGATGGGCTGTCTACCTTATTGTTTTATAAAAATGGAAGTATTTTTTAACAATTTGAATCGAAGTTAGCTGCCACCAGCCGACACTGCAGCTTTTATCTGATGCTTTGTCTTGAGCGCGCAGCTGGTGAGCGCCATTTTTTGCTCAGCCTACCTTTATCATAGTCGATTCCAATGTCATCGTTTAGATGCCGAATCCCTTAACCGAGCTCACGTCATTATGCAAGTTTTATGTTGAGGTTTCGCAGTAGATGTGAAATCTTTCTCAGCAATATTCCGTGGAAACTGCAAAATTATTTTTTAAAAGTTATCCGGGGTATTACGTGCCCATTTCAATTCATGAAGTGCTCATCTTTGGTTTTCCATGACACCACTGCCGATCGGGAAACTTTCCGAAGAAGTCTAGTAAAGACAAAAAACTTTTCACGGAAATCTTCTAAGGTAAACACAATGACAGATATTACGCATTGGTTACTTGTATCCTCGGATCTTACCTTAACCTAAAAAATAGTAAGTTTTCGTCAGCGTCTATTAAACACAGTATTATCAGACCCGCCAAAGCGAAATATTGGTTCAACAGCAATTGTGTTGACCTCTGCAATATGTGATTTTTTTGATATGATAAGAAATAAATTTAAATTAAAATAAAATTTAAAACTTTTGTTATAAAATAAAAAAATATAAATATTTTTCTGAACTAGATTGTACCCTATCTTGCCCCGAACTTTCTTAAACAAGACTTATTCTGAATCCTAGAATGGGTGGATGAAACTTTTAAAATTTTCGGGAGTTTTCGGGATTGTCGAGAATATGAAATCAGCGAGATTTATCACGACCCAAAAACATAAGTACCCAAGTTTAAGTTAAAATCCTTTCATTTTTAGAGGTTTTGCGAAAAACATGAATTCCATTTTGGATCCGTCATTTTAAATTTTTAAAAAAATAATGTAAAATATGAAATCAGCTACCCCAAAACATAAATACCCAAGGTTTAGTCAAAATCCTTTCATTTTTAGAGGTTTTTCGAAAAAGATGTTGGCCATTTTGGTTCCGCCGTTTTGACTTTTTAAAAAGTAATGTGAATTATTAAATCAGCGACCCCAAAAACATAAGTATTTAAAGTTTAGTCAGAATCCCTTCATTTTTAGACTTTTGGACAGGTTTTTCGGAAAATCGACCACTGCACAGTGTACAATGCCCGAAAATTTATGCTTCCACATACATAATTTGTTGATTTTTTCATATATCTTTCGAGAGTTCATTAAAAAACATTCAATATATGTACATATGAAATTCATTAATAGATGTTAAGTTTTCCGATTCTAAAAAAAGTTAACCTTCCATTGAAGAATAGTTCGGCAGGCATTTGCGTCACAATATTATTTTGTGCCAATGGCAACGTCCTTTTGGGGAGCACGTCGCAGATACTTTAGCGAAATGTCAATGCCACCATCAATATACAAAAGAGCTTTATCCGATAAGGCACTAAAAGAAACAGACTTAAAACAGGCAAGACATATTTATTTGTTGTTATTTTTTTAATAAAGCGTTATTGCTGAACGATGTTTGGTCGAGATTAGCTAGCGTTTTCTCATATTACTTGCAAACATAATTAGCATCATACAAAAGGAATCATTTTTAGTTTGTTTGTAATGGGATTACAAGTATCAACTTTCTGAACGTTTTGCTTGTATACCACGCAATACAGTGGAAAGTTTTCATTCCAAACATTCTGTTGTTTTTAAAAATCTCGAATCTTGATCGATTTAACAAACAGTTTCCACATCCAACTGCATTGTATGATGTTATTCTTCTAATATACAAAAAAAAAAAAGGAGTCAAACAAAACTCAATTAATGTTGTTGTTTTTTTTTTTTTTGCATACTTTAGGGCGCCTACAGCATATATGCGCGATGTCCTTGGCTGTAAGTTCGCGTGCCGCTTGTAATTTTGTTTGCTTAAATTTGTTGGATTAAATGATTTTTTAAGTTGTTGCTTCCTCCACCGCTACCAAGCGTTACTATTACGGTTTGTTGGGTAATTTGTCAACGGTTCAGTAAATAATTTTGATTTATGTGGTTTTAACAAGCTAATAAATATTTACCGTGACTGGTACATTCGGAGATCTTTGATTTAACTTCAAAAGCTCATTTTATTCTAATTATACATTTAGTATATGTAAATAAATTTATTTTAATTGAACTTTATATTTATAGGATTCAAGGAATTCGGTTTACTGCGCGAGTGAACCGGACCCAACTTGTCGAGTCCAGCACGAGTCGAGAAGGTTCATTCGCACACATACGGAAGCAAATCCCGACGAGGACAAAGTGGATCCGTCGTTGCTTACACTTGAGTGCCAGAAATCATGCGGTTCCCTGTTTTCCGTTGTCTCGGCGCCACCGATGCCGATGGCCGAGCTTGATGTCAAAAAGGTTGAAGCTCTTAGTGCGTACAATTTTGTCGGGTGTGGTGGCTTGCCACCAGGTTTGGGTTCCACAATCGGTGGCAGCACAATTGAAACAAGTGGAGTTGTTGTCAAAGAAAAGGCCATCGGCGAAACACTGGCCTCAACAATTGGCCTTGCGTCGTGCACCGTCGATGACACCACCCAAGCACGTCGACCTGCAACTCTTACAATCGATTCTCCTTACTCTCCCGCCAACATTGCGCCACCACGTACAATGCACACCAGTCTATTGGTACACCAGATTTCTGAAATCGAAGAGGACGATAATGAAAACTTGTTGACTGTGTCAAGCATTACGGCACGTCCGCTAATTGCTAAATCGCGAGAGCTACGCTTTAACCGCCAACAGCATGGCAACGATAAGAAGAAAACTAAAAGACTCGATGGTAGCAGCTCCAATAGTAAACAGCAAACACCGCGTAGCAAACCACAATCCACTAGTCAGCGTCAATCAAGTGCCGCATCCTCTCGAAGTTCAGAAAGCGCAGATCCACCGGATGGTGGTTATGGTTGGTTCATTGTCTTTGGCGCATTTTCCGTACAATTCTGGGTCGCTGGGCTTGTCAAATCATACGGCGTATTATACGTCGAGATTATGGAAACATTCCCGAATTCTACAGCTACAGTTGCTTCATGGATTCCGGCTATACTCTCTGCACTTTGCTTAGCTCTGGCACCATTATCGAGTGCTTTGTGTCAACGATTTTCCTGTCGGTCGGTCGTCTTCGTTGGAGGCATATTTTGTGCCTTAGGCATGATGCTGAGTTACTTTGCAACAAGCTTACTGCATTTGCTTCTCACTTTTGGAATACTTACAGGTGAGTTTTAACTAAAGAAAATCTTATTCAATCATTTTATTTGTATTTTTAACAATTTTAAGGCATTGGTGGTGGTCTCTCTACAACTCCAGGCGTTGTTATTGTCTCCCAATATTTCGACAAGCATCGTGCCCTGGCAAATGGGATTTGTGTTTCCGGTACCGCAGC
Source organism: Leucophenga varia (assembly GCA_018903435.1). Lineage (NCBI taxonomy): Eukaryota > Metazoa > Arthropoda > Insecta > Diptera > Drosophilidae > Leucophenga > Leucophenga varia. The sequence continues at coordinate 302,078 of JAEIFJ010001264.1, read as the reverse complement.
TGGAAGTTTTATACTGCCCTGCCTCATAAAACATCTTGCGGAACATTTTGGCTTCCATGGAACGTTTCTTATACTTGGTGGTTGCATGTTGCATGTTTGCGTGTCCGCTACACTTTATAGGCCATTGGAAACCGAACCACTGAAGGATGACGCTACAAAACCATTAAACGATGTTAATCCAAGTACGACAGGCATGCTAACAACATCCACATATCTGGACACGTGTGAAGATCCGTTAAATAGCAAGTTCATTGAACACTTGTTTCTCGAGGAATCAAAGAATCGCTTGAATGATTATTACTCAAGTAAGCAAATAGGTAAGTAAGTGTATAATAAGTTTTTATACCCGTTACACATAGTGTAAACGGGTATATTCAGTTTGTCGAAAAGTTCGTAACGCATTAAAGGACACATCGCAGACCCCATAGAGTATATATGTCTGTCTGTCCGTCTGTAGTTACATGTTTCAAAATTTAAGCTTTTCTAAGAAAAATTAAAACCAAGGTGCCACGCCCATTTTTTTGGCAAAGCCTCCATACAAAATTTTAAGATTTTTTAAATGAAAATTAGTTTGTTTAGGAAGCGATTGATGTCAAATAAGATACAAACACTTCTAACAGCAACCCATATTCACAAAATGACCCATAGTTGAGGTGGGACCACTATACGATCTATACAAACTACCGCCAATTTTTGAGTTTTTATATGAAAATTGTTTTATTTATGAAGGAATTTGTATCAAATATGGTCAAAATACATCTTGTAGCAACCCATGTTCGCAGTAAGATATCATGATTAAGTAAATTGTTACAAATTGCCCCCATACAAACCAAACTCACATATTCATTTAAGCAAAATTAGTGTAATCATTTTGGACTGGTTTTAAAGCTTCGGCTCATTATTTAACCTTAAGAAAGTAAATTCCAAATTCTCAATATTTGTTTTTTTTTTTGTTTTTTTTTTTTTTTATCAAAACAGCAAATGACAAATCGGCTCAGGAAAGTGATGATGAGGTGAAAGACATGATTGGCGAGACCACATTTATTAAACCAATGAAAAAAAGTACGCAGCTCAGGAATACTACATTCTGTTGAGGATCTTAGCACTGATTCTACATGGGTATACCGCAAACATTCCGGCACAGATTCGAATCGAGGCAGCCGTAGGCGTCGTAATGTCTTTGCCAACGATGAAATTATCTCCAAGATACAAGCGCATCTCGAGAAACCACTTTCACCGCCTGCGGTGGTGACACGCGGTCTTAGCAAAAGTATGGAAATACCGACACCTGTTAGCAATCTTAGTGAGTTGAAGCAACAGGATGCTGGCAGTTTGCATGGCTCAGAACCACGTGTCGTTAGTGCTGAACGGATAAGTGAGGAAAACGAAGACGACGATGATGAACAGTCGATAACTTGTTGTGAACGTATTGAGCTTTATTTGGACATTAGTTTGCTCAAGGAACCAACCTTCATATTAATGTGTTTATCGGTAACGCTTATGTCAGTGGGCTGCCCATACATGTTGTACTATCTGCCGGCGCATGTTATCTCAATAGGTATGATTTGGTTTAGTTTGTGAAAAAAAGTAAAACCATGCTAACCTTTTTATCTATTTTTTAGGTTATAATAAAAGTGAAGCCGGCTATTTGGTTGCTGTGAGCGCTGTACTTGACCTGTTCGGACGGCTGGGACTCGGTTACTTATCTGATCTTCAACTTTTCGATCGAAAGAAAACTTACATTGTCTGGTAATTTGCAATATATAAAATCGTTAGACAGAAAAATTATTAAACACATTCACACACTTATAGTATATTCGGTGCCGGTCTGGCAGTGCTCACAATACCCTCCGCTAATACTCTAGTCTTGGTTGGACTTTCCGCAGCTGTTTATGGTCTTTGCTTGGGTAGCTGGTACGTTTTAATGCCTGTTTTACTTGCAGACATTTTTGGAACCGATCGCATCAGTTCTAGTTACGGACTAGTACGTATGTTCCAAAGTATTGGCGCTATTTCGGTACCACCACTAGCTGGTTTACTGCGTGATATTTCAGGCAGTTATGTTATTTGTTTTTACTGCATGGGAACCTGCATGGTCTTGGGCTGCACACCATTTATTGTTTGGGCTTTATTGGAGGCCAGAGATCGACGTTTGTTCGAGCGTCACGATGAAAGTGAAGAGAATTCCATTTCGTAAAATTCACTAATCAAATAATGTAATCGTCAACGTTATTTATTATCTATTATATTACTTATTAATCGTTGTCATTTGTTATTGCAAACTCTAACGTTAATTTGCAATTGAAAACATATTTTGATAATTATGTATTTATTTTTTTTCTTTTTTTAATAGACAAACACATTAGTTCCAGACAGAATAGTTATTTCTTTGACTTTACAGAGCTTTCTAGAGTATGTATTTTGATAAAATACATCTTTCGAGAGCATTAGCAGTTCGATTTTATTAAGTTCAAAATCCAAATAAACTACGACATAATATATGCATACTATATTTTAGTTCAATAACAAGTTTAATAGTATTTAACAATGCACATTATATGAAACAAAAATGGTGATAACTCGACTTATTATACAAAAAAAAAAAAAAAAAAAAACTAAAATATTTGTCAAAACATCGCTTTAACATCTTGATAATTTTTTTTTTTTTTTTATTGTTTTCACGTTTTATTAAAATATTTTTACCAAGTGTGCAATGTATCGCTCATATACTTGAAGACTGTCCAAACTAAAAGCGATTTTGCAGAAAGAGCGCTGAAGCATTTAAAAAATATGGAAGCAATGAGAACATATTCTCTTCTCGCGCAGAAACTATACAATTGTGCTGCTCACGAGGTCTAGCATAAGTGCATAAAAGCATGGTACAATAAAAGAAGGTATCGCTACTTCATCATATAAGCAACTTGTTCGTTGCTCGTGTATGAAAGAGATAGATGAGATTGAGCAGAAAATATAAATGCATGTAGTTTTGTTGTTGGTTTTGACAAAATTTTGTTCTTATACAGAATGAAAAAATGAAAATTGTGTTTGCCGTCGGTAGCCGAACACACACGACCTATAGCTACGACATTCGCATTCATACTGAAAATAAATAAGAAACCAAACGCTGGCAGAGAAACGAGCAGTGGCGACACCTTCTTTTATTGTACAATGCATAAAAGTATAATTGCAAACGATTGCAACAACAACTAATACATAAACTTTTTTTCTGTGTTAGTTGTTGTTGTTGCAATGGTTTACACTTATTCTTTTATGCACTCATGCTAGACCTCGTGAACATGATTTAGAACAGGATATTACAAAAAATTGTGCATCATTAACTTTAAAAATAACGATTTTTTGAGTTATGAGCGAAATGTATTTGTATTTCTAGTAGCGCAAGGGAATGATTTGGTTGCCATTTTACCAAAGTGTACAATTAAATAATTTTTGTTGTTATTTATTGTATTTATTTAATTATTTATTTTTTTTTTTATTATTTTACAGCTGTTTTAATTAATTATTAAGACAAAATCTCGTCTGTATCTCGTATGTAATACAAAATAGCACAAATGCGCAAAGAACTGAATTGAAAGACGTTTATTGAATAAATTAAAAAAATAAAAAAATAAAAAATCGATGTACTATTAACAAAAAAAAACCATACACATACAATTGTAATACAAAAAAAAAAAAAAAAAACAAAAAAAAAAAAAAAAATATTATTATTGAAAACTTTTAATAAGTACATCCGTAAAAATCTATAAATTATATATAGTATATTTAAGTTTCAAAGATACCTAATTTAACAAATCGTGCATGTTTCTATGTTGTGTTATAACCCTTTGGGAATTATTTTAAAATTGTATCACTTAACCTCATAAATGACTAAAGTCTAAAATGATTAACTTAAATTTATATGAGGCTAATGGAAGCATGTAAAACTTTAGATATAGTTGTTGTGAACTATTAACTGAATAAAATATTGGAACACCATGAACAAAAATTAATTATAGTGTTGTTTCAATTAAATTTTTTAACTTAGAAATTAATATTTGACTAACATTATTTTTGTGTCTCTAAAATTTGCTGACCCTAACCCAATTTTAGGCATTGCACCATACAAAAAAACAAATATACGTGTACAGAATTGAAAAACTTTTTTTTTCGGAAAAAGCAATAAAAATGAACTTAAATATTATGTCATAAATAATTGAAATTAAAAATTATTTTAAAAGATAGGCAATATTGTTCATAATTTTATTAAATGCTGAAGCAATGGCTAATGACCATATAATGAAATTCCTGAATAAGGTTTAAATTTATTACAAGAAACTTTTTATAATTTTATTGAGAAAAAAAGTAAGGCTTTACTGTTTCATTTAAATATTATTATTGTGCATGGGCGCGTGCTTACGGGACTGTAGGCCCTAATTGATCAAATATTATATAATTGAACGGCGACGAAAATATCAACGTAATCGTAATATAGATTTTTTTTTTTTTTTTTGGCAAATCGGGTTAAAAAGCAGGAAAGTCCAAAAGCAGAGGAGCAAACAGTAAACTGGGCAGACGTGTTAACTGCATGAAATCAGCTGAAACTGTGCAAACAACATACAAACGATTGTATTGTTTTTTCATTTCGTTTTCATTATCGAAATATCGAAGCGGAGCAAATAATTAAATATGCAAGGCGCATGCGCACCGGCTACCGGCTGCATACATCGACTGACCGTTGGGGTATTAAATTGGGCTATGGAAATATTATGCAAAAAAAAAAATATTTATATATATTAAATAAGAAACACATACGCACACTAAAAACTGTAGTACAAAAAGTAATTCAATAAACGAGTATATATTAAAAAAAACAATAACAAAAACATAACGAAATTGCAGTCCATAAATAAAAATCCGTTTTGACTTGTGTCATCGCAGTCGTATAAAATGAACCATTGACACGAACAATAGCGACATTCGAGTACGAAACGTGGTTCGACGAATACATACACACAATGCGATCAACAATAATACTACTTTTCGCCTGTACATTAGCTGTAGGCACTTTAGCTCGTCCAGAGCCGCCGCGTTCACGATATGGACCGCCAGCGCCACAAAAAGAATATGGTCCTCCAACGACTCCTTCTCCTCCGCTACCAGTATACGGGCCACCTGCGCCATTTTATGGACCACCTGTTGCTGAAGCTGTAGTCACTAAAAACGTATACGTTCATGTACCGCCAGAGGAACCTGAGGGTTATCCACCTTCGGCACCTATTCAAACAGCTGTGCCTAAGAAACACTACAAGATTATTTTCATCAAAGCACCAAATCCGCCAACACCAGTACGTCAGGTACTACCACCTCCAGTACAGGATGAACATAAAACGCTTGTTTATGTTTTGGTTAAAAAACCCGAGGAACAATTGCCGCTAGTATTACCTTCTCCTGCTCCTACCGAGCCAAGCAAGCCGGAGGTATATTTCATTAAATACAAGCAACCAAAACCAGCCACACAATACGGTCCACCACCAACGCCGGCCGAGGAATATGGTGCGCCGCCATCACCCAGAGCGACAGAAAAGTTCTGAAAACGATTTGTTCCCTAACGATTCACATTCATTTGTAAATATTCTATGTATGTAGTACAATTTTATCGTCATTGGCGAAGCAAATTTTTAAAAAACTTCTTTTACATTTACGAAAATAAATTATAATTTGAAAACCAAAATATTTTCTTTTTATTTTAATAAAAAAATTGAATTAGGGATCCTCTCCTAATTTCCCTTATCAACTCCGGCCTCTTTTAAACAAAGTGGTTATGGATCTAGTGAGCATTACATAGGAACGCAATGCCAACGTAGTGAATATGCTCTTACAAAATCGTTGTTTGACGCAAAGAAGGACTATTTTTACGATCTTCTTTGCAATGCGGTCCCAAATAAACACTATTGGAAGGCCACACGTCGAACATGGGGAGAGGAAACATTGAGCCGATCAGACGGAGAGATTGTGAAGGTTTTTGCTAATAAAGAATCAAAACCGATTTACGCCTTTTGGTAATAGTCTAAATGATGTTCGGAATAAGGAGGTTTTAAGCCCCTCAAGAAAAATACTATTAAAAACTATGAAAAAATACTTTAAGAACGTTCATAGTAAATACCCGAAGATCATAATAACTATTAATATGAACATTGTAAACTATGAACTTCATAGGAAGTATACCACATTCTTTGTATAGTTCCTTTTTTTTAAATCAAATACACCCAAACACCTTCACCATATGGTTGTGGATCTTGAGATCGGTCGAGTATACTTTGACCAGTTTTGTACACTCTGTATAAAGCGAATTCACCGATTCAAGCTGCACCTATCACAATGCTTGCTACTTTTGCGGATGGTAATGTTTTTATAGCTAACTCAGCTAGCAACAGTGATACTGCAGATCTGTCACAGGAGTTGCCGAATGATTTAACAGATGGACCAATCGTTAGAATGTACCAGTTAACAGCAACAAGTCACAGCAATGTAAGTTGAACTGACTGTTGAAATCGTCAAGAAAACTGAATTTTAATAATAAACTAACTGTTCATCGAACAATAATTGCACCGACTTGGGTGTACTGTTGCCAATCTGGGGCTCTGGGGCTTTGCGGTACCGTCCAGCATTAATAAAAAATCGTCCGACGTTTTGCTGGTGCACCATGTTTTGTGCGAAATGTATCGCTTCACCAAGATCTTCTAGTACCGACTGTTATGGAGCAGATTAACCGATATACCAGCAGATTCAATATTCGTCTCAAAGGTGATATCAACCAATAGCCGGTGGCACTAATTGATGCTGACCTATGTGTCAAACCCATCCAACTATAAGTTACTCTCAGCTTAAGTTAAGCATTATACACAGTATGTTCGATAAATAAGAGGACTTTTTTTTAAATCATGGAACACGTAACGCCATCTATTAAACGTTGATAACACTAGAAAGGTACAGGTCTCACCTTTTAAACGCAGCCAACTTCATGTAAATTGGTTGACAGGTTAAAAAGTTACTCACTTTTTAATGACAGAATATTTTGTGCTTGTATCACGGCTGCTTGAATGGCTGGAATATCATCGTAAAACGCTCCTTTCATGGCAGTTTTCAGTTTAGCGAACAGAAAATAGTCGCATGGTGATAGATCAGGAGAATACGGAAAATTCACGAAAAATTCACGTATTTTTACGACACAAGCACAAAACATACTGTCATTAAAAAGCGAGTAACCTTTTAACCTGTCAACCAATTTATATGAAGTTGGCTGCGTTTGAAAGGTGTACCTGTACCTTTCTAGTGTTATCAACGTTTAATAGATGGCGTTACGTGTTCCATGATTAAAAACAAAAGTCCTCTTATTTATTGAACGTACTGCGTTTGTCATAACTATGTTTTATAGCTGTTGGGTTGGAATTTTTTCGATGCGGAGAGAGGTTTAGTTAATAAGAATCTCACACTATAACATGCACGGTAGTGTCTATAAAAGATTCCCCCACGCGAATAATCAAAAAAAATCAATCAATCAATCTTGTACATTAATTTACTTTGATAATTGTGTCAACAAAAAAAAAACATTTCTCTCACAAAATAACGTTTTCAAAAAAAATGTATTGATAAAATTAGTTATTGCTTACATAAAACGCTTGCTGGAATATATTCCGATTATTTGTTTAAATTTTTAAAAGAGACCCAACCCACTTACATTGGTAAGTTTTGAAAAAAATGTTTACAATTTCAACGCTTACTACGGATTTAAGTTTTTTATGGAACACATCTAGCGTGTGAAAAGAATAAAACAAGAATAATAGCTCGAATATGATATTCTTACGAAAGTGCTGCTACTGCGTTCCACTCCTTATTGGGACTATTATTATCGCCATTATTGATATGGTACTGGATTTGATTGCTGCAATCATTTATGGAATTTATGGTGGCGGAAGTTTGTAACAAACTGAAAACTAAATAATTGATTTTATTAATTAATAATGTACTCGTATTCACTATTTCAGTTGGCTTAGATTTAGCAAACTATTTGGTCATCACTTTCATAATAATACATTTGCTCGTAAGTGCACTGTTACTATATGCTACGCTCAAAGTAAGTTTTGAAATATGTACCTATTCAACGACAAATAATTGAAAAATTTTAATTTTAGCCAAATCCATTGTGTATGCAGCCCTATTTGATATTGACCGCAGTGAAATGCGTATTACTGGTCATTCTATTTATCGTTGACCTTTGCATAGGTGCTGCAATTATTTGCATCTTCCTGCACGTACTGATGTTAGGTAATTTGGTTTAAATTTATCTGTATTATCGTACCTAGATTATAATACTATTTTTTTCAGTATGCGATATCTATTTTTGGTTAGTGGTTTATTCGATTTATGCCTTCATAGGCGGTGATTTGGTATATGTCGATAGATAAAAAACAGCAAACAATACAAAAGAATCAAAATATAAGCGCATTCGTTGAACACTAATGGATAGAATTTATTTATAATAAAGATAAGGAACTAGATTAAATATATTTTCTTTAGTGTTTTGATGAAACAAATACTATTATTGTCTGAATTTTGTTTTCGAAGTTATGTTTTCAAATTAAATTTGAGAAACGAACAGCTAGCAGTGGTTTTCCATTTCCTCTCACAAAAATATTATTAAGATGTATCTAGTAGAGCCCTGCACCGGATAAGTCGAAAATCAAGTAACACTGAATAACTACAGTAACTATCCGATTCATTTCTTAATCGATTAGAACTGAATTGGTTTATTTCTTAACTAAGTTAATGAGATTCGGTACGTTCCTTAACCGAGTCGAAAAAAACGGTTCATTTCATAACCGAGTCAAAACTAATCTGCTCAATTTTATACGAAGTGTAATAAATTCGGTTTATTTGTTAACCTAATTGATCTGCCAATTATTTTTGACAAAAAGCGGGGAAATACCACAATGCTAATGTCAAGTGTTATATATGTAGATAGATTATTTAATTTGTAATTGCTTTGCTTTTTTAATAGCTGAACCGCTAAGCTTTTACACAAAAATGGCTACTTGGCAATTATTTATGATATAGAAACAGTTACAAGTGTAACTAAAATATATATATTATCTATCTTCTAGACAGTCCGCAAATCAAACTTCTCATACATGTATTTTTGTCTAAAACTGTCGCCTTGCTCTGCTTGTCGTTTCGATTTGATTACAAAATAAACCGAATTTTTCGTCTCGGTTGAGAAATAACCCGGTTAAAAAATTAACTGAATCGTTTTAACTCGGTTAAAAATTGAACTGAATCGTTTTGTTTCAGTGAAGAAATAAATCGATTTAGTTGAAATCGATTCTGAAATGAATTAGATACATTTCGAGTCCTATTTGGGTTATCCGTGCAGGGGTTTAGTATCTAGCATGTAAAAAATAAAAATACGAAATAGAAACATGACAGATAAAGACTTTGGAAAAATGCTTTTAAACGTAATCTCCGAAAACATATCGTACTGTAAGGTTACTCGTTGTTGTTGGTATTTGCCGGTTTAATGTTTGTTGGCGTACTTTCACTTTAACATCGCCAATAATCTCTTGAATGTCTTTTGTGTTGCCACATGTTTTTAGTTGATCACAGAATGCTTGTATAAACATTGAGCCTTCCTTTGTGCGATAAGAAGCATAACCTGCAAAGAATCATAACAATTAACAAATAATTAAAATTTTAACAACTCAAATTATTATGTACGTGATACCTTCGAAAGTGCTATAACATTTGTATATCTCATTCGGAGAGCCATTTGGAGTTTTGGCATCCTTCAAGAAACCACCCACTTCCATAGATCCTTTACAAGCTTGCACCAAAAATAGTTTTGGTTTATTATTTAGCGTTCTATTGCGCAATAAAGGAAATAATATTTTATCATCAAGAGAGTATTCACCATCCTTTGCACATATAATTTCGTGTCTTGTACCGTGAGATAATATTACAATTATAATGGCAGAATGGTTTTTAAAGTCTTTGGTTTCAACTAAAAATAAAAGAAATTCATAAACATTTTTAAAACTCGTAAAATAATAAAATGACTTACTGTCGGCAACGGTTTTATCTATCTCATTAATTGTTGCGTTCTTAATTACTTTCACTTTGCACTTATACTTCTCGAAAGCCTCGCATAATGCTTTTTCGTCGGCAGCGCTACCAACGCGAAACTCATTTTTAGGATCATTAAACTTTTCGTGGTTAAAGATATAAACATGAGCAGGTTTTAGTTTGGGCTGTTTCTTCGACTTAAACGTCGTTGATGTACGGAGCGGTATTTCTCTTTCAAACGCATTAGAACTAAAACTCGATGCATCTGATTGTCCCACTTTGCTTTTATTAATTCCCAATTGATTTGTGGATTTTACATTGATATCAACGGGTCTATTGCTACTTGGGGATAATAGACTACTAGTATAAACTGTACCACCACGCTTAGCGTATGGCGACTGATACGTTGTTGTTGTTGGTGTTGGTTTCCACGTTATTGCTGCTGGCTTTGCATCCTCAAACGTTTGCGTTTTTTTCTCATTTCTATTCCCATTTGGCATATAAGTCGTTCTCCAACCTGAGGTGGTGTTTCTAGGCTGCAATTTAATCCTTTTTTCGTCGACATGTTGCGTTATTTTACGACCCTCCTTTTGTGTAACGGTTATTTTTTCCGTTTTGACAATTGTACTGCTACGTTTCGCGCCATCTAACGGATTTTCAAATTTAAATGCAGATGGTGATAAGGGATTCGTTGAGGTGTGCTTAAAGCTTTGCCGCATAGTTACTCCATGCAGAGACGGTGGTCGGTTACGATCATTTGAAGATTTGTAAGTGCTTCCACTACCGCTAGCGTTCATATTCATTTGCGCAAACATTTCTTTCAGTTCTTCACATGTCGGAGTTCTTCGTGTTATAATCTCAGTTACTCGCGCCTCTTGCTGATGAGTCACAGTTTGGTGTGTTGTTGCGTATGTTACGGTATTGTTAATACTATTAAAAATTGTTGCATTTTGTACTGTTGTGTTGGTTGTTGCACTGGTTGCACTGGTTGTCTTGACCTTTGTGCGCGGATCTTGATATACGAGCGCCCCATCCTCAAAGACTTTATTGTCTTTGTCTGCATCAGTTTTCTTTTTAAACCAGGGCATTTTATTTTATCTTATTTTTTTTTTTTTAAGAACTGACTCAGATTTCCCCTTTAGTTTAACGAAAAAAAATAAAAACAATTTTACGTGTTTTTTTTTTAATGATTTCCAAGAATTGTCACGCTTTTTCTTTGTTTTTTGCAAGCACAATATAAATACATACACGTATGTACATACATATGTACGTGTGTATGTAAAATTGTTTTTTCAAACACTTTTTAACACTTTGATGGCCGGCAAATAACTACGAACTAAGAACACAAAATTCGCTAATGTCAACAGTTCGAAACATATTAAATTCGCGATAAGATAAAAACTGAATAATCAAAAGAGATGAAAAAGCTCACACCTTTAATGTACTCGCGCAGCTTTAAATGTATGTATGTATTCAGTATGCATACGATATGTGTGTAATACATTCATATGTGCTTGTTGATAATATTTTATTCAGCACTCTCTACATCTTTTCTTTCTTGCTTCTCTCCAAAGAATTTAAACGCCAAAAAGCTTTACGAAATAAACTTACAGCAAATATCGGTAATTTGTTCTTTAATATTTTGTTATTATTTGTGACTGGCTTTATAAAGCTCTTTATAAGAACTCTTATAACATCAATATTTGCATATACAGGGTGCGCCATCTTTTATGTCGGTATTTAAACGCTGAATAACTTTGTCATTTTCCAACCGACTGACTTTATCATACACTTTTTCGATACGATATTTCAGTACGATTTTAACCATGCATCGCTTTACACCGAAACAACGCGCTGAATTAGTGACGCAGTACATTAAACATAGTCGTTCTATTGTTCTAACTCAACGCGCATATCGTCGTTTGGTGTTGAATTTTCTTGAGCACGGGACAGTAGGAGATCGTCAACATGCCGTTCATCAACGACCAAGAGCGTTGCCCAGTGTCGTATCGTCGTCGCGCACAGCATTTTGGCGTCAGTGAATACGGCCAAAACAGTCGCTCGAATGGTTGACACTGACCCTAATTTTTGGAAGCAAATTTTTAATAACTAACGAGGCACATTTCAACCTCTCTGGCAGCCTTAATGTTATGGTTATGGAAGCAAATTTTAATAACTAACGAGGCACATTTCAACCTCTCTGGCAGCCTTAATAAGCAAAATTGTCGCATTTGGGGAACGAAGAATCCACACGAGATGCATGAAACGCCATTGCATGACCGGAAAGTATCTGTTTGGGCCGGCACTCGCGCCATAGGTTCATTATGTCTGCCCGCAATTGCATGAGAAAGGTTTAGACGGTTACTGGTTTCAACAAGACGATGCGCTATGCCACACTGCTTATGCAACAATCGAATTTCTGTCTACTGACCCTCAGATCACCTGACTTTTTTTTGTGGGGCTATCCGAAAAGTAAGGTTTACGCTAATAAGCCTCAGGCTCAAGGCAAACATTCATGCCGAAATCGACGCTATGAAATTCGAGATGCTTGAACCGAGAATGGAAAACACAGAAAAAGATCGCAATTTATAATTGCTACTAAAGATGGCCACTTAATTGATATTGTATTCAAAAAATAGTTTAAATAAACTGTAAAAAACCAAACTAAATAAAAATACCTCACTTATAAAAATCGGTTGTTTTTTTTTCCAAAGTTATTCAATTTTTACATACCGAAGTAAAAGATGGCACACATATGTATATACATACATATATATGTATATAAAAGTATAGAAATAATAAAAATAAAGTCTAAATTGCAAATATCTTTAAGTGCATAGCAAACGCTTTATCGGAAAATATTAACATTTTTTACTATAGGTGCGCAGTTAAAAAATTGCAAATCACGAACTGTATAGATACATACGTCATTGGTTCATATTTATGTATGTTTTTATGTAGTCAACCAAAAAAGTTTACGTACACAAAATTTTTTTACGAAACCTATGTATACGACATACTTCTAAGTAAAAAATGACACTAAATTTTAATAGGTATAGTTGAATATATATTTGAGATCATGTAATTATACTTCTTTTCTATTTTTCTATTTCTTTTTTTTTTAATAGAAATAAAAAAATAAACAAAATTCTAAAATTAAGGCCAAAAAGTTTATTTAAACTTTAATTTATAACTACTTAACATACTCATGTTAAAGTTCAAATTAATTTTTTTGTCCTCCTTTGGCAGCAATGGCGGCTTTTAGGCCACGACACATGCCTCTTTCTAGTACTTTGGTGTCATTTTCGTTGATTTTTGCCCATTCAGTATTTATTGTTGATTTTAAGATTTCTTTTGATTATATCTGGTGTTTTTGAATCCTTTTATCCAATAAATCTAAAATATGCTCAATCAGATCTTCATTAATCAAACCCACATTTTGGCGTTCATCGCGTGGCGTTTATTTTCTTGATTGACCAGACCGAGGCTTTGCAGACAAACTACCTGATTCCCCGTATGCATATGTAATTGTTTGAATTCTGGAATGTGTCTTGACAAAAAATTTTACAATTTAGCGCAGAGGTTTGTTTTCAAAATGTACCCATTGCGAATAGTTTGTGCAACTACTAACACCAAATTTATTGTCCAAACATACAAAATCTTAAGAACAAATACCATATGATGGGGAAATGAACGATTACCGTTAGATTTGCAAAAAACAACAAGCACCGAAGCTCAAATACCCACCACACGAAACTTTATTCATTTTCTTGAAAAAATAAAAAAATAGAAGGTGAGTTTGTATGGGTCTATATGTTATAGTGGCTCGATCCTTGTCATATCGGAAGCATATTCATAGGATAACAGTAGAAGTGATTTTACACAGATTAGAGTGAATATATCCATAAATAAGAACTATTTTCATACAAAATCTGAAAAATGTGCGCTTAGTTTGTATTAGGGGCCATATCAAAAAATGGGCGTGGTAGCTTTCTTTTGAAATTGGATGTCATTAGAAGTGCTTTTACCTATATTTGTAGTAAATACATTTACAAATAATAACAATTTTCATACAAAAAATCGAAAAAAATGGTAAGTTTGCATGGGGGCTATATCTAAAAATGGGCGTGGCACCTTTCTTCTGATGTTGGATGGATGGATATTGGATTAAAAGTGTTTTTACCCGATTTGTAATCAAAACATTCATAAATAATACAAATAATAACAATTTTCATACAAAAAATCGAAAAAAATGGTAAGTTTGCATGGGGGCTATATCTAAAAATGGGCGTGGCACCTTTCTTCTGATGTTGGATGGATGGATATTGGATTAAAAGTGTTTTTACCCGATTTGTAATCAAAACATTCATAAATAATAACTATTTTCATACAAAAAAATCAAAAAAAAATGAAAAGTTTGTATGGGGGCTATATCTAAAAGTGGGCGTGGCACCTTGGTTCTGCCATACAAACTGCCTAGGAACACAAAAAGCTTAAGTTTAAAGTTTCAGGTCAATATCTTTAAAACTTTCCGAGAAAAACGCATTGCAACAGACGGACGGACAGACATGGCTAAACCGATTCGTCTCGTCGAGCTGATCAATAATACATATATATACTTTATGAAGTCTCCGATGCCTCCTTTAATGCGTTACAAACTTTCTGACAAACTGATAATACCCTTCACACTATGTGTGGCGGGTATAAAAATCTAAAACATATGTACATATGTGAGCCAAAAAATTCTCATTTAAGGTACACTGCTGGTCATATGTTTGATGCACCTAAATTTGTTTTTAATAAACTGATATATTTACTATCTGGCATGTAGTAGCTGTCCCAAATATTTTTATATCAAAGTTCAAATATTGTTCGAAAAACTTTTGCGCATAGTTGGTTGATTTTCGAAAACAAAACAGTGAATTCGAAGACTTTAGAAATGTCTATGCAATCACGTGGTCTTTCAGTTGGTCAATGAAATAGACGCACTTCGCGTTTGTAAGTCTTGCGTTAACGAGTGCAATTATTTTGATTAAATTAAAATAAACAAGGAAAAACGTTAACTTCGGTGGAACCGAAGCTGAAATACCCACGCTACATGGGCGTGTCGTCTTGGTTTTGACCCTGGATGACCAAAAAATGTTTTTACCCAATTGAGAGCGAGTACATTCATAAATAATTAATATTAAAAAAAAAAATCGAAAAAAATCGATAAGTTTGTATGGGGGCTATACCTAAAAATGGGCGTGGCACTCTCATTTTCGAACTTAACCTAGTCGTTGCCGAGAAAAAAGCTTAAGTTTAAAATTTCAGCCCAATATCTTTATATCTTCATCGAAAAGATCGCATAGCAACAAACAGACGGACAGACTGACAGACGGACAGACAGACAGACAGACGGACATGGCTAGATCGATTCCTCTCATCGAGCTGATCAAGAATATATATACTTTATGGGGTCACCGATGCCTCCTTCAATGCGTTACAAACTTTTTGACAAACTGAATATACCCGTTTACACTATGTGTAACGGGTATAAAAATTAATAAATCAAAAGCTACTGTATTGAGCTTGTTAGAACTTCAGAAAATAGACTTCTTCCACTCACAAGGACTTTCGAATCGAAATATCGCCAAACAGATAAAACACAGCTCCAGAACTGTTGACAGATCCGGAGGCATATGGAGAAAACTTCAAAAGGCGATAAAAAGCAATAACTTCCAGAGACTAACGTAAAATTGTTCGAATTGCTTCCAATTCGACTAAGCCAGCAGCTAAAATCAAGGAATTAGCCGGAGTGAATGCAAGCCTTTCCACTGTTCAGCTTCCAATTAGAAATGCAGCACATCTTAAGCGTCTTCAAATCAGGAAAAAACCACCTCTGGATGCTAAACGCAAGGAAAAACGTCTTGAATATGCGAAATAATACATGACGTGGACTGTTCAATCTACTTAATGATAAGCGTTTTAATTTGGATGGCCCTGGTCGCTTTCAATACTATATTCACGATTTCCGAAAAGACGAGCTGTATTTAAGCCGTCATCGCAGCCCAGAAGGAGTCATGGTGTGAAGCAATTGATTAAGTTTTTATAGACCAGAAAATGAACGGTGAGCGCTTCAAAACATTGTTTTCAAGACCTAATGATTTCTTCGGACCAATACCATGGATTTTTCATAACAATGCTCCTATTCATAACGCTCGAGTAGTAAAGTCATTTATTTCGAGTTAAAACGTTAATATACGGCTGGATTATACGGAAAGAATATGAAGGGGGGAAAGCAATACGAAGATACTGAAACATTAACTGCAGCAATAAAACTTGCTTGGAGCGAGATTTCGCTGAGCTACTTAGATTCCCTGTATCATTCTATGAAGGACCGGATATATGAAGTCATTACCAACAAAGGAGGCAGTATCAGTTTCTGAAAATATTTTTTATTTTTTCCTAATAAGTCACATAGTTAAACAAACTAAAAATTATATTTTAAAATAAGTTACTTTTCTTTTAAAAAATTAATTAGTTTAAGTGCGTCTATTCTAGTGACCAAGAAAAAAGTGTCTTATTTTGAATAGCTTTCAGAAAATGTTCAAAAAAAAATTTTGTTAAATTTGTATAATTTTTTGAATATTATACTTGAAGTATCATTGAATAACCAAGGTATTTACATTTCAACCTTTTTTCTATTGTATTCAAAATAAAAGTTATAAAGTATTTTTTAATGCAAGTAATGATGCGTCTAACCTAGTGACCAGCAGTGTATGTGGAAGAATTTTTTTTTTATAAGGCCACTTTTAAGTTGGATAGTTGACATTAGAAAATAAAGTTTTATGGTGTGCGTAAACTTTTTTTGTTGACTGTATGTACTATATGTATATATTTGTTAACAAATCACTGTCATAACTCCAAATTTCTTTCCTTGGGATATAATAATATAATGAGAAAGCGTACATTGTTTAAACAAATTTATATTCTTTTTTATACCTGTCACACACAATGTAAAACAGGTATATTGAGTTTCAATTTATTTATGTCCAACTGTCTGTCCGTTGATTCGTCTGTATTTTACTTGCTGCGCGATTTATTCGCTCAGTTTTAAAGATTTTGAGTTGAAATTCTAGACTTGAGCTTTTCTATATCCAGTTCACTTGTATGTTAAAATCAATGTGCCACGTCCACTTTATGATATAACCCCCCCATACAAACATACAACATTTCGTTAATTTTTTATAAAAAAAAAAAATTATTTATTATATAAAGCAAATGACTTCAAATATGGTACAAATGCTTCTTAAGTATATTAAGCCAAATCTTCAGTTTAAAATTTGTAGTGCTGGGACTGCGAATTTCTAAATTTTTAAGAACATTTTTAATTCGTTTCATATTTAAAATAAAATTTAATTCAAATGCTGAACACGAAGATTTATCCACGTCAAATAAGGTGTGACAGGTATATAAACTGCGGTCCAACTAAAGTTAACGTTTTTTCTGTTGTTTATACCCGCCACACATGGTGTGAAGAGTATTATCAGTTTGTCGGAAAGTTTGTTACGTATTAAAGGAGGCATCGGAGACCCCATAAAGTATATATATTCTTGATCAGCTCGATGAGGTGAGTCGATCTAGCAATGTCGGTCTGTCTGTCGTCTGTCTGTCCGTCTGTTGAAATGCGTTTTACTCGGAAAGTTTTAAAGATATTGACCTGAAATTTGAAACTTAAGTTTTTTGAGCTCCTAGTTAGTTTGTATGTCAGAACCAAGGTGCCACGCCTATTTTAACATATAGCCTCCATACAAACTTACCACTTTTTCGATTTTTTATATGAAAATAGTTATTAATTATGAATGCTTTTACTACAACTTGGGGTAGAAACACTTCTAATGGCATCCAATATCAAAAGCATGTAGGGTACGAACACTTCTTTTGTCATCCAATGTCAAATCTAAGGAGCCACGCCCATTTTTAGGTATAGTCCCCTATGAACTTACCTCCCATTTTCGAGTTTTTGTATGAAAGTATTTAATTTTTCTGAATGAATCCAATTAAAGTTCTATTGTACGCCTAAGTGAGCACTATCGATATGGTAAGGATCGGGCTAATATAACATAAAGCCTCCATACAAATTTGGCCAAATTCATCGTGAAATTTAATCTAAGCACCTGGTGAACATATGAACTGTTAAAAGTGTTGTGTAAAGGGTATTTCAGCTTCGGTTCTACTGAAGTTAAGGTTTTTGCTTGTTTTTTTTTTTTTTTGTTTTGTGAAAATTTAAAACGACAAAACCAATCGAACATTGCACTTGACACATTTCACACGTTTATTGATTGCAACTAAAAGTTGCAGTTAGTAAAATAAAATGTGCATACTATATAGCGTCATTAAGTATTTTTTTGAATAAGGAGAAAAACTTTGGCATTTATGATAAACTACTTTTGAATAGTAATATCAATACAAAGCCACCAATTAAATGCATCTTAAATATCAATTGTAAATAAAAGCAAAATATATACATACATATGTACATATGTGTTTACTATATACTATACATACATGTATGTATTGCATATGCATACATGTACATACATACATACATACATATATTTATTTACATTGCTTCTTTATTGATTCGAGCGCTGTCGATGACGTCACGATCGTCAGTCACAGATCAATTTGTTACACGCAAATATGTATTAAAAAAGAAATTAATAAAGAAATTGTGAGTTATTTACCTACAATTGCAACGACAAGTGTTTGCATGCAATTGAAACAACCTTAATGTTCTTTGTTATTCACGCAAACTTATCTTAAATGGAATTTGTGTTTTTTATTCTTTTTCTTTTTTTTTTCTGCCGGTGAACGACGAAAGCTTTCCGTATTGTCAATAATAAAACAATTGTTTTTGGATTAAAGTTAAGATTGTGATTAGCAACGCAAGAACATGAGTTCTTATTTCAATTAGTTGCAATTGATAATAGCGAAGCCGAAAATACATGCATGTCATGATATGAATCGATGTTTATGCGATCCTCTATCTGTTTTTCGCAAAGGCTGTTTTTTTTTATACCCGCCACACATAGTGTGGTGAGTATTTTCATTTTGTCAGAAAGTTTGTAACGAATTAAAGGAGACATAATATACCCTATAAAGTATACATATTCTTGATCAGCACGACGAGACGTGTCGATCCAGCGTGTCCGTCTGTCTGTATTTATGCGTTTCATTCACTTAGTTTTAAAGATAATGACCTGAAATTCAAAAATTAAGCTTTTCTCAGCCCACCCATGTGCCACACCCATTTTAAGGTGTAGCCCCATTAAAACTTACCGTTTTTCCATTTTGTGTATGTAAATAGCTATTATTTATGAATGTACTCTCTGTCTAAACTTTGTTTGTATCGGACTATTGACTCCAAGCCATCCCTTCTCCAAATTCTAACTTAGCCACTGATGATTCTAAATAAACTAAACCAAGATGTGGCGGGAATTTAAACTTCGGTTCAACCGAAGTAAACGTTTTTCCCTGTTTTTTGTAACAAAAAGATTAAAAAAGCAAACTCAATATAAAGAAGGAAAAACGTTAACTTCGGTGGAACCGAAGCTTAAATACCCGTCACACGTTTTTTTTAATAATTTATGTGTTATCATTAGCGGCTGAGATAGAACTTAGAGATGGATTGGGTGGGTATCAATGATCTGATACAACTCAAGTTAAGACACAATATTGGTATCAAATTTTAGGCTAAATATAAAGATATTAAAAAAAATCTAAAATAATCGATAAGTTTGTTTGGGGCTATGCCTAAAAAAAGGCGTGGCACCTTTGCTTTGATATTGGATGATATTAGAAGTGTTTTTATCCAATTTAGAGTCAATGCACTCCTAAATAATAACCATTTTCATACAAAAAATCGAAAATGGGCGTTAAGTTTGTATGTGGGATATATCTAAAAATGGGCGTGTCACATTTTTTTTTAAATTTGATAACATTATAAGTGATTTTACCCAATTTGGAGTTAATATATATATACCTATATATAAATAATACATATTTTATAACAAAAATTCGAAAATGGATGAGGGCTATTCCTTAAAATGAGCACTATGTGTAACGGTTATAATAAAAATATGCATTTTGGTAAAAAAAATTTCAAGAACAGGTAAAATTTCCAAGTTTTCATTTTCATATGCTAACTTCACGTATAACTCCACTGTTCATTTTATTTAAATTATTTATTATTAATTTTGTTATTTGTAAGGTAGGTACTCAGACGTATAAAAAAGTATTGAATCTTCGACTATACCAAATTTAAAGGTTCTTATATTAATTACAAACCAATTAAACAATATACATATATAGTGAGATAAACCGGATCTGAATTGGAATATCCGTGTACGTAAATTGCGTGTAGTAGTTTATTAAATGCTTCATTACACGGATGAGAATCTAAAATGTCTGTTAAAAAATGTTAAGTCGATGACAATAACACAAAAACATAACGTCATACTGGATTTTTTTAGTGGTGTGACTTAAATGAGAATTAAAAACATTTTTTAACCGCATTCATCCATAGGATCTCCAAAATCTGTGGGAAACATTTTTTAAAGAAAAAAAAAAATAAAAGGTACATTTGCAAAAATCAAGAATCCGCTTCAATACACCAAACTACTTGAAGCACTACGAGCCTGGGTGATTTTCAATTCTCTTCCAATCAATTTTTCGTTGGTCCTTTTAAAAAAATTTTTTAAAAAATATTTGAAATCTTAAATATGTATATATGTATTAAAAAAAACGTTAATGCTTTTAAAGTACTTACTGTAGATGTAATACGATTTATTTATTTATTTTGCGATAAAGTTTTTACATCGGTTTAAAAGTCGGAAACAGATAATGACTAAAACTTAATCGCGCTCATGTATGTTTATAGCATAAGAATGTATTTAAACTTTTAAATAAATATTTGACTTCTAACGCTGATTCGTTAGCTTTGATAAAAACGTTTATTTATTTGAATTATTTACTCTTTAAAATTAAAGTTGACACAGACTTTCGGATAAAAAATGCCGTAAAACCGATTTTAAAGGTTGATTTTGAAAATTGTAATGAACATACATGCTATATAGCTCTCAAAAAGAAGTGAACCGACGGTTTCGTTCTAAACTTATTATACAATATTCTATCATTAATATCTAAATCAAACTAAAAGTTTATATCTCAGCAGTCTCGTCAAGTTAATCTAGACAAGGAGAGGAGTCATTATTGTTTTGCTGCTTTTAATGGTTACAAACTCTTTGAGAATGTTACAATATACAATATTTTTACTTTCTGGGAAGAGTATAAGGCGCTCATAGATAGTATTTTGTTGTGTGTGATGAGCAACAAATCACGAACTTTCATTTTCAGTTGGTTCGCCGCGTTTTCAACGCAACATCGTTCGTCTATCTGTCTACATTAGATTTTTTATAAAAATTTTCTACGCTCGGTTCAGTTGGTCGCGTTCTCTCGAAGTCAACGGACGCAATCCTATCTGTTCGTTGAGCAAATAAAATTCTGCATTGACATATTGTCTAGTGCGGTTACGGTTACCTTAACAAAAGAAAAGCTAATTACCTGCAACTGCTGCAATTAAGTAAAACAGCTGCGCGAGTTGAAAATAGAATCAAAAATCGAAGTGTTCTAAAATTATAAAATGTGTGCTGCGGGTGTCACACAGCACTGAGCAAGTTGTGAACGTTTTTATTTGTGGCGGGAACGAAGCGAGCGCGTTTCGTTTGTTTAATCTTAAACTCTATTAATTTTGAGTCGATAAAATGGATTTTGATGTGATACTATTGGAGATTGGCGAATTTGGACGTTTTCAAAAAACGAATTATCTCCTTATATGCCTGCCCGTAATTTTTGCTGCAGCGAATTCGCTATCATACGTGTTTACAGCGGGTAGTCCAGCGTACAGGTGCTAAAGAATCGTTAAAATAATATGGTTATTTGTATTCAAAAGTAAAATCGATTAAAAGAGCCGTTATATCAATATTTGTCTGTCTGTCTGACTATATAATTGCATTTGAGTTGCGTCATTATTCCTAATAATTTAAGAACAAAGTTTTTAGGCAAGTTAAACTTCAAGACGAGGCCTAGAAACAAAGATCGAGCTTAGTTTTAAAATATTCCCGCTTTCGTTTGGTTTTAAATCTCTTCTAAAATTCAATAAAATAATGAATATAATTCCCAATTAGTTCAAATATTATTTTAAAAATGAAAAAAATATGCACCATAGTATTATTATTTTTATGAATGTAGTTTAAACTAATTGTGAATTATCAGTCAGACTCCCATTTTCGAAATTCGTGATATACTTTTTAAATAAATACTTAGAATCCTTTAATTCTCAAACAGTTCAAGCATATCTATATATGTAGTAGTTTTTGTCCAACTTATGTTAAAAAACCACAACTACCCAGTTGGAAACAAAGTGCTCCGAAAAGCGCTTATAACTACATATTTTTAGAAGGGGGAGGACTCCGTTTTCTCATGTCGAATTCCCATTCCTTTTATGCAGAGCATGGCCGGTGCTTTTGCAAGGCCAATTCGGTATGATGTTCGTTCTAAATGGCCTTACGAAAGACATATTGTTCGTGTTCACATTCCATTCTTGCCTTATTTCGTAAGGCCATTTAGAATGAATATTATATCAAGTTTACTTTAAACAAGAAAAAGTTAGCTTCGGTTGGACCGAAGGTTATATACCTGTTACACATCATTTGACGTGGATAGATCTTCGTGTGCAGCATTTGTATTAAAATTTATCTTAAAACAGTAAACAAATTAAAAATATTCTTAAAAATTTAGAAATTCGCGGTACGATTTGAATCAGTTTTAAACTAAAGAGTTGGCATGGTATAAGAAGCATTTGTACCATATTTGAAGCTATACGCTTTATAAACTAATTTTTTTTCTTATAAGAACTTGACAAAATGTTGTACTTTTGTATGGGAGCTATACCTAAAAGTAGGCGTAGCACATTGATTTCAACATAGAAAGTACACAGGACCTAGAAAAGCTTACGTTTGAAATTCAGCTTATTATCTTTAAAACTGAGCGAATAAATCGCGCAGCAACAAACAGACGGACATGGCTAAATCGATTCGTCTCGCCGAGGTGATCAAGAATATATGTATATACTTTATAGGGTCTACGATGCCTCCTTTAATGCGTTACAAACTTTCCGGCAAACTGAATATACCTATTTTACACTATGTGGAACAGGTATAAAAATGTAGGCAAGAACGGAGGCCTCTCTCATTCCAAAAAGATGAAGTACTAAGCGCTCTTCGGTGCAAAAAAAAAAAAAAACTAGAGGATGCTCGACTGCCATATTAATAATTAACATTGAATAAACATAAAAAGGGATATCTTTGAATTGGTCGGCACTTACCCATAGGTCTTTTCATTGGGACTACCATAGACATAATTTCCAATCCAATTTGAACTTCCTAGAATAATAAACAAAAAAACCCATTATTTTGGGGTAAATTTGTATGGGGGTTATACCTAAAATTTGTTGTCCTACCCATATTGGATATTTTATTGGGACTATCATAGACATAATTTATAAATTTGAATCTAGAATAAAAACAATACGTTTTTTCATTCCCCTAAAAAAAAAACCTTCAAACACTTGACGGCTCAGGAGAGTCTAAGTTTCAAATATGGTGGCCCAATCTCTTAAGTCTCCGAGATAATCTCTCTCAAGACACAGGACAGACAGACAGACAGTCAGACAACAACACACAACACGACATATTTTTTTTTTTTTTTTATTATAAAAAAAGATTATAAAAATAATATTGTTAATCTCTCCCCAATTTCAATCAATTTAATTAAATAATTATAATTTTTCGTCCTGGGTTTGAACTCGAAGGTTTTTGAGGTTGTTTTGCGTTCGCTCTTCATTTTAACGGTCTATGCCAAATCATTAAATACTCTAATAGCTGCGATGGGTTTAAATGAAAATGCAAAAACAAATTTTCGGCACCTGTCGGTGGAATCACGAAGCTGCTCGTTACAAGGCACCTTCTTTATGGCCTTCTTTAGTAAGGCTTTTTCCGATCACACCTCCAAAAGACCATTCAACAGAGTTTCTTTTAAAGTACTTTCACTTTTATGAAAAAAAAAAAAGCGTTCGGCAAGTGTCGTTTAAAACACGAAGTGGCTCGATACAAACCACCTTCATTCTGGCATCATACATTGTAAGGCTTTTTCCGATCACACCTCTAAAAGACCATTCCACAGAGTTTCTTTTAGAGTTAACTCTAAATCAATGTACAATGAATGTAGAAAAGAAACACCTTCTACTTTTTCCGACTGAGTAGTTCGTGTGGTACATCCACATTATTTAGAAAGTTTGTTTATTATGTTCCTTGTTGACTTCTTAAATCCGATCACGCAGAAATTATTTCGGTATGCTTGAACTTTTTGGGAATTATAAGATTGTATGAATTTATTTGAAAAGTAAATTACCAAATTTTTAGTGATTTCGAAAATGGGAGCCTGGCTGTATATTCATAATTTCATTGAATTTTAGAAGAGATTTGAAACAAATCAAAAGAAATTTTGTGTGACACATCTGTATATTTGCATTTTTATTTTGTTGTGTGAAGAGGCGTGTTCTCAAACGAATCTTTTGAAATCAATTTTTTTACTTCTAAAATTTCAAATCAATTATGTTTTTTTAATATTGTTTTATTTAAATTTTTTTAATACACAACGCAGATGTTTAATACCAGAATGCGATAATACACTGAGTCAAGATTTACACCAACCTTGGTTGAAATATGCAGTACCAGGCAGCTGGGATAAAAAGGTGTTTTTACTCCAACGCCTTGTCTCCGCTATGATACTAATGAAACCTATCAGCCATTTAATACGCTCTCTACATATACCAGCAATTATGATTCAGATCCAAAGATATGTGTGGCAGAAATGTTTACCCAGGAGAAACGGCGCTGCCAAGACTTTGTTTTCGATACTGGAGAGCGTACAATTGTACAAGAGGTGGGATTCATTTAATTTTAAAATTGTGTTTATGATTTATAAAAAAAATGATTTTTTCAATATAAGTTTCTTTTTTATTCGACTTACAATTAGTGGCAACTGACTTGTAAGGAGAATGCGTGGAAACTAGCTTTTGTGGGTACAATGCATTTTGCGGGTCTGGTTGTCGGCACAGCGGTTTTTGGATATCTTGCTGATCGGTAATTTAGACTAACATTATAAACATAATTCATAATAAAAACAATTCTAAATTTTTTTCATACAGTTTTGGTCGAAAAGTTATTTTTATTTTCTGCATAATTTTCATGGCGTTAACTGGCATTGCACAGGGTTTTGCCTGGGACTATAACAGTTTTTTGATCTTCGCTTTTTTAAATGCGTATTTATTATTCCCCTTTTTTTAAGAAATTCTAATTGTAATCATATGATTTTGTTCAAGTGTTGGCACATCCGGAGTCTATCCTCTTGCATTTATTATCGGCGTTGAAATGGTAGGTCCACGCAAACGCGAAATGTCTTCAATTGTCTTAAATTACTTTTATGCTGTCGGAGAAGCTATGGTTGGTCTTGCAGCGTGGCTGTTACATGATTGGCAGCTTCTACAGTATGGTAAGCAATAAAAAAAATATTAAAAAACAATTCTGACTAAAAATTGTTTACCCTGAAAACAAAATCTAAAACTTTATTTGACGTTTTTAAGTTTCAGCTCAATATATTTCAAATAAAGCTAAAAGCCATACAGCTTACCAATACCCATTTTCCATTATGATTGATTTATGTATGTACTAGCAGGTACCCGCAGCTTTGCTCCGGTTTTTTTTTGCTTCTATTTGGTGGCTAAATATAAATTGTTCAAAAATTTGGGTTCAAATTTTGGAAATCCCCTAAACACGACTAACCATCATTCAAATGCGCCCAGTTTCAAGTCTCTACGTCTATTCAATCCAAATGTATGACTTTTTTTCAACGTTCCCATTAGGCCCCGGGTCAAAATTTTCTAAAATCCCGTCTAAGTGCTCACCTGTAATAAAAATAAAAAAAAATTTGTCAAAAAATCTTTCAAATGAGCCCTGTTTCAAGTCTCTACGTCTATTCACTCCAAAAATATGGCTTTTCCGGTTTCAAGGCCCCCCATTCCCGTATTGTTGCTCACCTGAATTCTGAAAAAACACAAAAATTAATACATTTTTTAACGTCTTTTTGTTCCAAATCCGTTGCGTAGCTTTAAAGATTTAAGCATACATAGGGACAGAAAAAGCGACTTTTTTTATACTATGTAGTGATATGGAAATTTTTTTTGTTTTCGGTATTTTTCAGCTTTATCGGTACCTCCGCTTATATTCATACTCTATTATTGGTTCGTTCCGGAATCTGTTCGTTGGTTAATTGCTCGCAATGAACACGAGAAAGCGGGCGCTATTATTAAGAGAGCAGCGCGCATTAACAAAAAGGAACTATCGGTAGAATTACTATCAAATTTCAAAGGAAACGCTGCTACAGCACGCAGGAATTCCGATGACGATTTGCATGTGAAAATCGAAGAGAAAAACAAGATCTGGTTGGCTGTTAAAGAAGTATTTCGATCAAAGATTCTGATTGCGCGATATGTTATATTATTATATATTTGGTAATGTATTAAAAGTACGAAAAATAAATACAAATTGTAAATTAATGTTATTATTTTAAGGGCTGTTAATGCTGTTGTCTACTATGGTTTATCGCTCAATTCCACTAATCTGAGTGGAAATAAGTATATTAATTTTTCGTTGGTCTGTTTGATTGAAATACCTGGATATACTTTAGCTTGGGTAGATATTTATCTATGCAAAATAACGATGGGAACTTTGTTTATTCAATTTTTTTTTATTTAGATTTGCTTACGAAAACTTGGACGACGTCTGACACTATCCGGATCAATGTTGCTTTGTGCAGTAACCTGTGTCGCTAGTGGATACATTACCTTGGGTAAGTAAAACTAAAGAATATAAAAAATTTTAATAGTTGAACCTAATATGTAATTTGTATTTGTATGTTCAGTGCATACGAACAGGAATACACGTAATATACATTTTTTTATATTGACGTAGATCAATTAGAAAATAGTTTAATGCTAAAAATCTAGAAACAATTTATTTCAGGTGCTAATTGGCTTGTAATAACACTCTTTCTTATTGGCAAACTGGGCATAACATCATCTTTTGCTGTTGTCTATACTTATACGGGTGTGTTTAATATAAAATTTTATTATTATATATTTAATATTGTATCTATATCCTACTATACCCATACAGCTGAAATGATGCCAACGGTTTGTATCAATGCTCTTTTGCAATATTAATTAATTTCTAATTTTCTCTATATTAGGTTATTCGTAGTGGTGGCGTTGGTGTTATGTCCACATTCGCACGATTCGGGGCCATGTTAGCACCGTTCGTACCGCTACTGGTATTAAAATAAAAACAATTCATGTTAAAAAAGCTTATACATTATTTTTGCTTATTATTAATTTAGGGAAGTTATTTTGAAGCATTGCCACTGTTGCTCTTTGGCGCAATATCCTTATCAGCGGGTCTGCTTGGTCTCTTGTTGCCCGAAACTTTTCGTAAAAAGCTGCCAGATACGGTAAGATTTTTAGTAATAAAATAAAGAAAACATTTCATAAAACATATAATTATTTAAAAAAGGTCGAAGAGGCTATTGATTTAGGTAAACCAACAACGCCAACAACTACAAGCGTTGAAGTGCCAACAAGGCCCAGCAATGTGTAACTAAATGGAACCAAGCACAAAAAAAAAACCTTTTGTAGTACAACTAACTTGAACATATTCCAACTGAGGCCTATCCTAAATGCTCAACAATTTTATTAGATTTTTAAGTGTTTACGTTTAATAGAAGACAACAACAAAGTGAATAATTTTGTAATTTACAAAAGAAATAAAATAAATAAAATAAAGATTATTCTCCAAATAATTCAACAAATGTTTCCGGCTCTGTAATTACACCAAAACGGTTCAAAAGTTTGTATTTAGTGCGTGAATTACTATGAAGTCTTATTGCCTGATAAAAATTAAAACGTGAAGGATGCTCCCAATGTGGTTTAAGATCTTCCAAGTCAATAACTGCATGTCTCCGTCGACCCCAGAAATCAACGTATGCTAATTTAAGCTTATTTTCCGCTTCGTTTATGTAGATGAATCCAATAAGATTTCGTATGAAATAGCTACCCAATGTTAATGTTATAATACCACTCACTCCGACTATACCGAATATGTTGCTTGCTGTTGCAGACAAATGACCAGCTTGTTCGAGAAGAAGTGCAACAGGTGTTCCACCGCTAACTATAAACGCTTGATAGATTTTTAAACGATTAAACGCGGATGCAAGACGTACGAGAGGTAGACTGTAAATAGTACGCCAATAATCTGTGCTATATTTCTCCGGGTTTGTGGAACTACTTGTTACTACGTTACGCAGCTGTGACCAAGAAACACGGTTTGCATGCATACAATCGTATGACAATCTAATTGGCATCAACGATAGCCGTCCTAATGTGCGAATCTATTTAAAAATTATATTTTATTATTTGTTAATTTGTAATAATTGAACTACGTTTAAAATAAATACCATTTTTACGTAAACAAAAAACAGCTGATTGCTATTAGTGTTAAAAACCGACCGAGTTTTTCTTGTTTTTTTTTTTTTTTTTTAAGCAAACAGTGCTGAAAAGCTTTTTTGGTTTATATGCACTCAATTTAAAATCAAAAATATCAAACTGAAATAAGCGCAGAATCGATTGACTCCGATGCACTAATTTTCTTATGTTTATACAAAGTATTCATATAAATGTTCATAAAAATATATTATAAAATTACACAGTGCAAAAAAAATCATGGTGTAGGCTATAAATATGGTGGAATAGAACTCAAAAATATTTTTTTATACTCCTCGAACTCTTCAAATTTTATTTATTTAAGAAAAATAGGTTTTCATCCAATTTTTAAAATCAAAAATGGAAATCGAAAGGGTATAAATATACCTTTAAAACCAAATACCTGCAACATATATTGTTCGAACCAGCATGTTATGAGTTTTTATCGGATAAACCGGTAAGTGTTTTTTTTTAATCTTATTTTTTTTTTTAACTTTGACTATTGTTTACTACTAATTTGAATTAAAAATATGAAATAAATTTCAGTTCGAATTTATTGAAATTGTGATTATAAGAATATAACATTCCAATGTTTTTTCAAAAATTGATTTTTAGGATTATCTTCATTTAAAGGAAGAATAGGATAACGTTTGTATTTTACTTTTTCCATTAAAGCGCTTTTCAATATTTGTCATCTCTTGATAGAACTTTTCGTCCTGTTCATCACCTAATTTTTTGTCGTTATTTGCAAAAAAAAGTGCGAATTTCTTCATTCCATGTCTCCGTAGGCTCGCAAGAATTCATTTGCCTTAAAAGTTGTAGCATAGAGAAACGAAACTTAGCCATACTCCTCATTCCACTTTATTTAATTTCTTATCGAAGTTTTAAACGGAGTTTATCAATCAAGAATATCACCATTTATTTGATATTTTTTATTTAAATTTTGTAATAATCAATGGTAAAAGTTCAAACAATAAACAAAAAAAAAAACACTATTCCAGATTAATCCGATAAAAACTTATACCACGCTGGTTCGAACAATACATACAGCAGCGGTCAGTGAAATAGCACCAAAAAAATTTCAAAATTTGAATCGCTCTATTAAGAATACTATAAAAGATATGGAGATGTTTTATACATGACTTTATACGTGGATATTTCAGTTAGGTTCGAGGAGAACGGCTGTAGCTATTTACTTTATCTATAACTTCCTGAAAAATCGTAAAAAATAATTCAAATTTTGCATGGAGGTACTTTTTAATACGGAGATCAGCGTAGTATTCTTATCTTAATTTTTGCATAAGTCGAATTAAGCACTTTTTCCTTTTCGACACAGATTAAACGAAATTTTCCACTTTTCCTACAAATTGTAAGAATTTGAAGTCCTATTAACTATTTCTAATTTGTTGAAATGTCTAAACACTGCACTATGGTCCAGAGTTAGTTTTTTTGGCATAAAGTCGAAAAATTGAGTTGGAGACTATAAACTTCGCACATTTTTTTGTTACGTAATGAATAGCTTGTGAAAAAACCTTGGACTCGTATAATAATAATAAATGCCGCTGCCATTTTGCTTCGGCATGCTTATTCGAAGGCCCATATCATTCCCAATTTTTTCCTGAATATATTTTATCCGTATACTCATTTTTACCTTACTATAACCTTTCATATGCCATTTCTTTATCTCTATTCTGTATGATATGTTCAGGACAAACTCTAGAAACCAGATCCAAGCATGTAGTGGACTTACACCAAATTTCAAAGCATCAGGCTTGGGGTTAAAGGCTTCTGAACTAACTGTAATTTCCAACATTTTGTTGCATTTCGGCGAATTCCTTTGAATAATTTTTTGTCTATTTCTCTTTTTATATCATGGACCAGGTTACCGATGTTAATTTTAGTGTAAATCCAGTTTGAAACACATTTTATTTGTCGATTTTTGCTGTGCCATCTATCGAGCAGGTCAATATGCCAAAACTCGAACTTGCCTGAATATTATCAAATAAGTAAAAAAGGGGCCAAAACGGGCCAAAGTTTAACTTTGCGATGAAAGAAGACATATATAAGTACATACTGACGTTAACAGTTGGTCTCAGCAAGCCTCAGATCATTAGTTAGATTCAACGGAACAAGGGCGACGATTTTGAATATGTCTGATGTACCTACTTTAAGAATTGAATTGTAAAAATACGATACACTTGCATCTAAATTTCGACTTTATGCCAAAAAAAAAACGAATTTTGGACCATAGTGCACTGTTTGAATCACATTTTTGAGTTTAAGACGCTTTTTTTAGTGAAATTTTAAAGACATAAATTGATATTATGGGTAGGAAATTAAAGTAGACGTTTCCACCCATAAAGTCATATATGAAACATCACCATATCCTTTATAGTTTTCTTAATAAAACGATTCCAATTTTGACATTTTTTTTGGTGCTATTTCACTGACCGCAATAATGTATGGTTCAATAATGTATGGAAATATTTTTAAATAACATTTTTATGCTCCCACCCCGTATTTTTTCTTTTTTTTAATCATACAATATTTAATGGTGCTGCAAAGCCCCTGAAGTTTCCCATGTATTCTACATGGGGAAAATAATTCTTTTGAGTATATTTGATGTAGAAACCTGGAAAATTAATATTTTTAAACTGGATAACGATATTTCTCTTTATAAACGGTCATTGAATAAGATCCAATCATTTATTACTTAACTTTTAAAAACTATTTGGGTATAAGGTTTTAAAGCTATATTTATCCCCTTTCCAAAGCATTTTTGATTTTTAACCTCGGTATTTAAATATCTGAGTAATAAATAGATTCTTGTGTAAAACTAAAAAAAAAACAGTTTTTCTTAAATTCATATCTAATAATTCAATATTTATATCGCTAACGCCAGGTTTACAAATATATATAGCTCAAGTCTGAATTTCATATTTTCTGAGAAAGTGGGTATTATAGACCATTTACCACTACGGTATATCACATCGAGTTACTTAGGCTCTTATAAATATTTGTGCAGGGTATTAAATTCAAACAATGAAAATATCGATGCTGCTTGTTTGTGGCACTGATCGTTTAGATTTAGTACACCGTACGCTACTAAAAGCTACGGCAGCTTTTTAAAACACAAGCAGCACCCGTGACGCGCGTACAATAAAGTAAATGTAAATAATATAATTAAACGAAATAATACAACAAAAAAAAAATTGAAAAATATAATTTTTCTAATGCCATTTTTTTTTTTTTTTGTTAAAAATATTACGTAAATCTCTTCAATTTTCGATCGGTTATTTAAATTAGTTATTTGTTATCAAAATTTCAAATCATATTGCAAAATGATCAAGGAAAATAACTACAACTATTTTTAGCAACAAATTTGGTCAACGGCGAAATCGAAAATAGTTTTTTTTCCGTTGCTGTCTGCCAACAGAGCAAAGTGGGAAACACAACAGAGAGTACGATAGAGAGCAGAGAAATGGGCATTGTACAGTGAAATCTACTAGAAAATGAGGAACCTTAACTAAAGTATCAAGTCAACAAATCGTTTCAATGGAATAAAATAATCCGCCTATTAATAGTTTATATTAAAACCAACTTTGCCTAAGCAAATTTCCATTCTTAATAAAATAGACGTTAGACGATAGTTGCACTGTACTTCGCTTTTTTATTATTTATTTATTTTCTCAACATATAATTTATGTAAATGTATGTATCTCTTTAGCACCAATGAAAACCCTCAACAATATATAATATGTACATGCAAAAAACCAAACAAAGAAAAAAAAAAGAATAAGAGATCGATTAGTCGGAAATTTTGAACGGATCGCTCAAATATCATATTTAGAATAACATCAGTCCCTCAATTTTATAACAAACTGCATAAAACAGTAGAAAATCAACTAAGTTTCATATACATTTGAAGTACTGCAGATCGTAGACAGCGCGGGTTTTGTGCTCGCCCATATCAATAAGGTTTAAATTGTATTGAAAATGATACCAAGGCTATTTAAAAAAAATTTTCAAAATTTTTTTCTGTCATCTTATGGTGATTGATTCTTATTACAATTTTTTTTATTAATGTAAAATTGTAAAATTTAGCATACAGATCGAACGCGCGACTCTTAAACCTAGAGATGTCACTTACATCGCTTGGTGTCAGTTCCGGTTTTATGGTCGGTTGCTGTGTAGCAGCACAAATTGCACGACGGCTTTGCAAGCGATTTTGTGCAGAGGAAGGGATTGTGCCGATACTTATGAATGAGGCCATAGCGGCAGCTGAGTTATGTGCCTGTTGTTTCGAACTGATTATAGGCATGTTATTTGCAGCTAATATATAATATAAGTTTGATCTATTCTATAAGTTAATTTTTAAATCTTAAAGTTGCCGATAATTTTGGTGTTGCTGCGTATGCGGTATGTCTATTTCTACTAACATGTTGGTGGGGTAAAGTGTGGGGCGATGCATCAGCTTGTCCATATACACATATGGAAGATCTCGTTGAAGGACGAACGACACTTAAAGAGGTTGCCTTGCGTACTTGGGCTGAATTAATGGGAGGTTGCTGTGTATATCGAATTGTTCAGGTATTTTGGTGGCTTGAGTTCGCAGATACGCACAAAGGCCGTGCATTTGAAGAGTGTAATGCTGATTTGCAGGTAAACAAAAAAAAAAAAAAACAATCGAATATACATATTCTGCACTGTACTAAATATTTTATAATTTTGTTTAGGTAAATCCATATGTTGGCGCTGCGATAGAAGGCTTTGCTACTCTGCTGTGTCGCCTGGCCTCAAAGACCATTAGCGTTAAGGAACCGAAATTTGGAGGCATTATTGATTCATTTATAGGAACAAGTCTTGTTGTAGCAGGTAACAAAGAGTCATACGCTACAATACACTAACCACGGTCACACGACATTGGTGTTTCTCAAAAAAGTTTACGCTTTTAATTATTTAATGCTTTCAGCGTTTAATTTTTCCGGCGGTTACTTCAATCCTGTTCTGGCAACTGCGCTGAAGTGGGGTTGCCGTGGACATACTAATCTGGAACATATAATTGTTTACTGGATCGGTGCTTGTATTGGTGGTGTGCTCTCAGTACCAATCTTTAAAATACCAGCTGTTCGTCGTTTGCTCGTTGGTGACGACTCAAAGAAAAAGGAGGAATAAGTATCGAACAAAATGAATTAAAGACAAGAGTGCACAATTGTTACAGAAGAGAGAACAAGCAGCTTAGAAAATTTTACTAAATTACTTGTAGATTTATTGTATTTTTTATGTTTTTTTTTTTTTTTTTGTTTTCTTAATATATTGTTACTTTAAACATAATTCGACCTAAAAATAACTAATCATAATATTTAAAAAAAATACATTGAATAATGTAACTTACAGTTTAAGATGGGACGTACGATAGAACAGAATTCGCAGATGCTCGGGTTGTATCTGATGGAGAAGAATTTAAAAGCGAAAGGTTGGCTTTGGGTAAACGCCTGTTTCGCTTCACCACTAACTTAATTGTATTATTTGGCATCTGTTCGAATCGATATTCACTTGAACCCAATGAAACGCACTTCGTAACAATGCCGCCACTTGTACTTAGTGTCGAGTCATTATGTGTCATATTACTATTATCTTTAAGCGATATACTAGATGTATCCGCCACACACGATACTACAGTTTCATCGATTGTCACATTACTAATAGAGCTGATATTTGTCGTGGGACAATCATCACAAATCGAATTTATAGCATCGTTTGCATGATGTTTTGGACTTTTTAAATATGCGTCTTTTGTCTGATTTAAATCTTCTATTATTGGAAAATTTTGAGTCTTCGGCACTATTGGTAACATATCGGTGTCCAGTTTTAATCGCTTGGCTGATGGTGAAACGACCATTTGATCCTGAAAGTCTTCGAATATTAGGGACACGTCAGATATAGGTGAAGTGTTGTTGTGATCATGAGATAAATCTTTAATATTTTCACTATTTGCTGTGCTATTCAACATATCAGACGCTGAATTAAATGTCGAATGTGCAACAAAATTGGAATCTTTGCTGTGTCCTACAAGATCTGTAGAGCTAGTTATTTCCACAGATTCAATGCTTGTGTTTGTTAATTTCGAAATCCGGTTTTGCTTCGCTATATTGTCTTTACACACAGGTTTCTCTCTTTCTTTTATTGGATTCTTTCGGGGCCGACCACGACCACGTTTTACTGCTTGATCAGATACCTTTTCCATTTTTTGAACGTTGGGCATTATCGATAATTTTCCTTCAGGCTGCTTTTTATCTTTCTTTGATAATTGATCCTTTTTAACCCTTGGTATTTTAAATTTCTTTAATTTTGAAGTTATTTTAAAAACTCCAGATGGGTTGATTTCGAAAGTGCTCTTAACTGGTTTTATTTGATTGTCGGGTTCACTTTTTTGTATTAATACATTTGCGGCTGGGAGTATAATTTCGGATGAATGAGTTGGCGATTGTGAAGTCTCCCTACTTTGTAAATCAGAAATATTTTCAGGAATTGGATTTTCTTCTTGAAAAATTGGTTTTAGGGTTACAGTTTCATTCGATACTAATAAGTTTTCGTTGGAATCATCTTTTTTGACTTCTAATCGATTTAATTTTTGTAAAAATAACACAGCATCTTCTTGGCATTCATTCTCCCCGAGTAATCTTTTGTCATTTAAACTATTGCCAAGAATGTTCAACAAATCGTCTGAAGATTCGTCATTCTGTGCTGCATCTACTTGTACATTTTTAGATAAAGCTACTTGCCGAGAATAACGCTTTTTGGACTCAATGGAATAGAATCATGTAAGGCGCTCAACGCCATCTCGATTGCATCAGAGGATATACTAAGTAATGGGTCGGTGTCATTCAATGGAGTCTCAGCTAAAGTTGACTGATTTACCTCATGATTCAAACTTTGGTTACTCTTTAAATTATCCGATATAGCCAATAAAGCAGCTTCGCAAGAGAGGTCATTCTTATCAGATGCAGTTTTTAAAACAGTTTCTTCGTCGTTTAACCTTGTATCTGAAGAAATATTTTCTAAATCAAGTACGTCAGGTAGCCGTATATCTTCAATAATTACTATTTGCTCCTTCACCAGAATTTTTGTTCCATTTGATATACATTCTAAATCAGTATTTTCAGTATGTTTTTCATGTACTAATGCGTCTGGATCAGCAGTGTTTTGATCATATTTCAGCACATTAGAAGTCGGAATGTCTATTTCCTTTTTATCTGTAAGTGGCGAATCCACAATAGTGACGGTTCTTTCGGTATTATTTGATACAGTTTTTTCAGAAAATTGTTCCGGCATTACCGCATTTGTTTTTAACTTTTCAATAACATATTCTTGTCGTTTATCAATCAAATTATCTTTTTCTTGCACATTTTCAAAATTTAAGATTTTCTGTGTCATATTACGTTCGGCTACATCATTAGAATTAGTTGAGACGTCTCTATACTCAGGTAAAACAATTGAATCAGAAGTTGTTTTCGAGCTCGGCTTTTTTGTTATATTTTCCGTCGTTTTTTCTATAAATGATGTTGCTTTTGCATCTTTAGTTGGTAATAATTGAGTTTCTTTTTCGGCTTCTGTTAGTAGTAGCTTAGATTTTAATAAATTATATGTATTTTTTATATTTGACAACCGTTCATCGTCGGCCAATGTAGGTTTCCATGTTGTTTGAGGTTGGGTCGTAGAAGAAACACTTATAGATGCCAAATTCTTAGCGGTCAGTTCTTCGTCAATGTCGATGCATTCATCCATTTCATTATTGTTGTTCTCCCTAATGAAGTTTGTATCCTTTAGTGCCATATTTGCATCATCATTTTTAAGAACCGTTGAAAGCTCACTTTTGGTGAGTTTTTTGAATGTACATTTGTCTTGCTCAACAACAACAGATGCTACATTTAATTGTATTTTGTTGTGGTGTTCTGTATTTTCTGTTTGCACATTTTCATGTTCTTTTGAATTAGAAACTGCAGAGACACTCCTGAGATACTCATTTTTCAAATCATTTTCGAATGATTCTTCAGAATTTTTATTTTTGTGCGTTGTTTTATTGGCTTTTAGAGTGTCTTCCCGATTGCTATTCACATGTTTTGTTTCTTCTATGCGCTCTACTTCACTCACTACTATTTCGTTTTTGGGTGCGGGTTTAGGCATTATAATACCTTCTGACGTGTTAAAGTTGTTAACTGAATCTAAGCCTGTTGCTTTGTTTGGTATAAAACAGTCGTCCAGATTTGTTGCTGTTAAAGTTTTCGTTTCATTTGGTACGCCTACCTTGTAAGTTTCTTGCATTGGTGTAAA
Organism: Leucophenga varia; assembly: GCA_018903435.1. Lineage (NCBI taxonomy): Eukaryota > Metazoa > Arthropoda > Insecta > Diptera > Drosophilidae > Leucophenga > Leucophenga varia. Next base: position 264,934 of record JAEIFJ010001264.1, on the reverse strand, counting down.
TGCATGCTCCGGAGTCATTGTAGTCGATGTGTTATTATTTAATATACTAAGAACATTTGTAAGTAAATCCTTATTGCTACTGTCGTTAGGTGTAGTTACCGCTTTTGTTGGCGTTTGACCAAAAAGTTGGTTAAAGAGTGCAATCTTTTTAGGAGTAGTTAGTCCTATTTGTGTTGATGGTAGTTTTGCATTAGAGGGAGCATGTTGTATTGTATTGGAATTAACATCGGTAATGGATGGTGCTCCACTTGACTTTAGTTGAGCATGAACAAAATTTTTGTCGTCGGTTGTTTCTTTCGATAAAGTTGGTTCTGATAAAGAGGATGCAATGCTTTTAAGTAATTCGTTATCTTTCGTTTGCTGCGTTTTACATAATGGTTTTTCAATATTCTCTTTTGGCACACATGTTGGATTTTCCTTTTTTTCATTTCGATCCATATCAGATCCAATTCTTGTTAAAATATCACAAGTACGCCGTTCTTTGTTTGAAGCGACAGTCTCATGTTGGCCCTCCTGTAATTTTTTAGCTTTACGAATCTTCTCACTAGAAAGATTTAAAGTAATCTTTAAAAATATTTTGTTAATATGATAAGATTAAAAAATTGTATAAATGTTTACCTTTTGTCGCAAACGACATCTTTATTAAAATCTTCGTGCATTTTTTGTTTTTTACTTTTATCACGATCGTTGGTCAGCTTTACTGAATTATAACGCTGGTCTTTTTCACTATCCTTTCTATGTCGTCCTTCCCTACGGTACCTGTCGTGCATTCGGTCGTGATTTTCTTCGTGTAAATCATAATTTCTGTCGTACCGTTTTTGTTCTCGCAATTGTGAATGTTTCCTGCTATTACGATCACTATAATCGGATTCATCACGCTGAGCATGTTTTCTATGTTCATCACGTTCCTTAGACCGGTGTTTATGAACTTTCTGTGATTTATGGTTTTCACTGTGACGTTCTTTGATTGTTCTATTACTACTCCAATGCTTGCCAGTATCGGAGGACGAATATGTCACTACAGACGCAGGTGCCTTTATTGTGTCAAGTGAATCAAATGGCTCTTTCGAATCATCCTTGAATGGATTACATGTATTATATATAGTGCTATGTTCCGCATCGTGCTCGTCTTTTCTACTAATTCCACTATCCACACCAAGTTCACAAGTCTCTTTTTGGTTCGGCTCTAGTCTCGGACGCTTACGTCGAAAGCAGATATCGTCTTTTCTGAAATTAATATATGGAATTCACTGTAAAGTAACACAGCGTCTTTGTGATATGATTTTCTTACTCTTTGCGTAATTGAGTTATTTGCTTTTCCAAGCGTTTGATTTCTGCTCTCGCAGTATCAAGCAGGCTTTGAAAGGACACTTCGATTGTCTTTATTTTCTTGCGCAGATCTTTGTTTTCTTGTCTAAGAGCTTCATTTACCTGTATACTCTTTGCATATTTATCTTCGCATGCTTGGAGTTCCTTTGATTTCTGTAATACGCAAAAAAAAAAAAAAAAACCATAACATTACGTCTCGCAAGCGACGATTTAATTACTTACTTTTTCCTCTTTTTCTTGAAACTCAATCAAGTCATCGTAAATATCGAACTCCTGGTCGGCCATTTAACTTGTAATTTAATTATCACTTCAGTACTTATAATTAACCAATTATTTAATTATTAAACAAAACAAAAATACATGTTTGCTTCCTCAATTATTATGCTTATACCTGCATTTATGTGTTGATAAACACAATTAACAATCTCACTATGACACATTTACAACACTGATCATGAAAATAGACCGGCCTTTTGTATTTTAATATTTATTTAATACATATTTGAATTTTAATATTTATTTAATACATACTTGCATTTAATTATTTTTCACAAACCTCTTTTTAAAATGAAACTTTGGATGGCAAAGTATCAGTTATATTTGAATATATCTGTATGTCCATCATTTTCAAACACATGAGGCATAACTAAAAACATTGTTTTTGTTTTAAATCAAATTTTTTTCGTTAATGAATGAGACAATGTTTACATTCTTTTACTTGTTATATTATAATGTAACATGTCTAGATAATAATCGGAGATCTATTTAATATCCTGTGATCATATTTCATTATAGGATACCTACTTGTATAATGCTGCATTGATACAGGTATATGATTGATTAATTAATTACATATAACAAATTGTGAAAATTGTAAAATTTGCATGTTTTTGCCTACATTTCTTGCGGCATAATATAGGTAAAAAACGGTCATTTTATTAATATTTATGCGTTATCAGCACTATTTTATTCATGCGTTATCAGCACTTTTTTTCCATGTAATGGCGGGAATTACTAAACAACTCGCGCCAGCTGACCGATTTTGATTCTATATAGAATAGGAATATGTATAGAGAGTTCATAAACTTTAATTAGAACATACAAAGAGCTGACCAAGCATAAATTTAAATAAAAACAGTTGTTAAGAAATTTGAACGTTTCATTGTTTCATTACGCAGAAATGGACGGAACTATATCGGTTTCGAAGGTAAGTTGTAAAATAAGTAAGTAGAACTTCTTGAATTTCCTTAATTCACACTTTTTTATTCTAGGGCTGCTTTGTTTTCAAGAATGGCGCTACACGCGCAACAAATAAAACTAAAAAGTCACCCAAGCGTAAACGTGTAGCAGCTGAGACTTCGAATGGAATATTAGGCAAAGAAATCACGGAACAGCCATTCTATGAAGCTTACGGAACCAGTTGGCGTTTATTTTTCTCTCACATTGAGGCACTTCAGCGCGCAAGTTATTCCCGTACACTGGCTGATCTGCTTGACTATGTCACACACGAGTATAATGGACACCTGACAATGACCACTTCCGACATGCAGGAAATATTACCTACAGCCGCTTTGTTGACTGGAATAAATCAGCCGGATCATTTAAATCAATTTGCTGCTTTTGAACAACGTTTGCACGAACAGAAGATCGATGCGAGTGTTTGTGTACTGCAATCGCGTGATTGTGGTACACTGAAAGCTGCTGTTGAAGCTTTGGTTTATGGTTTTATTGAGGCATCAACTTCAATTGGAAGCGGCGGCGAGGAAGAAGAAGATCGCGAGCGTAATCGATTACGACGTTCTCAGTGTACAATTAAACAGTTAAGGCTGTGGTACCAGAACAATTATTCATGCATTCAGAATGAAGAATCTGTGGTACCGCTTGATAAAGAACAAAATAATGAGAACAAAATTACTGCCAATAATAAGGCACATAGGCGCCATACACTTGTGGTGATATTGCCCGACTTTGAATGTTTTGCACCCACAGTGCTGCAGGACTTTATTCTTATTTTAAGTGCGCACTGTGGTCAGTTACCATTTGTACTTATTTTGGGTGTAGCTACTTCGGTTTCAGCAGTGCACGGCACACTACCATATCATGTTTCGAGTAAAATTAAGCTACGTGTTTTTCAGACACAACCAGCTCCGGTTGGTCTTAATGAGGTAAGTGGGGTTAAGAAAATTTTTTGGAAATACATATTTGTAGCTTATTTTCAGATTCTTGACGAAGTTTTGCTCTCACCTAAGTACTCATTCCACTTGTCAGGCAAAGTGTTTAAATTTCTCACTCATATTTTCCTTTACTACGACTTTTCTCTGCAAGGATTTATTCAGGGATTTAAGTACTGCCTAATGGAGCACTATTTTCAAGGCAATGTATACTCGCTGTGCAGCCCATATTCTCATTCTCTGACGCAAATCAAAGCGCTTACACATGACGATATGGAAACTATACGTCGGCAACTATCATTTCGACCGTATGTGGAAAGCATAAACGATTGCAAACGAATTATTGCCATATTAACAGACGACAATTATCTAAAGAAAAAGTTACCTCAGTTGCTGCGAGATTGCCATTTGTACTTTATGCAATTTCGATGTTATATTCAATTCCTTCATGCGCTAATTGCCGATTTACCACGTAGTCCGCTTGGAAAGCTACGTCGAGAGCTTTACGTCATTTGTATGTCAAAACAAGTAACAGCCCAAGCAGAATTTAAAGAGTGCTGGCAAATGATAGCTTTTCTATCGAAAGATGAATTTGTAGCTAAGCTATCTAAAGCTGTGCAATCCACAGAATCGTACATCGATTCTGAAATTTTGTCACTCGAGCTTGGAGAAGACTGTGCGAATGCAGTACGTGAAAAAATGGATTGCGTTAAAGAGCTACTTAATAAAGTTGTTATAGCGGCTGCGCATGGCAATATTCATTCTCCACCAACAAAGACCTCACCTGAGCAAAGCAAAAAAGATGTTTTAAAAGAACTTTCATCACGACACGATCTCAAAGCCCGACTCATGGAAATGTCTAAACAGCAGGAAAAGCATGCAAGCGAGTTTGCAAAAGCGTTACAAAACACACTTGACTTTATCCAAACAGAAATTGTTACGGAACACTTACTTCCACTGCAACGTTCGCCACCGTTGTACGAACTCTTTGTTTTCAGTGATATTGCAACCGTACGCCGAAATATTATTGGAGCACCTCGTGCCGCGTTGCATACGGCCCTGAATAATCCGCATTTTTATTTGCAATGCAAATGCTGTGCTTTGCAGGAGAGTTCACAATTGCTGAGCACACAGCCTGATTTATCGGTGGCGTATAAGCTTCATTTAGAATGTGGGCGCATGATTAATTTATTCGATTGGCTACAGGCTTTTCGTTCCGTAGTTGACATGACGGAGGATGGCGTTGAGCAGGATCATCAATCAGATCAAGTCGATCCAAAAATACAGTAAGTCTCAAAATTGAAATAAATATAAACGATTATTTGATCTAACAATTTCATTTTAGAGCTCGCTTTACACGTGCAGTTGCCGAATTACAGTTTCTTGGCTATGTTAAGATGTCCAAGCGTAAAACGGATCACGTTACACGCCTCACATGGTAAATGAGTTCAACAAATAAATAACACTATTATTCTTTTTATTTCATTATATTTTAAATATTTTGTTTTATTTTTATTTATTTATTTTTTTTTTTTTATAAATAAAAGCATCATTTTGTTAAGTAATAGGATTTAAATTGTAGCTATTTTGCAAGCATTTGAGTAAATGAAAACTGTGCTTCAAATTCATTTGAGACGATTAATTATTTCACGCTTAGCGTGGCGCAAGCCCAATATCACAAGAAAATCCTGAATCCTAGAAAATTTTATATTACATTAGCTTTAACGTTTCAATCGCTTCGGTTATACGTTGTATCTCTGCTTCTGACTGATTTAATTTTTCTGTATTGGAGCTTTGTACTTCCACTGGTACCTTGGTAGAGTAGTCCGCGGCCTGCATGACATTGTTTAGCTTACTCACGCTCTGAACCAATAAATCCTTTTTCTTTTGCAATTTTGCAATCTCTTTGTCAGCTTCAATTAGGCCCTTCAACAGTAAATGCACCTCACACTGTCCGCTAATAGTAAGTATAGCACAACCAGCAGGTGGTGTCTCATCGAATTGGATTTTAGAACAATAGGAGATTGTAGCTAAATCATTTGCATACTTTTTAAGTATTTCGTTCGGGGTTTCATCCGTGCAAACGATGTACGCCTCCGTTTTAGTTTTGTTCGGTAAATTATAATCAGAACGTGCAGAACGAATAATGCGGCCGGCTTTCTGAACAAAGTCAACATCCTTCTCAATTTTCTCATTGCGCCAGCTAGTGTTAACTGCAGAAAAAATCAAAATAAATAAGGGGGTTTTTAATGGGCAAAACAATATCCTTACCTGGATAGCTAGTCACACAAACACTGGGCGTGTTGTCTAAACGCGGTAAACGTTGATAAAGTTCCTCCGTAATAAAGGGCATAAATGGCGATAAAAGCCGTAAACCCAAATCTAAGCAAACAAAAAGCGCCTGCCGCGCAGACGCCTTTTTGTGCCTCATTTCCACTTTGAAAAATTGGTTTAAGGCATTCCAAATAAACATCACACAGTTCGTAAAGCCAAAATGCGTAACAAGCGCTGGTTGCGCTTGCAAAATCGTACTGCTCAAATCCCTTGTTGCAGGATTCTATTGCTGCAGCTAAACGTGAAAGAATCCAAGCGTCCATATTATTCTCGTTACCATCAAGTTTAAATTCAGAAGTGTACTTTTCGTCACCACTAAAGTAAAGCAGCGCAAATTTTGTAGCATTCCATATCTTGTTGCAGAAGAATCGGTAGCCCTGCACTCGATTAATATCTAAGTTTATGTCCCGCGCTTGTGTAATATATGCACAAAGTGCAAACCGCAAAGCATCCGAGCCACATTCGGGTATGCCATTTGGGTAATCTTGCTTCTGTCCAGCTTTAGCCTTTTCAATTTCACGTGGATCTAGATTTGACTGATAAAGTTGCTGGTGTAATCCTTCAAGTGATATCCCAAGTATAACATCCATTGGATCAATAACATTTCCAAGAGATTTAGACATTTTACGTCCGTGGGCATCTCTTACCATAGGATGCATATAAACCTCCTTGAAGGGTAGCTTACCCAAAAGTTTTTGGCCAAAGAATACCATGCGTGCCACCCAAAAGAATAAAATGTCATGACCAGTTTCAAGCAAAGATGTCGGATAAAACGCTTCCATATCGGCAGTGTTGTCTGGCCAGCCGAAAACTGAGAACGGGAAAAGACCTGAACTAAACCAAGTATCAAGCACATCATCGTCCTGATGTAAAACAATTTTACTAGAGTCTACTTTAAATCGCTCAGCTGCTTTTCCTAGAGCTTCTTCTTGCGACCGTGCCACAATCCAGTATTGCTCATCATCAGACTACAAAATATGAATAGAGACAGATTTAAATTCAACTTAACTAAAGGATATGTGAAAAATTACCACTAGCAACTGTGCATGCGTGTAAATATGAAAATGTTTTAGACAATTTTTTTTTTGTTTACTTCTATTAGTACTTACCGATCCTCCTTTAATACTTGCATCATTAAACGTAACATAATACGCGGGAATGCGATGTCCCCACCACAATTGACGGGACACGCACCAATCCCGAATACCAGCCATCCAATGATACCAGATTTTTGTATGATGCTCGGGTATAATCTTCAGCTCTCCACTGCGAACAGCTTCTGTCGCCGCGGCTGCCATATCATCACACTTAACATACCACTGAGGTTTGATCATAGGTTCAACAACATCTTTGGAGCGGCTGCAGAAAGGTACAACCATTGGATTATTTACGGTCTCTCGGTAAAGTCCAAGTTTCTTAAGTTTTTCTAGTATTTGTTTTCGACAAATGAAACGTTTCAGACCAGTAAACTCTCCACAATCTCCAACAATGTAGCCATCATCGTTAAATATTGTAATAAATGGTAAATTACACCGCTTGCCCACTTCGTAATCGTTGGGATCATGTGCCGGTGTAATTTTGACAGCACCCGTTCCGAAATTCATATCGACGAACTCATCGCAAACAATAGGCAAGCGCCTATCGCTAAAAGGATGTTTAACGAATTTACCATGTAAATGGTTATACCGTTCATCTTTTGGATGCACTGCAACGGCTGTGTCACCAAGCATTGTTTCTATACGTGTTGTGGCGACAACGATTTCTTCATCCGAACCTTCCACTTTATAGGCAAACTTGACAAGCACACCGAACTCTACCTATAAACAGAGTAAAAATAACATTTAAAAAACGTTTAAGCAAAATTATCTTTTAAATACCTTTTCTTCATAGCCTGGTATCGAGAAAAATGTACGTCCCGGAATGTCAACTTTATCAACTTCAATATCCGAAATAGCAGAGCGCAGTGTACAAGACCAGTTGACCAAACGCGAGCTCCGATAAATGCTGCCATCCTCATGTAAACGTACAAATGCCTCCGTTACAGCTCGACATAGTTTTGGATCCATAGTAAATGCTACACGACTCCAATCGTACGACGAGCCGAGTGATTTCAGTTGATCATAAATGCGGCCACCCTTTTCCCGACGCCAATTCCAAATTCGTTCGATAAATTTTTCACGGCCCAGATCGTGACGGGTCAATTTCTCGTCACGCCACAAAAGCTTTTCCACAACAACCTGTGTTGCGATTCCAGCATGGTCACACCCAGGAACCCATAGTGTTGTTCGGCCCTTCATGCGCTGGTAGCGCGTTATAGCGTCCTCAATTGCATTGGTTAGCGCATGGCCCAAATGCAATGAACCTGTAACGTTTGGCGGAGGAATAACCATTATGAATTTACCATTTGGATTTGGATCGGAAATGGATTTACGCTATAAAATTATTAGTACATAATTAGTATATATGTAATAATATTGGACTACAACATTTTAACTTACCCCATATTCTGGAGTAAAATATCCCTCTTTCTCCCACCAACTGTACCATTGGGCTTCCACATATCGAGGATTATATGCATCAGGCAATGGACCAGATATATCTTTTTTCTCACCAGGTGATGTTTTTGCAGTATACACTACAACATCTTTTGTCTCCTTAGCTTTTTTCTGTAACAATGCAAATTAATGAGTTGTAAAGAAAACACAATTACACTTTCACCAAAAAAATTAAACAATTACATTCACCGATAGCCCAAAAAACACTTTGGCATACATACAAATACTATGTAAACCACTTCAAACATAACCTGCTCACAAACTACGAATCTTTTATTCATTCAATGTTTGTACGAATTTTTTTTGAATTCATGTGCTATTAACATTGATCTTTCATTAATTTTTGATAATTACCTCAGGCTTTTCCTTTTTTTCACCTGTCGCTGGCGGCGCTGCAGCTTTTTTTGTCCAATTTCGCCTGTAGTTTTGCTAGTTTTTCAGCTTTTTTTGCCTCTTTTTCTAATTGTTTTGCACTTTTCGGCGGCTCGGAGGCTCCTGCTTGTGTTTGCTGTACTTCTTCAGGCATAATATTTTTTTTTTAGCTAAAATGTTGTCTTTTTCTTTAATACAATTCCTTTCTTATTTCGTTTGTAATTACTCACGCCACAATACCAGATGATGAAACTGAAACGTGTGCAGATTGTTTTTAATTTTTTTTTTTTTTTGCTTATTGTTGTTTACAACACTGGTACTCAATAAATTTTCCGGTAAATTTAGCAATTTTAGTTTATTTTTGAAAGTTGGTATTTTTTCTTTTTCGATTGTGGTCACTCTGCTGGTCACAACAAATATTTTTCTTTTGTTAATTTAGTTCGATAATAAAAAAATAATAAACGCGATGAAGAAATTGTCCGAAGAGTCGTTGGCCCAGCCACCTGAAAAAGTATTTGATATCATATGCAAACTTGGGGAGGGATCTTACGGTTCTGTGTACAAAGCCCTGCATAAAGAAAGCAGCTCCATCGTCGCCATCAAATTAGTACCGGTGGAGTCTGACCTTCATGAGATAATCAAAGTAATTTAATTTTTACAATTTCTTTTATTCTTTATTCTAAAATTGTACAATTTTCAAGGAAATTTCTATCATGCAACAATGCGATTCGCCATATGTAGTGCGCTATTACGGATCATACTTTAAGCAATATGATCTATGGATTTGCATGGAATATTGTGGCGCAGGTAAGATGTTTCTCAAGGTATTCTACCCTACCGCTATTCCACTTGATTTTGTTTGTTGTTTTCATCCGTACAGGTAGTGTTTCGGACATAATGCGTTTACGTAAGAAAACGTTGACAGAAGATGAGATTGCAACGGTTCTGTCAGATACATTAAAGGGATTAGTATATCTTCATTTGCGTCGCAAAATACATCGCGATATAAAAGCTGGAAATATTTTGCTTAATACAGAGGGTTATGCTAAGTTAGCTGACTTTGGTGTAGCCGGTCAGCTTACAGATACAATGGCAAAGCGAAATACAGTCATCGGCACTCCGTTCTGGATGGCCCCTGAGGTTATCGAAGAAATTGGTTACGATTGTGTAGCTGATATATGGTCACTAGGAATTACGGCACTTGAAATGGCAGAAGGCAAGCCCCCTTATGGTGATATACATCCGATGCGTGCCATATTTATGATACCACAAAAACCTCCACCGTCCTTTCGTGAACCAGATCGCTGGAGTACTGAGTTCATTGATTTTGTTAGTTTGTGTTTGGTGAAAAATCCAGACGAACGTGCAACGGCTTCGGACTTGCTTGAGCACGAATTTATTCGCAATGCAAAACATCGCAGTTTATTAAAGCCAATGATTGAGGAAACATGTGCCATGCGAGAGCAACAACGTAACAATCGTGGTCTTATTGGTGCGGGTATGAGTCAGGCAAAGAGTTTAGTAACACAGCAACAACAGCAACAGGATGATTTGTTACAAGAAGAAGAGACAGAGTTCAATGCGGAAACTGTCAAGACGTTTATTGATGACCCGGGTACATTAGTACCGGAGAAATTCAGTGAATATCAACTAACTTCTGCTTCAGATGCAACAATGATTGCTCATGCGGCAGCTATTACAGCCTCAACAAATTGTGGTAGCGGCGCTGGAGACATAGCCGCGGTTGATAGTGGCACAATGGTTGAACTCGAATCAAATCTAGGTAGCTATGCATTTAGAACAAAAATATAATGGTTTTATTATTCACAACCTTATCGTATCGTAAAATGTTTAAAACTGTTTTCAAATGCTACTAGACTAGAGTTAATAATCTTAGTGTATACCAGTGGGAAACTTTTTTTTGATGACTTGGCCATTGGCGAGTTTATAATGCACAATATGTTTAAGCAATTATTTCGTAAAGCAGAATGGTCACAGCTTGTGAAAATTATCAATTGGCGATTGCTAACAATTGATCTGGCGAAAGAACGGCGATAGAAAATACACCAATGACAAACACACAAGACGTCTTTCAAAACATGATATGCATGAAGTCTTGCAAGACTTGTCATCCAAGAAGTCGACGACTTGTATGGGGCTGTCGCCGGTATGTCGTCTAGGAAAGAGATTAGTCACTAACGCAGCATTTATGCATTGATTCAAAACAGCTTAATATTTGATACGATGCGAAAAGATCGGAAATGTTATTATATTTTTAAGTTGAATAATGTTTTTATAAATATTTTTTTTGGATTTCAGGAACAATGGTGATTAATTCAGATTCCGATGATTCTACAACTGCCAAGCGTAATGACTTCAACAAGCCACGTTATCGTCCACAGTTCCTTGATCATTTCGAGCGTAAAAATGCCGAAACGCGAACTGATATTGACCGCTCATCAGAATACTCACCAGCTACCGCAGAGCAAGCTGCTCACGTCTCGAATACGGATTCTAATAATTGGGAGCATAATATGGAAATGCAGTTTCAACAAATCTCAGCGATTAATCAGTATGGCCTACAACAACAAGCAGCATACTATGCTCCTCCCCCAGCTTATCACAATCAACAACCACAACCTCAAAATCCCCATCTGCACACACAATCACATGCATATGTCGAAGGAGAATTTGAATTCTTAAAATTTCTTACTTTTGACGATCTGAATCAAAGACTTAACAACATTGATCACGAAATGGAAAAGGAAATCGAGGAGCTTAATAAAAAATACAATGCTAAGCGTCAGCCTATTGTCGATGCCATGAATGCAAAACGCAAACGTCAGCAAAATATTAACAATAATTTGATTAAAATATAATAGTGTAAACAGATTTTCTCAAAAGATTGAAATAACGAGAAGAGAGAGAGAATTAAAGAGTGATCGGCATGCATAAAAAAGCAATATAGGTTCGATTTTTATATACACATACATACATACATCTAAAACGAGAAAAGCTTTATATTGACTCAATAGTATTCTATATAAAATAGATTATACCGATAAAATAATAATTAATTATTATATTATATATCATATCATTTGCGTTTAGGTTTCGTATATACAAAAAATATTTGATTTTAAATTTAGAACACAAGACACAACTCGAATTATACTTTCTCCTATGAATGCAAGCACAATTTGTCTATTTACTGCCTCTTATTCTCCTATCTACAATTATCAAATGGTACTTTATAGAAAAATTCGTAAAATGTACGATATAATGGGAATTCATGTATTTGACAAATCTTGTAAAAATTTTTTTTTTAAATTGATTTTATTTTATTTACATTTAGTATTTGTGTGCTTTTTTGTTAACTTAATTTATGCTCGATAAATACCTATGTCTTCTGCAAAGAGTATATAATAATAATAAGCATATGTGCACCAGATTTAGTTTTGGTTTCTTGATTGAATAAAGAAATGTATATATTATATATCAAAACAATCAACTCGAAACGATTTTCTATACAAAAGAATTTGTATGTGTGTATTACAAAAACAAAATTCAATAGCATAAACTTCATTCAAATAAATGTTGGCAGTAGGTTATCATAGCGGGTAATTTCCCAGCCTCCGCTTATTGTGCAATGTCCATTCGCTCCAATGCATGAAGTTGCTCGCGAAGATCATCCGGTAAAGTATGCTCGCTTAATGCTCGGGGATCTTCACCATCGATAACGATTTCTTCTGGGTCGGGTGCGCGCGGTAGAAACTCAGTTAATGGATATATTTGCGTAAATATATCACGGGCATTTTTAATGGAAAGATCATAATCTAATTCGTAGAAAGGCGGTGCAACGCAATATAAGGGAGGCTTTACAATATATGAGCCAAAATGAACTTTTGGAGCAGTTATAGTAAAGTAAGCAGAAAAGAGTATATTAGATTGATCGTTGAAGACCTGTTGAACGAATGGTGCCAAATCTTGTGCCGGATTCATACTAACTCCAGGCGCCGTTAAATGGAACATAACTAAAAAGTGATATAGTTGAATCTTTATATTGTTTAAAAACTTATGTACGTATTTTTATTACTTACAAGTACCCTCAGGACAAGTACCGGAGTAATGCGTTAGTTGTACGAGTATTGCCTCCTGTAACATATCACCAGAGTTATGTGTCAAACGTAGTAAATTAACTCCACCACCTCCAGCATTTAACTCAGCAGTTCCCAAAGGCTTTGAAGCTATAAAAATGCCACGTGAGAGTTGAGGACTTAGCTCGTTGTGTTTGTTTAATTCGTTGTGATCAACTGCTATTAACGGTTTACTGCCATGGGAGAAAACAACATTCTTAGCACGCAAATTTTTGCCACCTGCTTTAAGTTGCACTTCATTGTTGGATGCATCGACTCTGACATCCTCAACAGGCCACTTGAGGCAATAAATACCGCCAAAAACAGCACAAAGGCGACAAAAACATTGTGGAATTTCGCCACAGCCATGCATTGGAAAAAGAAAAGGTGTGTTACCGTAGCGCCCAAGGCTACCTAAGAATGCTTTTGTTCTCATCATACCATCCTCAAAGCTGGTACTGGGGTTGCTCATTGCGATGGCTTGCATTACACAAGTTGATATCTTCTCCGTAACTCGTTGCGAATGTAAATATTCCAAAAATGTTTTGCTACGAAATTCAATCCAATCTTCACTGTACTTTTCTTCGCCGTAGGTCATGCAAGTATTAAGGAATTTCATAAGTAATCGTTTTTCTACAATATTGAGATCTTTGGTGTTGAATACATCGCTGCGCGAACATGGCACATCTATTATTTTATTCTCGAAATATGTGCATACGTGATCGACAGCTCGAAACTCTGTATACCTGCAAATGTTCGATTGCAATAATAGTTTCACAAGCTCGCCATTGGAATAGACAATTTTGGGGCAAAGATCTATATTAAAACGACGTGATGTTTCTAGCAGTTTAGCACGTGTCCAACTCTCACTTGGCGTTATCTCTGTTCCAAGTTCAGACGACGTCTCGTGCCAAGTGTAACTGCAATTCTGCAGTTCACCATCATTGCTTCCGTTCTTCAATATGTCATTTAGTGCTGCCAAACTAAAGGATGCCCAAACTCCGCCGTAATATTCGTTTTGATCGATATGAAGCACAGTTTTTCCAATACGACTTGCTGCCGCTGCTATACATGATTCGGGAAAGCCTGTTGACAACAATGATTTGACGCTATAGAAACTATAGATGACTCACTGTTCCAAATGCAAGCTCAATACTTACCAGTACCTATAACAACTAAATCGAATTGCTCCGGCAGATCGTCACCCATTGTCAGTGAGAAGTTGTTTTTACCTGTTTATTATTTATATTATACTATTTATTATGTTTTATTTAATAAAGTTAGACTAAACCAGCTGTTTAACACTGTAGTTGAAATTAACTACATCTGTACAAAAGTGGTTGTCCAGTTAGAATATTCTTAGGGTCGTTTTTTCATCATGAGCACAACATAGTTTATCTTGGGGTTTAATAGACATACAAAAAATATAGTCGACTCTTGTATGTGCGGACACTCTAAATTCATTTTGTACGAAAGGTGTGTTCAGACACGAAATTATATCCTGCTCCTCTGGTTGTCGTTGAGAAAGCTCCTACTGTGATAAAAAGTGACGCTATAAATAGCTGCTTTTTAGCCGAACTTTGAAATATGTATGTGCTAAAATTTATCGTTACATACTCATTACCTCATTAGTAGGTTTTTCACAACATGAGAAAACGCCCCTAAAATGTTAAATATATGATTTATTTTAATTCGTTATCTAATAAATTAAATACATGAACATATAATTTTTTAGATTTAATGTTACAAATATTTAATAAAATTTAATTCCATCTTAATATTTAGAAATCATTGTGCATTTGACTCTATTGCACAATTTGGTAGCTTTATCTTAAGTTTGTTCTGAACTTCTTCAATGTTTTTTACGTAAGCCATATCAAATATGGACAAATGTTTTAATTGTTTCAGCTCACCAATGGGCGCCAAGCCATCATCTGTAATGTTATAGCATCCAGAAACTTGTAGATATTTTAGTGAATCCTTTAGATACAACAAGCCACTGAGACTATCATTTTCCAAATGTTTACAGTTATGCAAAATAACGGAATCAATATCCTTGCAGCCAATGAAGTGCTCAAAGCCAATTTTCATAATTGTAGAATTTGACGCGTCCACATTTTTTATTTGAAACTTGGTCGATTCTGGTGGGAGTGCATTATAATCTTTGCAAAGTCTTGCAGAGTCAGTGAAACGAACAGCACCACCATTTTTTATTATCCATTCTGCGCACAAACGATTTGGACCCACTTTTGAAAGTCTTTGTGAGTCAACTCGGTTAAAAGCAATAGCAACATATCCCCAAATATAACGTTTATTATTACCAAAAAATATACATTGTTCTTTGAATAGCGTCGTTTGTAAAATCCTGCTAATTACTTTAGTGACTTTTAGTGACATTGTTTTGTTTAGCTGCTGCTGCTCCTTCACAGCTGTTGTTTAGTGTGATGTGGCAACGTACGACAATTTTATACAACGACCTACAACACTAAATTAGCCGCGCAATACTTGAGAAGCACTAACATTCATTTTCTCATTGTTGTTATTGGGTTGTACGCTGTTGGACGGTTTACTCTAAACGGAATTAAATAATTTATCATTTTAAATAATTGACATTCTGAAGTGCGTGTATATATTATTATGTGATTTTTTTTTTAACTGCCGTTAAATGAAAAAATTATTAAATGTACAGATATATATGTAAATATTCATTCATTTGTGCATTAATTCAAAATTCCCAATAATTATCTTTCATTGACGAAAAGTTCTATACGCGAGTAAATGAGCAGAAGTGAAAAAAATCACAACGGAGAAGGAAGGCGTGTAAGAAGGAGAGAGAGAGAGAGAGCAATTTAACGAAAATAAATAAAATATATATGTATATATGTAAAAAGATTCGAACCAAAAATAAAACAAACTAAACGACAAATCTAAAAGATAATTGCAGCAAAAGATTTAGCCAAAAAGTTAATTGCAAAAAAAAAACAATCTGAATAAAGCATTATCGTTGTGTTGTTGTTGGTGCAGTAATTGAAGTAAATAAATATATAAAACAATTATACAGACATATGTAAGCCTGTATACATACATATACATACATTTGTAGTCGTGTGTTTATTTGTTTGTTGATTTGTGCGCGGTTTTTTTTACGTTTTTCTTTCTCCTCTGACGTTCGCCTGTTCTGTGTGACGTGCCTTCAATCTCGATATTTTCTAGCGTGGGCGAAGTAGACACTCAGACTCGCAGAAAGCAAATATAAGTGTAGCAGTGGTGTACACTCGTGCATACATAAACATATATGTATTTAAATATATATATATATAAACTGAGAGATATAAAGATAGATTTAACCGGCAGCGCAGCATAAATAAGGTGTTATACACACACAGATATACATACATACATATATGTGTATACGATAAGAAAACCCCAGTAGAGGAGATACGACGACGACGACTAGTATCTGTGTAAATTATATCTTTGCATCAGTCAAATGGTGAGTACATCAATACATGTACGATTGCATAAAGGCATTTAGATTTCCGTCTCAATGAAATAATTCTATGATAAATTATGCAAAATTAAAATAAATAAAAAAAATTGATGCATTTGTGATTTAGATAATTATTCTTGGAGCTATTCGTTGCCGTTAGTTTATATGTAACATATATGTCTATACATATATAAGAATAGTTATTTTGATTGGAATTGTGTTTCAAATGATTTATTAAATATTTTTTATCAGAGAAGTAAAGTTAAATTATTGCATTGTTGACATTACGTGGTTGGAAATGTCAGTAATTCAGCATTTATATTTTGTAATTATTTATTTTTATACACTATACCCAAAGGGTAAAACGGTATATTAAGTTTGTGCGAATGTATGTAACAGACAGAAGTAGGCTAGATAGACCTTATAAAGTGTATATATTCTTGATCAGCATTGGAAGGGAAATCAAACTAGCTATGTCTGTCCGTCTGTCGGCCATATGAGTGATTATCTCGGAGACTATATGAGATAGAGCAACCATATTTGAAACTAAGACTCTCATGAGCCTTCAAGTGTGCACTTGTAAACGGTATTTATCTAGACGCATTTTAAGGGGTACCCCCTATACAAATCTACCCCAAAATTTTGTGTTTTTGCATAAAACGACATTGTTTCTTATTCTAGAAAGTCTAAATTTCGTATAAATTATATCTATAATAGTCCCAATAAAATATCCCAATATGGGTAGGACTATCAAAATTATACAATTATGAAAATCCATTACGATAAGGTATGGTAGTAAGATACGACTTAACTTAAGGTACATGAAGATTGGGTAAAGGGCATCTTGCAGTCGAGCATACTTGACTTTAGCGTTCTTTTTTGTTTGATTTATTTTTGTAATTATCGAAGATTTTCATATAATTTTAATGCTTTTGTTTCAAAAAACTCTTTTGTATTATTTGTACTTTCACGACTCAGCAAAAATTTATTATAGCAACAAGTAGAAAAATAGGATTTTTTTATAACGTTTAGCAACATAATATAAAAATCATTTATCATTCCAACATTCATTATGTATCATTTATACGTTTTGCTTTTTTGTTGCTATATTCTTTTATCATATGGACAGTTCTGATTTGTTAAACGGCTCAGTTGGATGCCGCTGGTGGCATTTACGGACATAAAAAGTTTAAAATGTACTGTATTTTAGTATTTAGTTGTAAAATTCAAGAAAAAGATTGTAACGCATTAAAGGAGGCATCGAATCGATTTAGCCATGTCCGTTTGTCTGTTGCGATGCGTTTTACTCAGAATGTTTTTAAGATATTGACATGAAATTTTAAACTTAAGCTTTTTTTGGTCCTAGGCAGTTTGTATGTAAGAATCAAGGTGCCACGCCCATTTTTAGGCAAAGACCCTATACAAATTAACCATCCATTTTCGAATTTTCGTATGAAAATAGGTATTATTTATGAATATATTTTATCCTTAATTGAGTAAAAACACTTCTTATGTTCTCGAATGTCAAATCCAAGGTGCCACGCCTATTTTTAGGTATAGCCCCCATTCAAACTTACTGCCCATTTTCGAGTTTTTGTATGAAAACATTTTTTCTGAATGAATTGAATTAAAATTTGGGCAAATCAATTCCAATGTCCACCTAAGTGAACACTATCGGGCTAATATAACATAAAGCGTACATTCAAATTTGACGAAATGCATCATGACATTTAATCTAAGCTCCTGGTGAACATATTAACTATTAAAAGAGTTGTGTAACGGGTATTTCACGGGTATTTAAAGTTTTTCCTTGTTTTTTATTTGTTTTATGGTATTTATGTTATCTTATGGTTATACATGTACTTTTGGCCTATTGGAACTACAAATGATCATTTGATTGAACTGCAAAATATCAATACCATTTAAACCAAAATCGATTTGCGCCAACGACTGTAGATGGGGCTCGTTCATCTCAAGTTTAGCGAAAAAATTTTTTTTTTAGAATTTGCCCCTTGAATTTGGATCTCTGTATATTTCATTAATGTGAGACATTTTTTATTATTTTGTAGACAGATTGTACTATTTGTCAATTTTATTCATGCTCTTCAAAAAAAAAAAAAAAACTAAGTATAATAAGTAATCTAGATGACACTACACGTTGTACCACTGTAAGTTTGTCTTAAAATTTTACTCCTTAAAATCTTTTAGCTGGAATGATAGCCAATTGGACGCAAGATTATAAGTTTTTATTTGTATTGTTCCAATAAAAATAATTTTGACCAAAAACCTGCAGGAAAATCAGATTTTAATTTATGAAAATTTAAAATTTTAGGGTGCACAGTATAACGATAATAGCCCATCGTTTTTTGTTTTTGTTTTCTAATTAGTTTTAATAACATATAATTCAATTTACTTACTAGGTTGTGCTATTTGTATTCGTCCGTCTTTAAGTATTGTGTTCTACATGATGGTTTCTTTTTTCAATTTAAGCCTAACATTGATGTGGGATTTTAATAATATTGAGGTTCAACCAACCTTCTGTCAAAGAAACTACAAACGATGTCATAACTTTTCGTTACAATAACTCAATGGGATTTAACGAATACCGAAAACTACAGCGAATATGAAATATACATATATGCATACGTTGCATAAATACATACATACAAGTATGTTCTTTCATATGAAGGTATGATTTTACATTTAGTATTTTATTGAAAATCTTTTCTCTTTCTTACATCACATGTGGCTGCCTATTTCATTTTGAGAAACTCTTTAAGCGTTACTCACACACAGAACAGAAGGTGTGAATTCTGGGAAATGTTGATTTGAATCTGAGATACATACTCGTATAGCGATTAAAGTGTCGTTGCAGCTCACAAATAATTTCATTGCAAACGGTTAAAACTTTTTTCGAATCTTATAATTTATATACATATGTATGAATCAAATGATTCTAGATTTTATATGTTAAATATAGTTGTATATATGTTAAATAACACATACGTGTATATATATATATACTTATACCTACATAAATTTTTGCTGATTTTCCCCCTATTAGAACATGCATCCAAATATAGCATGCAATCGTTGCCTTTTTATACAACAATTCCTATCGTATGTCTTCATACTAAACCTAGCTTTAGGTAAACGATATTTCAAATTCATCAGTGAAGATAATATGCAATGAAAAAAAATAAATAAAATAAAAATAAATGGAATCTTAAGGAGCATAAATAAGCTCAACGTCCATTGCCATCAAGTGAAGAACAAGTACGAAAGCCCAAAACAGATTGACTGCATCCAATTATTTTAGCATTTTATGGCGTAAATTTTTCTTTTTCAAAATTTTTTATTTCAAGTGGAACGAATATTAAACGTACGCTTGAATGAAGAGGAAGGGAAGCAGGCGATCTCAAATTTTACAGAATCCGAACCCATCAAAGAACAAAATGGAGCTGAGCTCTAGCCACAGCAGTTATAACAGCAATGGTAAAGCGTCGAACCAAAAAACCAAAGGCAACAAATCTTAAAAGGTATCAAGATTATTGCACAGAAAAATTCTTTTCTTCACACCTCAAGTGAGATCACTACGTGGTCGGTGCTAGCTAAAGAATACAAACGTTAAGACGTAGAATTAAATGCGATTTCAAAAAGGCAAACGTAAAGAAGACCGCATAAAAAGTATACGAGTATGTATTGAATGTGAAAAAAAAACCTGCAGCGAAACCAAATATTTTGTACCCTTCACAAAAATTATGTTTTAAATGACTCAATACTTGATAGAAGTAAAATAAAAAAAATTAAACTGATAATAATACTAAAATAAAATAAATTATAAATCTGAAATTTTCAAGAGTTATGAGTCTCATCATAAGTTTAAACTTTTTACTTATTTTGTTATTCGCTATTAATTAGCACAATTAGTACCGAACAGAAAGGGAAATGTACGAGTGTATTTATCTTATTTAAAGAAAATTATTTTAAACATTTTTACATAATTTATAAAGGAGGGTACATAAAGAATCAAACATGCGCATGAAAAAATGGTCAAAGTAAAGTAACAACAATAAAAACCAATTTAAGCAAGCCAAGCGTTTCGAATGCTATTGCCACAGTTGGATCTGAAACTACTGCTGCGAGGATTCGTTACGAATGCCAGACTTTTGAGTTGTGCATTGTTGTAGCTGTATCTGTATCTGTTGACCTGTACTGAAAGACCAAAGAAACGGTAGGTTAGAAAAAGAGAAAAAGGATACAAAATACCGACAACATTCACAATCAGTTTTAGAAATCAGATTCATTTTAAAGTTGGATTTTTTTGCTGGTTACATACTTATACATACTCTCACATACATTTATTTATATTAAAAAAAAAAGGCTATCTATCCCCTGTAATCTATATAGTTGTTGCGGTATAACCTTTTAAAATAATGTATCTTTTTTGTTTATAAAATATTTAGTTTTTATTTGCTGCTCATATTGTTGTACACATTTAATTTATTAAGTTCAATTTTCAAAATAAAACTGCAATAGTAATGTACAACTATAGTTCGTCAAAACCAATTTTTCCGCATAGAGACTTCTAATACTGTTTTATCTCAGGATGCGTCAATTTTGAAGTCATCTATGTATATGTTCATTGGAATAATTCCTGGTTGATTTCTGTGCTGATGCTGAAAATTAATGCTAACGCAGTTTGAACTTAAAACTAAGAAAATAGTTAAAGAAAATATACGTTTGCAGTACTTTTGTAAATGGACAAATGAATAAGAACTAAAAAAGTACAACCAAAATGAATATATCCCACATAAATTGTTTCATGTGCGCGCTGGACTTAGCTTTTCAAACAAATCCAGTTTTTTTTTGTATTACATATAACTTAACCAAATAGGGCCCATCTGTAATTATTAGGATATTTCTCAAATTTTCTAACATTTAATAATAATATTTTATTATGAATTTACACATATACCGAAACTAAACATTATCACTAACATAATTAATAGTTCTTAAGGTTTTTTTATGTGCAGCTAAAGTTAGATTTAAACTTAAATAAAGTCGGCCTTGTTTTGAGCAGTTGCGTTATTCATTTTTCCTTCTCGCTCTGATTGGTATTGTTGTTGTTACTCCCGGTCAGAATTCGTTAAGAGATCTATGGAGGTTGATTTGTTGTGCGATCGTTTTTGTTTTTGTTTTTAATTTTTTTTTTTTGTATTGTCTTTTGTTGTTTTCTTATTTTTCTTTATATTTTATTTTTTCTTCACACCTCTGTTCAAGAGAATTTTGTGTTCTTGTTGTTGCATCGAAAATTCGATTCCCTTGTCAGTTCGATGTTGTTATTGTTAGGTCGTCGTTAAAGCCGGTTTTTGGTGTTGGTGTCGCGTTTGCTTTTCTCACTTTTCGTTTTTTTTTTTGCCGCCACTGAAACCTTTTTTACGATTTATTTTTCATCGGTCTTTGAGCCCTTTGTGTTTTGCGTCTTAGCCAACGTTTCTTTGCTGTCAACCTACGTGTTTTCGTTTCACTTTGGTTTTATTCGGTTTAGGTCGTATGTACTTATTAAACTGACTTGCTTCTTTTTTTTTAAATTTTTTACAGTCAGTATGTTTTTTTTTTTTTTTTTTTTTTAAAGCTGGACAATGGAGAATGATGGGTTTAAGATTTTTAAGGATTACCAGAGGCTAGCAAATCAAAAAAAAAATTACTAATGTACAAATTTGTGTATATTTTAAATTTTTAATTTTCTCCGTCATTGCCACATTTTCAAATTATGTAAGTTCATAAATTTTTTTTAAAATTTGTACTAGACCAACTTTTATTTATCGCTTAAGTTTAAATTTGAAACACACAAATGTGAACGGAAAACTTTACTTTGGTAATAAATAAATTGACATTATCTAAAGAAAAAAACGGTAAATAAAGTACGTAATTTCTAACTTCGTAGAAAATTTTTTATTGATAACATTGCTTAGGATTTATAAATTTGAGTGAATTGTTAAAATGTCATTTTTATTTTTAATTAATTGCAATGTTCTATAAATTCATAGTTTTTGAGATACATATTGTATTGGATAATGTATTTAACTATATACATATGTGTGTATATGTACGAGTATATGAATAAAAATTCGGTTTATTTGTAGATATGCGTCTTTGCTCATTCGACAAAATTGCGAACAGTTAGACAGACAGTCGCGTTCAGAGCAGACATCGGCAAGTGTATGTGTGAATTTGTATTATTTTATGTTCTTTTATAAATTTTCTGTCGTCTGTCATTTGTGGTTGTGGCTGTTGTTGTTGTTTTTCTGCTCTTATCGCATTTATAGTTTTTGTTGTATTTCTCATTCACCTTGTCATTATTTGAACTACTCTTGTTGTTGTTTTTGTACTAGCTACGTTATCTAATTAGCAGCCGTAGACATTATAGCGCCTCGCCTCCGTGCCAACTGTTGTCGTTTTCCTCTTTTCCACTTTGTTGTGACGCTACATTTAGATTCTCTCAGTTGTATTAAACTCCTACGTTTCTCTTTTGTTAAAAACAATTCGATATATTTTGACGTAATAGTTTGTTTCGATAGATACCATAGATGGTGAACAAATAAATGAACTACAGTCTACCGAACGATTGAAAATAAGAAGACAAGAGGTGTCCTTTCAGCAATTAAATCAAATGTAAAACATTAGAAGCTGCATTTAAACACATCGCCTAATATCGCATCTTATAAATTTACAATCGTAAGACAATTAATTGAAAGAATGCAAATTGGTAATACTAAAAAAATTTACCATAAGCGTGGTTGGTTTCCAAAACTTTATCAAATGTTACAAATAATTTTGTGTTGGTAGTTTTAAAACTGCTCAACTTAATATAAAAACATATCATATTAAATATGAAGAACTACAGTTTTAGATGTTTGACATGTCAAGGTAGATAGATCAATGAACTTTCTTTTGGACATAATTCTTTGAATGGTATACAATATCAACCGGTTACATCCAAGAGCTTTAAAGAACTTCCTGTGATTTATAAGTCGAATAAAAAAGCTTGGGTAACGCAGTATACATTTCTGGAGTGGTTAAAATAAAGTATTGTACCAGAAACAAGGGAACATCTGCTGCGCATGGATCTATAAAAGAATTGTAAAGTTCTTTTGCTACTAGACAACTGTCCAGCACACCCTAATATAAATGCTATGTTATCGATATATATTAATTTATATTACAATATATATTATAAAAAATCATAACTCGAGAATGGCTGGTTGGATTTTGGATTTCAAAATTAACTAACCATCATCACTCTCCCCTGCAATTTTAAGGCAATCGGTCGAGCCGTTCTCGAATGATGGATTGACAATCAAAATGAAAACTTCTTTTTATATATAAGATAAATACAAATTTTTATTGTTTGTATGTGAACTCTGTCAACCGGGATTTTCGAATATCCGTGATGAGAGTTACCGATAACGGTAAGTCGAGATTCAACTGTATTTAACTAAAATGCGGCACCGATGTTTTTAAGTTACACTTAAGTATGTACCAACACATATTTTTCTTATGCATAAATTAGGTTTTATATTATTAAAAATAAGAAAAAAGCAAAATAACAAACAGCGACTGTGGGCGAAATCAACAATAAAAAATGTCAATTTAAATGCTAAAATCCACACAAAAAAGGTTTAAAAAACCAACACACTCACACCCATGCACAAAATGTGTGCATACGTGTAAGATAACAAATATAAAATAGCAACAAAATACTAAAAATTATATAAATAACAAATTCCGTTTCTACATCTTTACCTTTTTTTCTTCCTCTTTATAATTATAAACTTACTAAACATAAAATCAGCTTTGATGAGATTTTGGAGAAAAGACAAAAAGATTTTGGATGCTTGAAACTGTTTTGTTTGTCATATGACATATATACGAGAATATGGTAATTTCTTCATTGAGGTTAAATCCTCATGCTTGAAAAATATTTTTTAAAAGTTTTATTTTTCAAATCCAAATTTTAGATTTATATGCGAAATACATTAAAAAAAAACTATTTCAAAATTTAAATAAGAACATTTTAAACTCAACACAATTTTACCGAATCAAAATTAAATATAAAACAATGATTTTCTTTACTGTTTAAACGTTTTTTCGTTATTTTAGTTCTAATCGCTTTTCTTACCTAAATTGATAATAATTTTATTTTTATAAATTCAAGCACTACCATGAGGAGTGGTTTTGTCGATTTTTTTTTTTTTTTGATAATTTTTAACTATCTGTTTTACCGCCAATAGTTATCTACAATATCAAACTTTACTTCTACGAAAAATACTCTATCTAAAGTGTACAATTTCAAACTTATAAACCAAACACTCCAAACTAATATACTATAGAACTGTTGTCTTTTAACTAGCACATCGAAGATACATCAAACATCAACACTTCACAAAGACCACATACCATATACGAGTATATTACAAATATATACATACACATATATGTACATATATGCGCATATATAGATACATATGTATGGTGTATGTGCTCGTATGTAGGCAGAAAACTGTGAGTAAATCTAAATAAAAAAATCTATCTTTACGGGAAAACGGCCAGAGAAAACAAACGTCTAAAGTGTTGTTGCTTCACTGTTACGTTTCTAAATTTGGTTGTCTGGGCCATAACTCGAAATGAGCCAGCGCAAAGACCATTTTTAGTAGCTAGCAATAGTTGTCGGACAGTGCAGGATTGCCATGTTAAGTGTGCGTGTGACAACTTTGTAAGTATTTGTAGATGCAAAAGGCCGATGGACCAATCCGACCGGCATCTGGACAGCGGAACATTTTGCTACAATTTAATTGCCAACTCCTTGCAATTCGTCAAAAAAATACGAGATACATATTGTGTACGTATTACACATGTTGCATCATTGTCTTTGATGTTTCGAATTGTCGTCAGTGTCGTTTCTTTGGAAGTTTCATTTAGATATGCACATTTATAGTATTTAATCCAGTATATAATCTTGTTATGATACAATTTGTACAATTTTATAATAAAGTATATAATTTCTTTAAGACTATTTGAACTCTGTATTTATAATGTCGAATCTTTCTGATATTCGCTGTCATTTGAATTTGTTGATGCGAAATGTTTTCGTTATTTTTTATTGCAATATTTTACTGATAAATTTTCGTTTTGTATTTCACCCGCCCCTACATTTCGAATATTGTTTTAATTACGTTGCTCTTTTTTCGACAATAACATCCGGCCATATTTTAATTTAATGAGTTTTGCTATACTTTATAAAATATATTTGAACGATATTTTATGAATTTTTGTCTGTCTCGTTTGTGCAAAGTAATTTTAGATATATTTGCAAACTTTTTTTTAAAAAAAAAGTTATGATATAGAAAAAAAAAAACAGCGTATAACTTGAAATGCGGTGAAATTAAGGCATTTGTTTGAAACAGCTTAAACAGTCGTACATAGAGATGTACGATAAGTTTCTAAAAGGAAGCTTTGATCTCGTCTTTGCCATTGCATTGAGATCATACGAGTATTTAAGTTTCTATAAATTTGTAAATCTATATTTATTTGAATATGATAAGTACTTTGTTGGGTTAAGGCATTCAGAGTTTTTATACCCTGTACCCAAAGGGTAAAATGGGTATATTAAGTTTGTGCGAATGTATGTAACAGACAGAAGGAGGCAAGATAGACCCTATAAAGTATATATATTCTTGATCAGCATTGGATGGGGAGTCGAACTAGATATGTCTGTCCCCTTGTCCGTCCTGCTGTCTGCCGTATGAGAGAGATTATCTCGGAGACTATAAGAGATAGGGCCACCATATTTGAAACTTAGACTCTCATGAGCCGTCAAGTGTTCACTTGCAAACGGTTTTCTCTAGACCCATTTAAAGGGGCTCACCCCTCACACAAATATACCCAAAAATTTTAGGTTTTTGCATAAAAACGTCATTGTTTGTTATTCTAGGAAGTTCAAACTTAGTATAAATTATGTATGTTATGATAGTCCCAAAAAAATATCCCAATACGGGTAGGACCAACAAAATTTTAGGTATAGTCCCCAAAAAACCAATTTCAAGTTTTGTTGAAAATTAAATACAATAAGGTATTTACAAAGAGACTAGTGGGTGGGTTTGGTCGAGCATACGACTTCAGCGTTCTGTAATATAAAAATCTTATATATAAAGTGTATATATATTATTGATCAGCTCGACGATACGAATCGATTTAACCATGCCCATCCGTCTGCTGCAAAAAAATTTTAAAGATATTGACCTGAATCTTTAAACTTACGATTTTTGATCCTAGGCAATTGTTTGTCAGAACCAAGGGCCGCCACATTTTTAGATATAGCTTCCATAAAAATTGCCACTTTATTTTTCGATTTTTGTATGAAATTAGTTATTATTTTTAAATGATTTTACTACACGTTGGGTAAAACACTTAGCACAAAGGCATTCAATATCAAAGGCAAGGTGTCACGCCCCATACAAACCTAGCGCCCTTTTTTGAAATTCACCTTACATTTTTTTTTTCAATAAAATTATTGTTATATCTTCATTTACCCCTAAAAATTTTACATACGAGGTGTGTTTAAAAAGTATCGCATATTTTGTGTTTTTTTTATTAAATTATTTATTTATTCTTGAATATCTATTTTGTCCCCTTTAAAGTAATCCCCTCCCGATAAAATACACCTATGCCAACGTTTTTTCAAATCCTCGAAACATGCCAAATAGTCACTTTCCGGTATAGCCATCATCGCTTTCTTCGATTTAGCTTTTATCTCCTCAATTGACTCGAAACGCGTTCTCCGGAGTGGTCTCTTAAGTTTTGGGAATAGCCAGAAGTCACACGGTGCCAAATCAAGCGAATACGGTGGTTGCGGAACGATATTGGTTGGATTTTTGGCAAAAAAAGTCACGAAAAATCAGTACAGTTTTTAAAAAAAATCATCATTTTTGGTACCAACCGAGACTTGACACGTTTGAGGCCCAAAATATCCTTCAAAATTGTATTAATTGATCCTTTCGATACGCCAATTTCATCAGCAATGTCGCTCATAGTTAATCGACGGTGTGCAAGCACTAATTCTTTTACTTTTTGGATGTGATCATCGTCCGTTGAGGTCGATGGTTGATCAGGGAGCTCTTCGTCTTTGAAACGTTCGCAACCTTCTTTCAACAATTTATACCAATCAAATGTTGTTGATTTTGGTAGAGCTCGGTCCCCATAAGCCTTCTTCAACATTTTTATTCCATTTATTCCATTCAGGAAAAAAATTTTTTTTGCAGGTTCTTTGATCCATTTTTTTGAATAGGTAAAAATCGAAGACGATCCAAAACACGTGCAAGCAAAGCAGCTGTCAACAATTAAGTGAACATTCAAAATGGCCGAGCTTGTCGGCATAAGTGAGAGACATGAGTACCAACATAACGCCACAAAAAAAATCGAAATTCGAATATACGTAACCCGCGAAAATTCAAAATTCGCGATAATGTTTGAACACACCTCGTATATGCTTTTAATTTGAGCCCCAACTTGAGTTTTCCCCACTCAACCCCTTTGCGGAATATAATCTACGTACATACATGAACTAAATAAAGTTTTGTGTGGCGGGTATTTGAGCTTCGGTTCTACCGAAGTTAAAGTTTTTCCTTGTTTTTCCTTTTTTTTTTTACCGAATTTTAACCATAAAAAAAATTCAATCATAAAAAATTTAAATGTGGGCGAACTGGCCAATGTATAATATATGAAATTCAAATATATGTTTTATATAAGTTTATATTATATATTTTTCCATTATTTTTTCAGACTATTAAACATGTCAAAGACCGTTACTTATATGAATCAACAAGGAAATATGACAGAGCCTAACTTCAAAAACAAAAAATGGAGGAAAACAATAAAAAAAATAAACAAAATTAAGAACAAATAATTTAAACTAAAATTTGAATAAATCGGTGCAAATTTTATTTTAAAAGAAAAAAAAAAATAAATAAAAAGAAAAAAATGCTCGTTTCAGCAATAAAAAACAAATGCACGACGCCCAAAAAACGTCAACGAATTAGACGGCGACCACAATTAGAAACAGATGCATTATACGGAGAGAATGAAGTATATCTCTATAATAAAACGAAAATACACAGCAAAAATAAAATAAGAAAAGAAACAGAATTGAGTACAACTGAACTTAATCCGCTAAATGTATCCACGTCGACAACAAGAGCAGCTAGAGCATCATCATGGCGTCGGCGGAGGAAAAACCAAGAGGCCACGTTGACATTGTCAAAACAAACCACAAAGGCTAATAATGATAATTGCAATTATAGTTATTATTTCAATAAAATCAATAAATTATTGCTAATTGCTTGCGTGTTACTGATAACAACGACGACAATTTGTCAAACCGAAGCTACGCCCGCTACGGCGACGACGACGACACGAGAGATAGCAACATCAAATATACAACAACGCCAATTGCCGCAGCAACAACTTTTTGCAATGCTTCTTACCAAAAATAATCTAGGTGCAAGTACCGGAGCTTTATCATCAGCAGCAGCATCGCTTAATGTAGGCGCTGCAGCAACATCGAGTCGACACTTTCTTATGTTGCACGCTGACGACGACGACGATGACGACGAAGAAAATGATGTTCAGCAAAATAAAAATGATAGTGAAGAGGCTGTTGTGGTAGCACCCCACATACCAACAGAACTGCTACACGTTGCTGTAGCACCTCCTTTGCCTATTCCTGCCGCTTCATTGGAGACAACGGGCTTTGTTTCAGATGATGGTTTGCAGTATGAAAAGGCAGAAAAATCGCTGGCCGCTGCAGGATCAACGTTAACTTCTCAGGCACAGGGTAACAATTGTCCAAAGCAATGTAAATGCCTGAATGTATTTTTCGATTGTGGAAAATTACATTTGGATCGGGTACCTGCCTTACCAAGCTACGTTCAAATTCTGTAAGTTTAAAAAAACATAATATATTAGAATATTACTTCCTAAGTGTTCAAAATGTTTTAAGATCCCTTTTTACCAGAGTGTTATTAATCTATATTATTGTTGTATAATGTGTAACATATCGTTACTGCACCACTCTGCGTTTGTCGCTTAATTGGTTATAAGAACTACATAAAAACCTCAGCTTTCTGTGAAGTCAGAAGTAGTAGCACCCGCACATTACCTATCTTTATTTAATTCAAAGTTGCAAAATTCAATTTCAGTATTTAAATTTTTTATTTACAGTGATTTAATTGGAAACAAACTCAACGATAGCGCTGTACTAGAAATCAACAATTTACCGGAGCTTCATAAACTGTAATTATAAGAAAAAAAGTTATTTAACCCATTTCAAGTCTTAGGTTCTCTTATCGTATTTTTTTTTTTCTGTGCGTTAAAAATACTATAAGATGACATAGCCATTTGTGCTGTTCAAGTGGTCTAGCATGAGTGCATAAAAGAACAAGTTCAAACGATTGCAAAAACAACTAACAAAGAAACTATTTTTTTCTGTGTTAGTTGTTGTTGCAATCGTTTGCACTTATGCTTTTATGCACTCATGCTAGACCACATGAACAGCCCAATTGTATTAAATTTGTTTTTTTTTCTTTTTAAAATAACTTACTCTTTTTATTTATGCAATAGTTCACTTAAGCGTAATCAACTCGAAGTTATTCCAAAGTTTATAGGACTGGCTATGTTGAAGCAATTAATTTTAGCCAACAATCGCATTCATAGTATTTCCAGTGAAGCACTTGCTGAACTGCCTAAACTGAAAACATTGGATTTGTCAAAAAATTATTTGCATTCAGTGAGCGCGAATTCGTTTCCAAAGTCCAATCGACTGGCTCGTTTGTAAGTTTAATTGTAATTGATATACGAGGAGTATACATAAAAGTTATTAAATATAACTTATATTTTTTGTTTTATATTTAAAGAGTTCTCAATGCAAATGAGATATCCAGTATTGATGAGCATGCTTTTGACATGCTTAAAGATTTAGTGGATCTAGAATTGAATAACAATCGCTTGTTTACTTTGCCTATTGGAGTCTTTCAGAATTTGACTAAACTAAAGCGACTGTAAGTAAACAAATGAAATTATTTCTTTAGTAGTATTTATGTATATATTTGTTTTTTTTTTCTTTTTTGGTTAGTTCACTTAATTATAATCATCTTGAAATAAATTGGGGTATCTTTCGTGGTTTGCTTGGATTGCAAAAGCTTTTTTTAAAGTCAAACAATGTTCGTGCGCTTCAGGATGGTGTCTTTCATGTAATGCACAACATTGAAACTATTGAGCTCGATCACAATGGTATTACCTATATTAATAGACAGGGTCTATTTAATCTAACCAAGTTGCACCACTTGAGTTTATCAAATAATTCGATAACACGTATTGAACTAGACACATGGGAATTTACGCAGTCGCTAGAATCGTTAGATTTATCGTATAATAACATCAGCGAGTTTAAACCTCAGCATCTTGATTGCCTACAGCATTTGAAGGAACTTAATTTGGCACATAATAACATCCAATATTTAATGGATAACACATTCGATTGTGTTAAAAACTTAGAGGAATTGAATTTACGGCGAAATAGTTTGGCTTGGGCCATTGAAGATCCAAATGCGGCTCCACCTTTTAAAGCTTTGAGAAAACTACGCAAACTGGATCTTTATGGAAATAATCTAAAGCAAATTAGCAGCAAATCATTAAGTGGATTAAACAATCTTGAATTACTGAATCTTGGTGGCAACGCCTTGGCCACCGTTCAAGCCGGTGCATTTGAACACATGTCCCGGCTGCAGAAATTAGTGTTCAAATCGCTCAATTTAATTTGTGATTGTGAAATTCTTTGGTTTCGGCGGTTTTTGCAAACACGATTTTCAAGCAATGCGGGTCTTCAGGGGAATGTTGTCTGCGGCTATCCGGACAATCTTTTAGACCGTGAGCTCCAGACATTAAATGTTGAAAATTTGTTATGTGGTAAGATTTTCATAAAATTAAACGTATTTGAAAAATAGATAAAATAGATTTGATTTTCTTGTTTCTTTGACCAGGTGATTCACCAAAGCCTGTTCTTAAGAAGGAGCCAACTAATATGCTAGCTGTTAAGGGCACAAACATAACCATGGAGTGTATTGCAACTTCACCGGCAGCTGCTTCTCTTGCCGCCACTGATGAACTTAAAATCAAATGGCGACACGATAACTTAAACGTGAAAGACATAACATCGCATGGAGCTTACAGCGCTGCTGAGACTCAGATTCATCACGACCAGAGCACGAATCTGACGACTATAGTTGGTTATTTGCGTTTGTACAATGTTAACTATGAGAGTGCCGGACGATATCAGTGTGTGATTTCAAATGCATTTGGAACGAATTATTCACAACGTTTTAAGATTTCAATTGGAAGTAAGAACACCACGATATATTTTTTTTGTAAATTAAAAATACATATTTTGTATTTTTGTATATACATACAAACTTATTTGTTTGTTACTTGTTGGTCAGACCAACCAAAATGTATACACTCTAATACAATTTTTTTTCTTTTTTTGCTTTCAGTACATCCAAACTTTTTACAGATTCCCTCAAATCTAACTATAGATGCTGGTGACACTGCACGCTTAGTTTGTTCTGCAACAGGTGATCCTATGCCTGAGATTGCACTTCAAAAATTTGGAGCTAGCGATTTTCCAGCTGCCACTGAACGAAGGTTACAGGTAATACGCGAGGAAAATGCATTTCTTATTACAAATGCTAAGCCTACCGACACCGGAATATATACTTGTACTGCAGAGAGCGCTGCTGGAGAAATAAAGATTAATGCAACATTAATAGTCAATGGTGAGTTTTTTTTTTTTTTTTAATAAAAACAATTTTATCTGATTTTACTGAAATTAAATTACACAGATAAGCCACAACCCGCTATACCAATTATACGTAAGGAGGCTATACTCGGCGCAAACACTGTGCTCGAATGTTTAAATGAGGAGCTTGTACAGGTGCATCGTGAATGGTACAAGGAGAACAAACCCTTTCATATCTCTTCCAACTCATATGCGGAGCGCTTTTATTTCACTACTGACAGGGAATTGCTGGTGATTGTAAATACACAATCCGTTGATGCGGGTCATTACCGTTGCGAAATTACTGATAACTTCAAAACGGTTACGCTTCAAACGGAACTGATTG
This sequence comes from Leucophenga varia, assembly GCA_018903435.1. Taxonomy (NCBI): domain Eukaryota; kingdom Metazoa; phylum Arthropoda; class Insecta; order Diptera; family Drosophilidae; genus Leucophenga; species Leucophenga varia. The sequence continues at coordinate 232,309 of JAEIFJ010001264.1, read as the reverse complement.
TTGTTATGGAAGGTCTTAACACTGATATTATTATACTGAGTGTGGTCACTATTACGGTTGCGTGCGTTCTCATTGGATCCTGCGTAATATGGAGCATAATGTGCTATCAACGGCGAAAACTTGATATTAACATGGCTAATCAACAACGGTTAGGTGGCAGCATGGGACGTGTAAGTGCCTCGGTGGCAGTAAATCAAAACATGTTTGATCAGACACAACTCACTACGCTCAGTCGAACTTATTTGCAACCGGCAACGGGTGGATCAAGAATGCAACAAAAACAGTCCAATAATCAATTTCAACAAAATACGCGACCACGGAGCTTAGTAGAGTTAGAACTGAATCAGGAACAATGTAGTCGGCTGATAGTTACTACAACGCCAACCAATTATCAGTCACGACTTGGAGAGGATGAAGGTCTGACTCTAACATACTTACATCAAAATGATTTGGATCATCAGCAGGATCATTTGTCTAGCAAAGATTCTGGCACTGGATCAGACGCGGCTGTTAAACGCAGTTTAGAAGATTTCTCTTTGGCACTTTTACCTTCCGCTTCTACGCCAATGGTGCAACGCAATATAAATGAGCATAATGATGGTAATCTTAATGACGATGATAACGATAAGAACTGCAGTTCGCACCTACTCGTGCCCTGGGTGTTTCGCATTATGTGGACGATATTGGACTCGATGAAATAAGTGGCAATGGTGCAACTCAGAAAGAAATATATAACAACAATCACAATTACGTAAGTAGTGAAATTAGCAGCAACAACAGATTGCCCAACAAATGCGGCACACTTTTGAATAGCACAATTTGCAATGTTTCAAGTCCAAAAACAGCTACAACTGTCGATATTTAAATCTAAAAGCCGCTCGCCCACCTTCACATAGCGCACGTCGCGCTAAAACCAAAGTGACTCGATCCGCGTAACTAATAGTAACTACTTACAAAGACTGTTTAACTCTTAAAATTCGTAAAATGGTAAAAAAACCATTGTATCACTTCTTTTCTCTTTTTTGATGTATTAACGGATAGCATAAGTAACCTGGCAGCTGCGCTCGTCAAGTTCTACGTAAAATGCTTATACCAGTGTCTCTTAATTATATGAAATTTAGTCATATAATGAAGTTAAATTTATGCGTGTGATATTATTTATTATTTTTCTTTAATTTTATGTAGGTACATAATTCTTTAAATTTTGTGTTTGTTTAAAAATATACTCGTATGTATAAATATGTATATACTATATTACATTTATGAAAGTATAAAACCCATACGTAAGCGTGGAAATAAGAAAACTAAGTTCAATAAAATATTATGAGTTTTCGTTTATGTTTCAAATAAAAAAAATACATTTAACTTTTTCCAAAAAAAAAAAAAAAAAGATTAATAAATTAAATAAAATTAATACAACAGAAAGTTGTGTTTAACTTAAAGTTCTTCCGTATGACAAAACCCATATAAATTTACCTTTTTTTCCCTTTCTAGTTTATAAATTTTTTCGTATTGATTGAATGAACCTAGCTTTAAATAAAAAATATATAAAAAAAAACACATTTTAATTTTTCACGATTAAGAATTGAAATGCCAAAGAATATGTAAAATAAGAGAAAACAATTTATATTATTACATAAAATTATAAAGTTATAAGTGCCTAGACAATTTTCATTGAAAAGTAAACATTTGCTTTTTATAGTTTTGAATACTTAAAATTAAAAACATAAAATGTGCTTGTAAAACAGCTTATCAATATTAAAAAAAAAAAAAAGTGATCCATAAATTTGAACAATATTTATGTTATCTTGATTTTCTCTTAACAAAATACAAATAAATTTATATAGCGATATACTCAACACTCAAAAGAATGCAACGCAAATACTTGCCTTTCAGATACAATGTATTTAATAAATTAAGATATGTATAAGAAAATTTAATTTAAATAAAACGTAATAAACTAAAAATTAAAAAAAGTAAATGACTAATTTATATACAAACTCATTAAATCGTTTTTTTTTTATTTATAATACTAGACCCTCCCGTAGCTTAGTTTCCGATCTTTAAAAGTAGGGGTTGAATATACAGTGCATCGTGCCGTGACTGGAGATGAAAAGTTGATCAATTTCGATAACAAATTTGGAAATCCTTAGATGTGTATTGTAAATAAAGCAAAAATATTTTTTTGGTCTTTAATACCTCAATCAAAACCTTTTTTTCAGCCCCGGTACCATATGTCCATGTAAAAATTAGTCACTTTTCCTGCATGGTACTTACGCGAAATCGATTGATCATCTTTGCATATGTCCCACCAATAGTAATAAAAAAAAAAAATATTTTCTTTTCTTTATTTGAAGAACATTTAAAGAAAACGAAATTATATAGTTGATATAATTTCTATTACAATTAAATATTATCAAGTTTTGCTTGTATCAGCTTCGCTTAAATTCACTGATTGCTTAACAATATTTTACGTATGCAAATATTGTTTTCAACTATTATTTTGTTGCTACATATAATTTATTCAATTATTTTGACATATTAATTAAAAATATTGTACACTGAAAATATTTAAACTTTTGGAATCTTTTTTTTTTTTTTTTTTTTAAGTTAACAGCAAGTTTTAATTTGCAAGAAACCTGTTCAATAACTTGCTAACGAAAATTTTGAGAAATATTAAAAAAAATTTACCATTTGAAAACTACAACAATGTTAAGATTCGAACTGATTTTAATTTTGGTGTACGTGTGTATATGTATTTGGGCATGGTTTACTGCAGAATTACTCATAATGTTTTATTCCATGATTTTTGATAATTATTAGTAAAAAAAAATCTAATATTTATTAAAAATTTTAAATCTTATCTTTCCCTTATACAAGTCTTCCGTCTTAATTTTTTTGTTTGCTTTTGTACTGACGCCAGTTTGATTTTTTTTTTTTAATTTTTAAAAAATAATAAAATATAACAGACGAAAACAAAATCAATTTTGTTTTTAAGTATTTTTTTTTAATTATCTCATTTTTTTCTCAATTAAATATACATCATAAAATAAAAGTATGTATATCTATATATATGTATGTGTGTAAGTGTACGTAACTACGATTAATATTTTTTTAATATTAAACAATGTTATTCTCGCTTAAAGATTACAATGCGTTCGTCAGGCATTAAACCCACCCTCATTTCTTATTTAATTTTTAACAAACAAATCGTGTACAGAGAACAAAATATCAAGCTTAATACATAGTAATGGTTAAATTTAAAATAGACAATTATCGAAAGATTTCTTTTGTAAATCAAATTAGGAAAATATGCTGTATCTGTAGTAAAGTTATATTTTTTTTTTCGCGCGCTCTGACAAGTTAAAACGTCAAAAAAAAAAATAAAAATAAAAAGGCCAAACGAAACAACGAGTAGAACTAGTTGTTTCTTTCATAGAATGGTGTGTTTGGTTCTTTGTTTCTGGTGTTCTATTTGCTTATGCCGCAATTAACTGAAATAAAAAAAAATATATTTAGTAAATTGTAAAAAAAAAAAAAAAAAAAAACTGTTAGTTTAGTTTTAATACACACCGCTTTTACAGTTGCTTTAATAAACGCCTTTTTGTCAGTTAAATCAAAATCGGGATATTTTGCATAAACCTGTTTACAAACTGTTTTCATCGTAATCTCTTCAAGATTGGCTTGATCTAATATCTCTTTAACATAGCTGCGTATTTGCTCATCCTATAAATATTCACCATATTATATAAATTAAAATAGACAACAAATTAAATATGTACCGTTGGGAATGCCACTTTGCCCTTTTTATTTAACGGCTCATCCTCGTCAGATTCATTTTCCTCCTCTTCAGACGATTCTTTTTTTGACTTTTTAGGACGTGCAGCGGCTGAAATATATAAAAAGGAGAATACATTCAGAATGTAATAAAATATTGAATTGATTTTTCTTTCTCATTAACGGAGTGTTCAATTACTTACCTTTGCCAGCTGGTTTTGCTTTGTTGTTTGGTTTGCTATTTTTCGCAGGGGTTGCAGGCTTCTTCTGCTTCTTGGGAGCCGCCTCCTGTTAATACAATACAAAATAAGGAAATAAAAGGCTTTCTATTTTTTAACGTTTGTTAAAACACTAACCTCACTTTGCTCACTACCAAATTCTGAAACTTCTTCTTCCTCATCTTCCTCGGATATTTCTTCTTCACTTTCCGAATCTTTACGCTTGCGCGATCCGGCACCGCGTTTACGTCCAACACTGTTTCCTCGGCCACTGGCACCAGCACGACCACGTTTTCCTGAACCAGAAGCATTCCGTTTGCCACGTTTCGGTACCTAGAAATGTTAATGAATTTGTCAGAACGATATATATACATAAATATATGGATAATTAAATATTTTTTGTACTGACATCACTATCTACTTCAGACACTGATTCTTCCTCCTCAGATTCCGAATTTCTTCTTCGACTTTTACGCGCCGTACGACCACGCGCACCGCGAGCTGGTGCTGCTTTACGTCCACGACCAGCTTCTGAATCAGAATTGGCAGAAGGATTGTACTAAAAATTATAAAAATTGTTAAGTGCAAATGGTAAACTGTATATTATAATAAAATTACGTACATCTGAGCCAGATTCAGAATCATCATTTCGTCTTCGTTTAGTTGGTGCTACTTGATGGACGCTTTCATCGGAGCTTGATAAATCAACGTAGGCGGACATGTCTAAAACCAAAATTGAAAAAACGTAATTAGAGTTTAATTATCAATATCACTTGTTTTCCTTACTCTTGCCTGCTGTTGCACGTCGTGGTCGACCACTAGAATTCCGAGCAGATCCACGTCCTGTTGCTGCTTTTCCGGCTGTTTTTTTCTTTTTGGGCTCTTCTTCTTCCTCTTCCTCCATTATTCCATCCTCATTTTCTTCAAGTTCATCGGCCTCTTCATCATTCTCATCAGCATCACCCGCTTCGACACATAGAGTCTCATCTGGTTCCATGAGAAAAACAAGCACGCGGCCCGTTATATCATCTTTGGAGCCTTTACGGTCTAGCGACAAAATATCGCATATACTTTTCAATGACTTGGTGTCTACTTTCTTTATAGCATCATATTTCTTTTTGTAATCTGCCGAGTCCTTGGCAAATTCAAACCCCGCAAAAGATCGTAAATTTTTTTTACCACATTATACTTTCCCTGAGCACCAAAACATATCTGCCAATAAAAGTAAGTCAGAATTATCATGCTTCAATAAACGTTACTTGTCCACTTACTGAATGTAATTGCTGCAATCCATCAACGCGAGTTTTATTTATATTTTCATTAATTTTGTCGATTTCTGCAAGCGCTACCACATTTTCATCATCAGCATCTACTTCATTGTTTTCATCAAGCTCGTTCTCAGATTTATCCACTTTGCCGTTTTTCTCCTTTTGACTCAAAGGTTTTTGTTTGTCTGTAGTTTCTACAATAATTTAATTAAATCGTATATTTATTAAAAACATTTTAAAGAAGATTTCCCTAAAATCGTTAATTACGAGGTAAAGGGAATATCACAATTTTAATACCGAAACTTACCAGAGTCACAGGCATCCCTAGATTCTACTTTTTCTGCGACATCAGCAGATGCACCTTCTTCTTTATGCTCATCATTCGGTTTTTCATCTTTTTGTTCAACATCACGGTCTTCTGAATTCTTGTTCTGTACCTTGTCTTCAGCATTTTTAGCTACAATTAAAAAAGTAGGAATTATTATTAAAATAAAAAATATTTATTGTTTTCACGCTTGGGAAGTCCATTTCGAGGAGATAACCGAAATGAGCTATGAAAATGAATTTGTTTTTTCTACCTCGGCTATTACTAAACAAAACCATATTGTTCAGGGTTTTGTATGAACAAAAACCAAGGCACAAATTGTCAAACAATAATTTTAAGGCACTGTCACAGTTAGTTTTAAATTGAAGAATATAAAATGCACAAAATCTTTTTTCTGTCAACACGAGTTTTTTTATGGCGGGTACATGACTTGAACCTGTGTTCAATCGTGTTTTTCTTTTTTTGTAGTCACATCTTAACACTTAGCGCTAAAGTCGATAACAAAAATACGCGGGTAAACTAAATATACATATATATAAATACATATACATATATATATATCGAGAGAAAGAGAGAGCAAAAGTTACGCTCTTGGTGAGAACGCCAACAGTTCGCCGTGTTTTTAGAAACGCGCGAAAACGATTCTTGCCTACTTTTTCTAATTTATTTTTTCTTTATGTTGTAAAAAAAAAAAAAACCTACCTGCATTCACTTTTGTCGTTCCAACCTCTGTGTTTTCTTCATCTACCGAATTTTTATCAGTGTCCGATTTAATGTCATTGCCGTTATTGTTGGGTTGTTCTACCGGTGCGTCGCTTTCTTCTTGCTTTTCATCGTCCGGCGAGTTTTTTGTCTCAGCAGCACCGTCAACTTTCGCTTCATCTTTGCTTGCATCCTGCGCATTGATGTGGGGGAGTTACATGTAAGAAAGAGTGCAAATTAAAATGCATTTTACGTACACATATACTTTATATAAGTGCAATGAAAAACTGCAAGTATGTACATATGTATTGAATGATAACAAGCAGCTTCACTTTTCTATCAATTTTTAATTTTTATCACAGTTCTTTTTTAATTTAATACTGATTTTTTGGTTTTTTGATGCACAGCACTGTACACAGTTTCATTTCTTTTTCTTGCACTATGTGAAAACAAAAATATATATGTATATATTTAAAACAAAAGCGCGGCCGCGGCAAAACTTGCAAAAGTATTGCATTCGCTATCTCGCTTTTACACACTTATAAGTAGCAGTAGCGCCAACGTCGACAGCACCGACGCCATGTTTATATACATTATATATATATACAAGCAAAGAAATCAGTTAAAAACGAAACATTTATTACAAAATTTGCTTGTCGCCACATAAAATATCATTTCACTTAATTTGCACTGTATTTATTATTATTTTTTGCGTTTTTATCTGTTTACATACCATATTTTCAGTGGTTTTTGTATTTTCGTCGGCCGACATGCTTCGTATGCACAGAGATGTATATAAGTGTATATGTACTTGAAAATACTAAATGGTACGTAAAAATACCAATATACCAAATTAGACCAGAAAATGTTTAAAATGAGTAAATCGTGTTGAAATAAACAGCAGAGAGACGGATATAGCTAGATCGAATAGTCTCCAACTTCAATTTTTCATTTTATTTTTTAACAATTTTATTGTAAGAAATCTTAATCTTAGATATTAGTTAAAAGCTAAAAATCGTCAAATCATGGCGGGTGCGGCGGGCGACACATCTTTTAAAGTTTTGCATTCTACGTCCCTCAATTCCCATGTTACAGCGTGAAGCAACATCTTGTGTGTGTCGTCACTGTACTCGGCAGTATTGGCTGGCTGATGTGGCTGACATTGTACTACGGGCGCTGCTGCTCAAACGATTTCCTTCGCTCGTCCTTGAAAATACGTTTGACCGACGACCTTCTGACTGAGATGTGTCTGCCTATTGGTGTGATAGCAGGCAGGCAATATTTTCTTGCTAGTAGATACTCCTGAACCAGCAGCAGTTGTTGGCAACAGCCATACATACACCCTATAACACTTGGAATAAATTTAATTTATCTTCAATATATTGAGACAACGCTAATCAGGCAACATACATACATAAAAAACTCGCTTAAATGGCGCCGTGTAGAAGAGCAGTGAAAGAAATACAACGACGATGCCGCCAAAGATTCCAGAGCGTAGCACTGAATGTTCGGCAGCTGTTAGGTTTTCATATTATTTGCTTGAAAGATCAGCCGGTTCCATGTATGTTTACCATGGTACTTAAATGCAATTTTGCCATTCTTAGTTCGATATCTTTGGATGGTTGGATGGTTAAAAATATAGAATATCCTGCTCCACTGCATTGCTTTATTATCAAAATTACGTCGGTCGCAATGAGGTATCGACTATTAAAGATCGTTGCGTATGCGTCGTTCGCGTAACATGAACTTACTCCAACTTGTGTCTGCCTCGTAAGAGGAACAGAGTTAGATATAATTATCTAGCGTTGTTATTTATACCTATTTAATTATTTTTATTTCTCGAATTTTATTTAAATTTTATGAATTGTCTAATAAAATTGATTGTTGTGTAATGCACCTGCAGTTCCGTATCTCACTTGTCAATCCCAACCCAATATCAATAACAATGCAAAACCCATTGACTACAGTCGTAAAACGGTAAGTTTAGTTTAAATCAACATTTTTTCTTGATTTTTTATAAATTTGTTTTAATAAAACTACGGTAAAAAAATTAAAGAACTACAATATAAAATTTACAACAAATACTGTTTGGCCAAAGCACGTAAAAAGCGAGCTTTTCTTATCGTGGCCGCCTCACAACGAATTTCCTCATTATTATTTGCATTTAACTCTAACGTTCCCATCATATTTATCTAAAAAATACAAAAATTGTTAGAGTTTGATTGAACGTGCATATGTATATTTAAATTGCTAACCGCTTCCAGTTTGCGACTGTGTTCTCCTCGTTTCGCATGTAAATTGATTATGAACTCTAGTAGCGTTGTGTCCCAAATGCAACTGTAGTAGGCATCCATTGCATCAGTGAAATTGGAAGATTTCTCGCTGAGATTTTTAAAGACAATACCGTAGTCGATTTCGCTAAGAAATTGACATAGTACTGTGGCCTGCATATGACAACCTAGATTGGCTGAACACTTTATCATCTTTCGTATAATAAAATCATCGGCTATGCTCCTTAGTGGAACAGTGCAGTAATCGGTTCCCGTGACAAGAGCGTTCACATAGCAACGCATTGCAGCCTCATTGTTGCCGATTGCTTTTAATAATCGGAAAAAAAATTATTATAATTACATACTTATACATTTTAACAGGAATTAAACACATACCCAATTCGAGATCACCTTTCATTTTGAGCCAGGATATGACTTGCGGATAATATTTTAGAGCTTCTGTTAGCAGCCATTGTAGAGTTTCGCACACTGATCGTAAACTGTAGCTAATGGGACTAAAATTTAGATAGATACAAAAAAAGGAGGTATAGTACAACTTTATGATTTGCTGTTTAAATGAACGAACTTGCTGATACTTGTCGGCCAAAGCTGCATGTATTCGGAGCTAAGATCATGATTGGGGTCATCTTTAAGTATATTGTGTATCTTGCCTAGTATAGATATTGCTAGTCCAAATAAACTCTGATGACGCAAACGCTTTAGAAACGGATGTAGCCCAGAAGAGACCGCTAAACACGGAGAATTCCGCGTGCTGCCTCCTGCAACTCCGATAACTGGCGTTCGTTTTGATGTATTGAAAAACATAGAGAGTACTAACTCCCATGCGTCTCGACAGCTCTTCTTTGGACCCTTCATCTTTTCCATTTCTAGAAAGGACGCAGCAAAGCATATTGGAAGTTCAAGTTGTGTCATTCTTTTATCAAAAAACATTAATGCTTGCCATTCCGTTAAGTTCAGCAACATCATGGTGCAACTTTCTATTATCTGAAAAAGGAAAATTCAAACCTTACAATTTGCCTGAATTGAACTATTAAACATTTTTAACCTCGATACGTGGAACAATAGACTCTCCATTCTGTAATGTGCTCAAACATTGCTTACATCGGTTTGCTAGCGATTGTAGATCTAAAGGTTTTTGATGCCATTCCTCGAGACTTTGTGTAATTTGTATGTGTAAAATTTCCCAATTGACGAGTTTTCCCAGTTTGCACACTTGTTGTACATTCGAAAGTTCATGACGTTGTGTTTCCGATTTAAGCACGCTTAAACACGAAACTGCTCCAATAAAATCTCCCTTAGCAGATAACTCACGCGCTTTGCCCAGTAAAACGTATGCAAAATCTTGCAAGAAACCGTGTTGCATGGCAATAATCAATGACTTAAGCGGCGTCGGAATCTCCCAACTGGGATTAACCATCCAGAGCGGTTTGCTTGGGTTAGTACCAGCCAGTTTAACCAATGACAGGCGTACAGTGGTGGCATTGGTACAGGCAATAAGCTGACGCTCCATTGTACCTATTTCAATGCGAGGCACTTTAAAAAGAAAATAAGATTATTAATCAAGTAAATTATTTCCGAAGGTCGTGTTTTGAGCAACTCACGTTTTGAATTACATTTCCAATCGTTCTGGGAAACGAGTGCTGACATAGGAAACTGTTCCTCATTAATTTGTTGCTCTAAATCAGCAAGTTCAACCAGTGTAAAAATGCCAATATCCTGTGCCTGCTTTAGAAGTTGCTTACCATTTGTATTTTGCAATATACAATCTATTAAAAAGTGCTTTACTGCATTTAAATCTTTACTATTGCAATGTGGCAACAAATCTTGTATTGCTTCAACAATGATCGGATAGCAGTTATATTCTTTATATTTTTCAAAATATTCAACATTGCCAAATATGTTGCCCCATTCTAAAATACTGCGTACTACGTTTAAAGCTGCAATTTGTAACTCGAGTATACGTGGTTCCTTAAGAATGCCTTGCGAGAAAGCTGCCTCAATGTCAAGCTCAACGCTTCGTCTTGTATTCAGAGGAATTTCTCGAGAACGATTATCCATTTTAAGAATATCTACAATATCCGTATAACCATTTAGAATGGACTGGTTAAACCTTTCCAATAAACTTAACGGTTGCTCGCTAATACCACACGCATGAAGCAATCCTTCTAAAATGACTGGACTCAAATGACAAAATGTGAAATCTTTCTCGTTCATATTCCGTACCATTAATTCACGACGTGCTTCGTTCAGATTTTCAATGCATATTTTAGCAGCGTCGCGTCCCAGTTGATATTGTTTTGTATATAAATAAAAGTTGGCAAGGTCGTAGTAAATCTGTGCCCGCAATTCAGCATTTGAAATTTTGTGCATTGTATCATAGTTCTGACCAGTGCTACCATCTGGAATCCCAGGATGTAATGTTACAAAAGTATCGTAGCTAAAAACGTAAAAGGGTTCATTCGATTTGCATAGTTCGATTAGGAAGTCAACAGATGCTTGTACAGGAGTTTCAAAGAATAGTTGTAATTGATCTATCGGTTGGTACCTGAAAAAATGCTAAAGATTAGGTACATTTTTGCAAGTCTTCAAAATAAATTTGATTACATATTGTTTAATATTGGCCGAGCCGATTTTAGTACTGAATCCTTAAGAGGCTGCATACGAATCAAAAGCCGGTGATAGATTGTAAGTGCAAAGCAAGCAGCGCGTTTGTCACCGTCTGCAGCTGAAATACAATACATATATTTATATATTTACTTTTCCTTTGTAACATAAAATTTTGTCTTTGCAATATTTACTTATTTGCATTTGAAAATCGTTTAGTAGCGGAATCGTAACAGCACGTCCAAAACTTAAAGTACAGAGATCCCGTAGTAGATTTATCTGCATTTGCACATGAAGCTTCTGCTCGAATAAATCTAAATCCCATTTTAGCCATGTTGCAGTTTTAAGGGCAAGAACCTTTAAAGCTAATTGTTTGCGCGTTAGTTTTAAACCATCAACTGGCACAGAAGTCACAGTTGCGGGAGACGGTGCGTTGGGCGTGGTGGTTGGCAGTGTCGCTGTTGGAGTCAAGGGGGCCGATGGAATCCCACCTTCGCTGCCTGGAGTTATTACTTCGCCAACGCGCTGACTTGCCGCGTCGGGTGTCATGGAAATGAACTGTGTGATAAGTTCCAATGCACTAGGCACTGGATTTTTCTTATTGAGATGCCGTGTTATGAACTGCGGATCAAGCAGAAATTCAAACCATAACACAGTTTCTGATTCAGGTACTTTCTTTATTACAATCATTACGAAGCATTAATAGACTTAAACAAGTACGGCGGCACTCAATGCATTACAATATTTATTTGGTTCTTTCGTCGCAAAGTCACTAAGTCGAATAATATTAAAAATTAAACATTAAATTACGCCTAAACTAAGCGCTTCTTTGTTTATTTGTTCGTATATTTAATTATTTATTCTAATTATTGTTCCTCAGACTAAATTAGAATATCCTGCGCCACTGCATTGCGTTCATTATCAATTATCGTCGCCCTTATAGCAAGCGTGTCTGCTCAATTTAATTTATAGTGAAAGACCATTTGGTCCACGTTCTTAGCGAATATGAGTTATAGTATAGTAATTTAATTTTAATATATATAATTGTTAAGTGTAATAATCCCGAGACGTGTTATTTAAATAGTATTAATTTATAGGTCTTATTATTATTGTTTATAATATTATTTATAGTGAAAAACCATTTGGTCCACGTACTTAGCGAACGTATAACAAAAATACAATAGTCTACAAGTGTACGCAAGTAAGTGTAAACGCGAGGCAAGATCTATCTAACTCTGTTCCACTTACGAGGAACCAGAAAATGGTCTAAAATGCCATTCGTAGACCAATGTTCTTGCTTGCTCGCACCTGTATGAGCTATATCAATTGTGAGCGTCTCACTCTAACTATATATGCTATGTAGTGCAAATGAGACAGAATATTACTGTGGCCTGATAGCAAGTAACGAAAAAGCGAGATAGCGCTATAGTTATCGGTCAGGTGTGGTGATCTACTAAGAAATCCCAGAGTTTCATAGAATAAATCGATGGAATAGAATAAGACCGATTAATGTAAGCAAAAAAAAAATTCAAAAATGGGTATGTAAACCTCCAAAACTTTGCAGCATCCAATCTGTCCTTCCGCCTAACGATCTCGGAATATAAAAAATGTAGCCAGAACTAGAGCGTTACATGTTACTAAATTAATTTTTCAATTTTTAAAGCACATTTTGCTTATTCTAAATATTGACAAACTCATGAGTTAGTCATCGTCATATTTTTTTTCTTTTGGTTTTGTATAGTTTCCTCTTCCCTACCTCCCTCTTTGGATTTAATTTTTGGCAAACCGCCCTCTCACAAGTCAATGACTATGGTATAAAATCTTTATAAAGATGCCGATTATTAAAATAAATAAATAAATAAGAATAAAAAATACTCTCAGTGTACCACAAAAAAAATTTTATTAGGTTTTTTGTATTTATTTTTTTAATACAAATATTTTTTTTTTAAATTCAGGTTTTTTATTAACTGAATGAATTTTTTTTATTAGTGTTGTTGGAATTTTTTCAGGTGTTTTTATGCATATTTTAAATGCTGGTATGTGTGTATGTATGTGAATACATATGTAGCACCAGTTTGGGCTAAATTAAAGTGGTAACTACTTTTTTTTATTATATGGGGGAGTTTAAATTAAAAGTTTAATTTTTTTGTTGATATTTTCACTATTTAAAAAATAAAAAAAAACACACTATTGCAGCATCAAATACATAAGTCATGTTGTTTTCTATTTCAACAAATGGCTAAAAAATGAAAATAAATAATCTTATAATGATGCTATGATATGTTTTACTCACATTTTTTTGCAGCTGTGGGCGATTATTTAAATAAAAACAAAAACCGAGAGTAAAAAATAAAAAAAAAACAAAATGCTTCTTCTGCTTTGTCTGCCCACTTTTTTTTTTAGAACCTCATACTCGTATACTTAATTTTACATTTGTGGCAGCATTTTTTTTTTATATTTTATTTCACCTAAATCGCAATATTACTGCCATTCTTGCAAAACTAAATAAAATATACAAAAATAATATCGATAAAAATTTTAATTTCATTAAAAAAACTTCTTTGTTAAAGTCTCCAATCTTTCTCCTTTTCAGCTTGTTACATATATTTTACAAAAATTTATAATATAAAAAAAAATTCGCATAATATATGTAATAAATACATAAATAAGTAAATGTAATAAATATTGAAAAGATTGCCAAGACATACTACTGTTTACAAAAAGTAAGGAATTTGTTTGTAAAATAACAATTCTTTATTTATTCTTAAAAATCAATTTCATTTCCTTCAAAGTAATCCCCTCCCGATAAAATACACTTAAGCCAACGTTTTTTCCAATTCTCGAAACATGCCAAATAGTCCCTTTCCGGTATAGCCATAAGCGCCTTCTTCGATTCAGCTTTTATCTCCTCAATCGACTCGAAACGCGTTACTCGGAGTGGTTTCTTGAGTTTTGGGAATAGCCAGACGTCACACGGAGCCATTTTTGGTACCAATCGAGACTTGACACGTTTGAGGCCCAAAACATCGTTTAAAATGATATTAATTGATCCTTTCGATACGCCAATTTCATCAGCAATGTCTTTTATAAAGGGTGGTTAAATTTCAAGGGCCGATGTTGAATGTGAACCACACCTAAACGTCAAGTTTTTTCCTGCATTTCTTTTGACATTTCTCAACTTCAGACTAACTCAATTTGAACAAGATACACAATCGAGCAACGCGTTAAAGTTATTCTAAAATGAGGCTGGCCAGGCAATTACTGTGGATGGTGTTCGCTATCGTGAGATGATAACAAACTTTTTGTGGCCTGAATTGGAAGTTATGGATGTGGACGATATGTGGTTTCAACAGGACGGTGCCACTTGCCACACAGCTAACGAAACAATGGCTCTTTTGCGCGAAAAATTTGATGGCCGAATTATCTCACGTCGCGGCGATGTCAAGATCATGTGATTTGACACCGTTGGACTTCTTTCTTTGGGGTTATTTGAAAGAAAAGGTGTACGCCAATAAGCCAACAACAATTCAAGAGCTAAAGGATGAGATAATTCGGCACATTAACGACATTGAACCTCAATTATGCCTCAGCGACATCGAAAATTTAGACCATCGGATGGACGTGTGCCGCCTAAGCCGTGGCGGCCATTTGGCCGATATTTTGTTCCATACATAATTGAGTCATACCAATATATCATAATAAAAAAGAAATGTCAATAATTTCCTAAATAATTCGTGTTTTATTCAAAATCAACATCGGCCCTTGAAATTTAACCACCCTTTAGTTAATCGACGGTGTGCATGCACTAATTCTTTTACTTTTTGGATGTGAGCATCGTCCGTTGAGGTCGATGGTCGACCAGGGCGCTCTTCGTCTTCAACACGTTCTCAACCTTCTTTGAACAATTTATACCAATCATATGTTGTTGATTTTGGTAGAGCTCGGTCCCCGTAAGCCTTCTTCAACATTTTTATTCCATTTATTCCATTTAGAAAATAAAATTTAATGACACTTCTCTGCTCAATTTAATCAGACATTGTTAAAAACGAAAAATGCACTCTTGGTCGTTTGGTAAACACAAGCGGAAATATATTACTGATAATGACATTGACATGAAATTTAGCTCAGATGTTATTAACAGTCCTGCCAAGTCAAGAAAAAAATAGAACTAGCCAGAAATGTTGGGCCCGCGAAGTTTAAATTGAAAATTCTCCTTACTTTTTGTTCACAGTAGTATTAGTACATTTATTTCAAAGACTGCAAGTTCGAATCTCGTTTAGGTCAAAACTCATTTAAAAAAAAAAAAAAAAATTGTTAGCACGTCTTAATTTTAAAAGAGATAAAACGATGAATCGTTTATAAAACAAGAAAGAACGGGGAAGTCGAGTATGTTCGACTGCAAGACACCCTGTACCCAATCTTGATGTACCTTCAGTTAAGTCTTATCTTTGTACCACACTACTGTATTGCATTTTAATATAATAACTCAAAAAAATGGGGTAAATTAGTATGCGGGCTATACCTAACATTTTTTTTGGTCCTACCAATATTGGAATATTTTATTGGCATAATATATAATAAATTTAGACTTCCTAGAATAAAAAACAATGACGTTTTTATGCAAAAAATGTTGGGGGAGATTTGTATGGGAGCTACTCCTTAAAATGTGACTAAAGAAGACCCGTTTGCAAGTGCACCTTTGTAGGCTTGAGAGAGTCTAAGTTTTAAATATGGTAGCCCTATCTCTTATAGTCTCCGAGATAATCTCTCTCATACGGCTGACAGCAGGACTAACAGACGGACAGAAAGACATAGCTATATATACCACTCGCCTTTCAATGCTGATCACCCTTTTACCTGTTACATACATTTTTACAAACTAAACATACTCTGGGTATAGGGTATAAAAATGTAGCCCACAGATCTATCATCATTTCTCTTGAAGGCCGCAACTTCCTATCTATCCTAGACTTTGAGCTTCATCATTTTTTATCTAAAAATTTGTTAAATTTACCTATAAATAGGTACATAATTTAGACAAAAATAACGTTTTGAGGAGAATAGTTATAGTTCAAAATGTAAAAGAGTTAGGCATTTATTTTATTCGAAAAACTGTAGTTAAAAGGTCAATCTACATTTTTTTCTCATAACCCAACTGTGTATCACCTTTAGATTTCGAGCTACAAGCCTTTTAAGAAATTGTACGGACAATTTCGGTCGAGCAAAGAGTTACAAAATAAATATTTAGTCATAATAACAATTCAACATTTTGAAAAAAGGAAAAACATTAACTTCGATAGAACCGAAGCTCATATACCCCCACACGAAACTTTAATTAAACTGATCATCACTGACATACATTATATTCCGCAAAGCAGTTGGGTGGAGTCAACTCAAGTTGGAGCTCAAGTAAGCAGCATATGTGTAAAATTTTAAGTTAAAAATGCAGATATAACAATAATTTTCTTGGAAAAAAATGGAAGATGAGTTTGTACGGGGTCTGTATGTTATAGAGGACCGAGCCTTGTGATATCGGAAGTATATTCATAGGATAACAGTACAAGTGGTTTTACGTAGATTGGAGTGAACACATTCATAAATAAGAACTGTTTTCTTACAAAAACTCAAAAATGGGCACTAGGTTTCTATGGGGGCTATTCCTAAAAATGGGCGTTTCACGTTATTTCTTACATACAAGCTGCCAAGGAACAAAAAATATTAAGTTTAAAATTTCAAGTCAATATCTTTTAAACTTTCCAAGTAAAACGCATTGCAAAAGAGGGTCATCGATAAATCGATTCGTCTCGTCAATAATATATGTACTTAATGGAGTCTCCGAAGCCTCCTTTAATGCGATACAAACTTTCCGATAAACTGATAATACTCTTCATACTATGTGTGGCGGGTATAAAAAAAAACTGATTCTTTTTAATTTTACTTTCAAACGATTTCGTTTTATTTTACAGTATTACAACAATAGCCTCGGATTTTCTGAAAATTTATAATTTTTATACCCGTTACACATAGTGTAAACGGGTATATTCAGTTTGTCCGAAAGTTTGCAACGCATTGAAGAAGGCATCGGAGACCCCATAAAGTATATATATTCTTGATCAGCTCGTTGAGACGAATCGATTAAGCCATGTCCGTCTGTCTGTCTGTTGCGATGCGTTTTACTCGGAAAGTTTTAAAGATGTTGACCTAAAATTTGAAACTTAATCTTTTTGTGCTCCTAGTTAGTTTGTATGTCAGAACCAAGGTGTCACCCCATTTTTAGATATAGCCCTCATACAAACTTACCACTTTTTTCGATTTTTTGTATGAAAATAGTTAATATTTATGAATGCTTTTACTACAATGTGGGGTAAAAATACTTCTAATGGCATCCAATGTTAAAAGAATGTTGCCACGCCCATTTCCAGATATAGCCCCCATACAAACTTACCACTTTTTTCGATTTTTTGTATGAAAATACGTATTCTTTATGAACATATTCACTCCAAATAGGGTAAAAACACTTCTTATGTCAACCAATGTCAAATCTTAGGCGCCACGCCCATTTTTAGGTTAAGCATCAATACAAACTTACCGCCCATTTTCGAGTTTTGTATGAAAACATATATTATTTCTGAATGAATCCAATTTAAATTTGGTAAAATCAATTCCAATGTCCGCCTAAGTGAACACTTTCGATGTGATAAGGATCGGGCTAATATAATATAAAGCCTCCATACAAATTTCACCAAATTCATCGTGAAATTTAATCTAAGCACCTGGTGAACATATAAACTATTAAAAAGTGTTGTGTAACGGGTATTTCAGCTTCTGTTCCCCCGAAGTTAACGTTTTTCCTTGTTTTTTTCTAATAATATAACGGGTAAATAGGTCAACAACTGCAATGTTTTTCAAATATTTTTCGCCAAAAATTATTTATCTTTAAAAAATTATACAAAAGAATCAACGTATCACCGACATCCAGATCATACATCTGCTGAAAATTCAATAAATTTTTATGTGCCTCTTCACTAGAGCATTTGATTATATGAAATGGATAACGCAAAAGCTGGAATATTTTTATTAGAAAATCGAAGCTACAATGAGTTCGTGTGAGAATTAAGATACGGTATAACATAATTATAGATCGTCGCCAGTATTCATTTTCGTTGGCTGCTCTGGAGAATTACTTCTATTATTTTACTTCTAGATCAGCTGTAATTTCTTCCGGTTATCCGAAGTTATCTTTAATCACATGGAAGATATTCTCAATATGCTTTTTAATTCACGGAAAAAGTTTACCTTATCTTTTATGAGGTGTGTGGTGCAGCTTAATGCCTGGCTACGCTTATGCAAATATATAGTATATAGACATAAATATATATATTAGTTACCTGCATCTACAAATAGTTTTAAAGCGTAGCAAAGGCACCTTCGGCGATTTTTGCTTTTTTCCTCAAACGATTCACAATGGTCCAGAAAACGAACGTTTTGCTCCGAAAAATGAATGTTTTTTAATCAAATCAAATTCCCACAGCTTTGCAAATATTTTTAAATTTCCAATAGAAGGTTTGTGATTAACAAGTTTTTGATTAGTCTTTGATCTTTAACTCGTTCTCGGCCATTATTGAGCTTTTCGTGTCACTTGTAAATAGTTTTTATACCCTGTACCTAAAGGGTAAAAGGGTATATTAAGTTTGTGCGAATGTAAGTAACATACAGAAAGAGGCTAGATAGACCCTATAAAGTATATATATTCTTAATCAGCATTGGAAGGGTAGTCAAACTAATTATGTCTGTCTGTTCGTCCGTCTGTCCGTCGATTATCGCGGAGACTATAAGATTCCATATTTGAAACTTAGACTCTTCTGAGCCGTCAAGTGTGCACTTACAAAAGTTTTTCTTTTACCCCATTTTAAGGGGTACGCCCCCCATACAAAACTACCCCATCATTTTGGATTTTTGCATAAAAACGTCATTGTTTCTTAATCTAGGAATTCTAAATTTAGTATATAGTAAATTATGCCTTTGATAGTCCCAATAAAATATGCTAATATGGGTATGACCAAAAAAATTTTAGTTATAGCCCCTATACAAACTTACCCCATTTTTCAAGTTTTTGTATGAAAATCCAATACAATAAGGTACTACTGTGAACAAAAAGTAAGGAGAATTTTCAATTTAAACTTCGCGGGCCCAACATTTCTGGCTAGTTCTTTTTTTTCTTAAGTTGGCAGGACTGTTAATAACATCTGGGCCAAATTTCATGTCAATGTCATTATCAGTAATATATTTACGCTTGTGTTTACCAAACGACCAAGAGTGCATTTTTCAATTTTTACAACGCCTGTTTTAATTGAGCAAAGAATTGTCATTAAATTTTGTTTTGTGAATGGAAAAAATGGAATAAAAGTGCTGAAGAATTCTTACGGGGACCTAGCTCTACCAAAATCAACAACATATGATTGGTATAAATTGTTCAAAGAAGGTTGAGAACGTGTTAAAGACGACGAGCGCCCTGATCAACCATCGACCTCTGGAGGGGATTACTTTGAAGGGTATGAAACTGATTTACAAGTATAAATAAAGAATATTCATTTTACAAAAGAAGATAAGACTTAACTTAAAGTACATAAAGATGGGGTACAGGGTAACTTGCAGTCGAGCATACTCGACTTCAGCGTTCTCTCTTGTTTCTGACTAAGTTTGATCCCCAAAAACAACATCTTTGACGTTTCCTTGGGAAAATAAATCGACCGATTGTAATTATATATTGCCTTTGGAATAAAGAAAAACAATTTAAGTATATTAATTTTGGACATCATTTTCCAATCGTGTTTTATTTTATATTTTCTGTTTTTTATTCAATAGTAGATAGTTTTGATCTTTAAGCTTGAATCGAATTTACATTTCTAATTCAACAGCCAATCAAAAGTCAGTGAAAAGTAAAAAACATTTCGATTAATTCAAGACTTAGACTTATAAAAAATTAATTCGTATTTCGAAAGCTCTCACCCGTTGGCATGTTTTTAGTTTTGATTTTAAGGTGAAAGGTGCAGATAAAGTTATTTGCACCGTTTTTTTTGTTTTCTAATTTACTGGAAGAAAATGAACACGCTCTATTAAAATTTTTCCATAATTATGCAATAAATTAAACTTCTTAAAACTGTTTATTTTTTATTATTATTATTTTTATTTTTTTTTTTTTTTTGTAAAATAAAATAAAAAGAAATGTAAAATTTTTTAATTGGCACATCTTTTTTTAATTCTAAATTATTTAGCTGTCGCTAATAAAAATGTCAGAAACGTGAATGACTGCTCTTAATTTTTGCTTTAATATGTATTATGTATAAATTAAATAAAAAATAAAATAAATAAGTTTTTAAAAGCATTGCTTTTTAGAAATTCTTAATTTAAATATTTAAATTTTTTCGTTCATTTTCTTTTTTATTCGTTATTGAACTTTAAGAAGCGTCATCATTTGTGAACTATTTGCGTTGCGATGTACATAACATACAGACTTATGTATACATACGCGTACAATATGTAAGAACATATGTACGTCTTTTTTGTTGCTTTTTTATAGTTTCCATAGAGCTACGTATTTTTTTGCTGGCGTTATATAAGTGAATCGAAAAAAAAAAAAAAAAATAAAATAAAATAAACTTTTTAATATTCAACAGATTTTTAATATGTCTCCTCTGTTATACGATTTGAAAGCGTAAAGGTTATCACAGTTCCCATTCAATTTTGTCAAACAGCATTTTTCTAAAAAAAAATAAATTTAATCGTAGTGCTTTATGGTGTATTTATTTAAAATTATATTAGTTAAATATTTATGCATTCGTTAATTTAGTGCTTATATAACGATAAGGATACTGATAAGGATTAGACATTAAAAAAATTCAGCTACAATTGGTTTGGCTGATCAGAAAATTTCAATGAAGTAATCTCCTGCTTGACCTCCACATTTATATGATGCCGTTCAAAGAAAAACAAGAAAAAACGGTAAAACCGAAGCTTAAATACCCGTTACGCGAATCTTTAAATAGCTTATGTGTGATCAAAGAGATAAAAGTTCGAGCTGGGATGGGTGGAGATCAATGCTCTGATACAACTCTATAGTATACTATACAGAATTTTGGTAACAAATTTTAAGCTAAAAATACAGATATGTATGACAATAATTTTTCTTGAAAATATTAGACAATGAGAGGTAAGTTTGTATAATAACCATTATCATACAAAGCATTGAAAATGGGCGGTAATTTTGTATGAGGTATATCTTATAGTGGCTCGATCAAAAACGGGCGTGGCACTTTCACTTTTGAACTTAACCTACTCGTAGCCGAGAAAAGCTTAAGTTTAAAATTTCAGATAAATATCTTTGAAACTAAGCAAATGAATCGCAAAACGGCCAACAGACAGGTGGACTGACAGACAGACAAACAGACAGACATACGGACATGGATAGATCAAATCGTCTCATAGGGCTGATCCAGAATAAATATACTTTATGGGTTCTACGACATCTCCTTTAGTGCTTTACAAACTTTCCGACGAACGTTCACACTATGTGTAATAGTTATAAAAAAGTGACAAAAAATATTATTTTAGGTTCAAATTACTTTGGATAATTAAAAGCTAATGCCGAGTTAGATGAAATCATTGAAGACGCCTAATTCCTGCTTTAACAGAAGAGAGCTGAAGCTAACGGTTTTACATCTTCACGGAGTCGGTCATTGTATGTCAACTTGAACTATGACGATTGATTCCACAAAACACAATTGGCGCATCCACATTATTACTGATGACCGTATTACGCACGAACCATGGCATAGCTGATATATATTACTATACTATAGCGCAAAGTTTTTTTTATGCATTATTTGTATTTGTTAAAAATGTGTTTTCGACGCAGCTCTATTTCATATTTCTTTCGATGACACAATTCTAATTTTGTAGATTAAAATCTTGTTAATTGTTATGAAGTAACTATTTCAATTTCTTTAGCATATCGCGAAATGTTTCAACTATCATGCATATTTTGAATGATTGCGCGCAGTAAGCTGTTTCATTAATGACATTCTCAAATATTTGACGAAGTTGAACTGAGGGATACATGCATTGTTAAGACTGACAGCATGACACTCTTTTTCAATGTTGACGTGCAGTTCACGGACTTCGATCTGTACCTTTTAATATTCCAACGATTAGCTCATCGATAAAATAGGACTACATAATCTTGTAGATAAAACTAGTATCCACTACTTTACATGTATTTTTCCAAAAATGGTCTCCAATTTTTCTTAAGAACCATGTAGGAGATAGTTATTATTAAAAATCTTAAGAATGGATTAATTTATATAGCTTAACTTTAAAAATTATTGCGTTTTTATTTTGACGCAAAATAAATACTTCTTTTCAACAGAAAAAAAAAATACGTTTATTTATATAAGGGTACTCCCGTATATACCAAAAAAAAAAAAAAAAATTATTTTGCGTTCCCATCTCAACGAATTTTAAACTGAAGATTTGGCTTGATATTTGAAGCCTTTAGTTTTATAAATGGCACATTGATTTTAACATACAAAGTTCAAAGGTCATAGAAAAGCTTAAGTTTAAAATTTCAGCCCAAATATCTTTACATCTTGATCGAATAAATCGCGCAGCATCAAATAGACAAACGTACATAGCTAGATCGACTCATCTCCTTCAAGCTGATCAAGAATATATATACTTTATAGGGTCCAAGATGTCTCCTTAAGTGCGTTACAAACTTTCCGCTAAACTGAATTTTCCTGTTTTACACTATGTGTGACAGGTATAAAAAAATTGGGACATTTTTCATTTTTCCAAAAAACCTTTAAAAAAAATACAATTTTTTCTGTGTTTCAAAACTTGGTACACAAAAACATTTTCACAAATAGCTTATCGTCGTTTAGAGGAAGAAAATAACTTCCAACCCATTTAGAGCTTTATAAATTTAATTTTGAGATTTTTAATAATAACGGAAAAACAGTTCTCATAATATGTTTTTTGACGATATCTTATAAATACGATTTTGCAAATATTCGTAAACTAGTGTAATCTGATACAGCAATAGGGCTTCTAAAGAGTGCGTAGCAAGCAAAATGTGGTTACCATCCGGTTTTGTCATGTCTGCAGTAAATAGAGTGTTTAGAGTTGGGCTCAGCACGCTGCCTTGTTGTACTCCAGAACGCATTGGTCATATCTTCGAAAGTAAGCCTTTTTCAAATACAAATGATTTTGGACCGAAGAAATACGCCATTCGTAAATGAGCTCTGCTTTTGTGTGCCATATTGGTATCTGAACCCAAAATGGAAATCAGAAATTTCGAATTAAGCGAATTGACCAGAGTGCAATATACAACTGTTTTAACAAAGTGACAATGCCCTATTCACCATTCTTGTATAGGGTATAATAAATTTTCGTAACTGTCGGCAACATATTTATGTTTATGTTGGATATTTTATTCAACAAACAAAATATACTCGTATGTATCATCGTAAATTTCGTCATTTTTTTTTTAAATTTAAATAAAATGCTTTTATTCCATTATATTCGGCCTTTCAAATCAAAAAAAAAAAAATCAAATAATGACAAAATATAAAATGTATGCATGTATTAGATAGATACATAACATATAATCAAATATAATTCATTTGGAATCTGTAAAAACCAATTTTAAAGTTTTTAGTAACTGCAAAAGTTAAAACGTGTCTTTTACAAAAGATACTTTTTTTTTTTAAATTTATACTCTTATGTGTCTTTTGTATGTGTATTTCGGCATTTAATATATTCGATTATTTTAAGTTGACCTGGTAAAATTTTATACATATATATTTTTTATTATGTTTTCTATAAAATCAAATGGTTTTAATTTTATTCATAATCAAGGCAAGTTAGAAATATTTAGAATCGTCTAAGAATTCTGCTCACATGATTCGGCTATGTAGTAAAAAAAAACCTACTCAGTATTATTCTTATAAATATATTTTTCTACGTTTTGAATATAATTTTATTTTCTGTTAATATTTCGAAATGTCACTAATAATGCCATAAATTAACTAAATTCATTGCTATTGCTAAATCTTTTTTCCGTACGCAAATAAATATCTTAAAAAAACATTAAAAAAAAAAAATCCGGAAAGGCAACCAAAAACACAAAATGTTTCTTAGAACATAAAAAAAATATCTTTCATATCTTTTATTTTAAATTATTTAAAGAATTTTCAATCTGAAACGTCAACGTCGTGTCGCACTGTGTGGAAAGTTGCCACGGAAAATGGAAATTGTCGTTCGGATCTTTCATCAGCGACATCGAACAAAGATAACGGCTAACAGCATAAAAAAGCAGCAAACTTTCCCTTTCTCTTTTCGCACCTTGAATATCATCAACAGAAACTACAACATCATTCTACACCTACACGTCTAAGGGGATCCCACTCATTTACTCAGGAGAATATGTCTAGATCTTTTAATTTCTTTCTTTCATTCTTTTTTTTTTTCTTCATAATGCTGAAACGAAGCAATTTTCTGTTTTATACCCACTGGGTGAAAGCGTATATTGAGTTTGTATAAATGTTTGTGACATAAAGAAAAAATCATTGATGATGTTTTATTGTTCGTTTGGAATTCTGACTTTAAGTGTTTAACTTAACACAATTTATTGAAGAAGTTGGTCCGCGCAATCTTATATAAAAGTAATTTGTTGATTTCCTTTAATAGAGGGTATATACTAGTCGGACACATTAATTTCTAGTGTTCTTTTTGTTTTCGGCTTGCCTCATCTCTTAAATGAAATTACTGTTGATGGGTTCTAAAATTACCGTGTTGTTCACATTTTGGAATAATTTAAAATAAAGCCGTCAAATCTTTAGAACGCGACTCACTCCATGTGCTTTAAATTTTATTTGGAAAATTCTTTTTTAAAATATGTATGTATGTCTGTCTGTATGATTATTGCTGGCGCATTTTCGCTGGTTTTTGTCGTTGTGGTATTTTGCCGCCATTTGAATACATAAATAGTCAGTGTCGAATCTGGGCCAAAATAAGATGTTCTGATTCGATAAACATTTTTTTAATCGTTTAAAAAGTTAATGGGTAGCACTAGCTTAATTAAAGTTTTTAACAAATATTTTTAAAGCTCTAAATCTTGTCTTTAGAATTCATTTTTTATTTTTATAAAATGATCTTCGGGAAAAAAAATATTATATAACGTTTTCAAAAACAAATATTATTTTATTGGCACCCAGATTTTGCGCCCTGAGCAAGATTCGTGTCCACGACAATGTACAAACATAGGTCTATTGGCGATAATGAAATGTGTATTTAAAATTTATTTATTGAAAAAAAAAAATGTTTTTTGTTTGAGACGGAAAATGATTCAAGCCTTTGACTTGGCTTATCTTGAAAATTTTGATCGCTAGAGAGAAAAGTGAATTTTCTATCATATCATATAGCAGATGAACGTAAGGTGATAGAAATCTCGAACTAGGCTCAAATTGAAGATTTAACCTTCAAATTCGCAACCCTGCTCGTCTAATGGAAGGTTCAATCTTTAATTTAAGCCTAGTTCGGTAGTACCCCCCAACTTAGAGTGGGCGTGGCATTCCAATTTTAACATAGAAACTACCTAGGACCGAGAAAAGCTTAAGATTCGAGTTTCAGCTCACTGTGAAGTTCGCAGCGGCAGGCCCTCCGATGCGGTTACAGAGGACAATGTCCAAAAAATACATGATATGGTGTTGGCTGACCTGAAAGTGTAGGTGCGTAAGCTGGCAGATGCCACAAAGATTAGTACTGAGCGCACACGTCATATTTTGGGCGAGATTCTGCATATGAAAAAGTTATTTTACCGCTGGGTGCCGCGCATGCTCACTCCGGACCAAAATCACAAACGCACAAGAGCATCGCAACTGATTTGGTTCCTCGGACTATTATTTTTTCCCAAATCCAAAAGTTGAGTCATCAATAAAAAATTCAGCTCACGCGAGAAAATCGTCGACCCCGCGGAGGAGAATATTTTGTAGACATTCTGGAAAATTACTTTTCGGACGGGATTAAGAAGTTGGAAAATAGCTGAAATAAGTGTATCGAGCGAAAAGAGGACTTCATACAATAAAATAAAAAACATTTAAAATTTTTTTTTTTTCATTCCCAAGAAGGTTACTTTTCGCCCCACTTAGTGTACCCCTTTATCATGGGTATAAAAAAAGTTATACTAAATTCATGATTGATTCCGGGTTTGCTCGACTTTACTTTTGTAACGGAATGTTAAAGCTTAGGCTCATCTGCTATATAAGATCGAAAACAGTCAAAAACGGTGTTGTTTGAGTTTTTAAACCCAGTATTCTTAAAATCTCAACGTGATGTAAAATTCTTAAGACTACATTCGTATTAGCGATTAAAAATCTATATGATAAGCCTAGTCTGATGCTTAAATAAAAATACGGTAATTTATTGTCGTCCTGTAATAGTGATTGTAGAATGTATTAATTTTAAGCATAATAAAACGTTAAACTATAGAAATCTTTTACATCAACATTTTTGTCATTGGAATTGCTGACAGCTACTCTTAACATACAATAGACCAAAAAAAAAAAAATTAACTTAACTTAAAATAAAATAAACTTTGTACAGACGAGCGACATATGTAAATATACAAACATAAGTATGTATGTATTTCGATTTATAATTAAATAAAAGTACAAAGAAATGTCAAAAACATGTTTCCATAAGCAAATACAAATAATTTCAGTTAAAAAATTTCCAACTGTTTCAATAAAAAAACATTTCATATATAAAAAAAAGGAAGAGAATCGATAAATGGAGACTACTAACTCAGCTGTTTTAAAATTTTCTCAATTGTTTCAAAGAAAAGTAAATTTAATATTTGTTTAAAAGTTTTTTTTTTTTTTTTACCACCAATTTTTTTTTTTTCGTCAACGCTTGTGTCATTGCAGACAATGGAATTGGATGTGTTCTAATACTTATGCATACTATATAAAAATCTATATACATAAAATATCTATATGTACATATTTAAGTGTAGATATGTACATAGTGTCGCTCTTGACAATAAAATAAAAGTGAACGTTTTTTCTATGTTTTCAACTAGGAATTCATCATTAATGATTGAAACATTCTATATGACGTGACGAGCTAAAATTAATGTCCTCATATTTATCATCAACTAACGCACACAATTCAATGTAGATGATGTAAATTATTGTACATTAGATAGAAATTTTGGGTGTTTGGTAATAGTCGAAACATAAATACCCTTTATTTATACAATTCATAGTTTGTTTTTATTGTGACTTTGCGTATTTGAAAACAAAAACTTTTTGTAGATTTTATGGATAAGACTGTTTTTCAGTTTTTTATATTTTCGTCAAAGTCATCTTTCAAGTGTCATAAACTTGTACTAAATTTGTATTTAAAATTTTTGCTTCGAGATATTTGTAAATGGTAGAACAAAAATGACACTCAACGAATGTGTGTCAAGTATTCTTTTCGTTAGGTGATGATGTGATGATTGTAAATGATCACTTAAAATATGTGTATCCTTTCCTGGTATATTTGTTTCTTAAAAACTCAACTGTTTTCAGATAATGGAATTGTCAAATACACAATAATATACGATACTTGTATATACAGAATACAGTATAATCAAACATTTCACTTAAGTCAATCGAATATGAAATTGTAGGCGTGGCACTAAATTTAAATTTAATTGATTTTAGCAAGCATCTAGCACACAATATGTTTATACATACAATATACAATATATATTCCTATATTTATAAATGTTTGCACTTGTTGAACAATACAGAAAATCCGTCTGCTTACTTATCAGTGCGAAAGCGTAAGCAGATTTGACAACTGTCAAACGATATGGCGTTCAGGCTTTGCATGCTAATGGGCAAAAGTATGTATCTTGTAGATACAAATATATCCAGCAGTATATATACTCGTACGTATTATGTACAAAAATACATACATAGATAAAGTTATGGCATGGACGGATGTATGTATGGTTGAATAAAATGTGCATTAATGCAAATGCATAATAGTAATAAAAATAAAAACATGATTGAGTGAAGTTGATCTGAGACAAAGTGTAAGTGCTAACCGCAAGAGTATTTTGTGTTAAGTTAAATATATTTGTGCATTTTTTGTTATCTTATTATTATTTGATCTTTAATTTTCAAAGCCTGAACCTGAGATAATCGAAACGTCTTCCTTGTCTGTTCGTTCTCAGTTGGTAATTTGACACCTTCCTCTGCTTTCGAGTTGTTCTCGCGTCTCGGGAGCTCTCTCGTGTTTTCTGTACATCGATAGATCTTTGCAAGCATATAATACATATGTATACTCGTACCTATATATGTGTACATACACATGTGTCTTCTGAAATTCACATTCTTTAGTATACTTACATACTATGTATAGTATATCCATACCATTGAAATGATGCCTAGGCCATGCTTGAGCTGTAGTTGTGTGTCGAGGTCATTGTATCCTGCCGCTGTTCACTGATCCGTAAATTAAACTATCAATAGATCTAGCGATAAAGCGGAGCAGACGGAGCAGACAAAACGAAAAGTTTGTCTAGATATAAAAATTAAAAAAGCAAGATACGACGATACTCATGCGTAAAATGCAACTATCGACATTTAATTTACGATTTTTTTTCTTTATCGTTTGATGTTTAGTTTTATTTTTTTTTTTTTATTTAATATCTTCTGTTTCTGAATTTTTAATTTTCTGTATTTAAATTTTTAATTTTGAGCGTTCCCTGCTTAGCATGAAATTTTTTGAAAGCTATTTGAGTGTATCTACATATTTTTTAAGCTGTTTAATGTGACATACATACATATACACATGCATAAATTTGTATAAAGGCAATTCAGTCTTCAGATTATCGTTTTTTATTTGTCTGCTGGGATAATTAAAATTTATTGCCAATGCGCGAGCAAGTGGCGAAGACTTGTATTTGTTTCGTAGTACCTGCTTCTTAGTTTCCATTGGTCTTTTACAGTAAAATGGTCTAAATCGATTTAAATGAAATGGAATTTTTTATTAACTCTGATTTGGTTTCTAAAGAAACCAAACTGTTGCTTTAACGGGTTTACTTTTGAAATTGTACACGAATACAGTGACATATTATTAAAAAAACCAGATTTTAATGTTATTTAAATTTTATCTTCCTAATTTCTGACGTGATCTGTTCAGCGGAGTAGTTTAAAAGTCGGTCAAATATTACCTCTTATTTCACCTTGCTGTATAAAATAATAAAATCATGCATATTAGTTAAGAACGAACAAAATAACAATATTGAATTCATTAAATTATATTGTATGTATTTAGTCTTATTTTCGTTTATAAACTGTGGTGTGGTACACTCTTTGAAACAATCGATTCGGCTATACCTATCGTTTAGCAAAAGTCTTTCTTACCTTTGATGTAAGCTGTTTTAAGTTTTGTATGGAATGTATTTAATGTTTGATTTCACCAAAGTCAAGTATTTTCGTTATTTTATTCCTGTCACACATAGTATGAAAGGGTATATTCTGTCTGTCAGAAATTTTGTAAGGCACTAGAGGAGACGTCGAAGACCACATAAAGTATATATATTCTTCAAAGAAGTCACGCCCATTTTTAGGCATAGCCCCACACAAACTTATCGAAATTTTTCTGAATATCTGTATTTTTATTGTGTCTAAACTTGAGTTCACCCATTGACCCCCCTCCCATCCCATCTCGAAGTTCTATCTTAGCCACTTATGATAACACATAAACTATTTATAAATGCATATGTGTGACGGGTATTTAGGCTTCGGTGCCACTGAAGTTTTCGTTGTTCGTTGTTTTTATTAAAAATGGTTTATTTATGAACCGATTTGTGTCAAATTCAGTAAAAATAATAATTTAAGTATTCGTATGAAAAATTGTTATTTATGAAGCAATTTATTTCCAATATCTTCAAAATACTTATTGTTGCAACCTATGATCATATTAGGACACATGACTTAAGTTATAGCACATATGCCATTTACAAACTGAACGCACATATTCATTCAAGAAAAGATAGTCTAATCATCTAATAATCATGTGACGGGTATTTAAGCATCGGTTCATCCGAAGTTAACGTTTTTCCTTGTATTTATTTTTTTTATAAAATGTCAGGCTCTCTTCAATTCCTGCAGAAAAAAAAAATAATAAAAAATCGAATTCGAATTCGAAGCAACAATCAAATAATTTGTCCTAAATAAGTCATGTTTACAAATTAGCGCAGAAACCATTGTTTAACCGATGTTTTGCAAAATTTGTTTGTATTCGGTATTTTTATACCCGCCACACATAGTGTGAAGGGTATATTCAGTTTATCGGAATGTTTGTAACGCATTAAAGGATGCATCGGAGACCCCATAAAGTATATATATTCTTGATCAGCACCCATTTACCGCCCATTTTCCAATTTTTGAATGAAAATTGGCATTATTTAAAAACTTATTTAGTCCAAATTCGTTAAAAACACTTCTTATATCAAACAATTCCAAAACCAAGATGCCTCGCCCATTTTTACGTTTAGCCCCCATATAAACTCACGGATTATTTTTGAACTTTTGTATGAAAAATAAATTATTTTCGTCTATATAGTTATAAATGTGATCACACATAAACTATTCAAAGATTCGGGTGGCGGGTATTTATGCTTCGGTTCCACCGATGTTAACGTTTTTCCTTGTTTCCCTTCAGATTGACATCGATACACCGTTCTATAGGTTTTCGGTTGTCTCTTGTGCCATCTTTTATTTATGAACTTAGCTTGGTCTCCTTTTACTCTCTTTTATTGTCGATCTTTTATCCATTTTTAGCTTAAAGTGCTTTGTCTGTGTGGTGTTCGTATGAAGGTAATTTGTGAGTGTGTGTGTAAATTTATACATATTTATAACAATATTATACCTTTGATTCTTCAATCAATTTATATTTAACGTTTTTTTTTTTTTTAAATATGTCAATTTTTTATACCCTGTATCCGAAGGTTACAATTTCAAAAATGCATAAGATAAAACTGATTTTAGGAAAAAAAAAACCCATATAATTGTATAATAATTTTGACATTTTGTATGAAAAACACAACAATATTTTTGAATATGGTTCACATAGACGCACTGTGATGTAAAGCCCCAATAAAAAGTTAATGCAAGATTTTGAATTTTTATGAAAAAGTTTGTTAAGATATTACCTATTTGTAGGGAACAGGGTATATTGTAGTCGGGTGTACTCAACTACAGCACTCTTTCTTGTTAATTTTTAGAATATTTTTTATACCTGTCACAAATAGTGTGAAACAGACCTGTATATTCAGTTGTCGGAAAGGTTGTAACGCATTAAAGGAGGCATCGTAGACCATATAAGGTACATATATATATTCTTGGTCACCTCGCCGAAACGAATCGATCTAGCCATTCCCTACTGTTTGTCTGTCCGTCTGCCAGTTTTAAAGATATTAGGCTGAAATTTTAAACTTAAGCTTTTCTATCGTTGAGATCGAACCGCAAGTTTCTAAAATTTTAAGAACGTTTTTTATTTCTTTAGTATTTTAAGTTAGTATTTTAAGTTAAAATTTGATATAAATTCTGAACCTGAACCACCGGTACCAAGGAAGTTAAAGTTTTTCCTTTTTTTTAGTATTTATTTGAAAACCTGTTTTACAAACTGTGGAATGTGAAATGAAATTAATAATAATTTTTTTTTACAATATTATTAATTTTTTATCTACTCACTTGATGACTATTCAAAACAATATGTTTTAGTTTTAAATAAATACATAGTTTTTAAAAATTATCTATTACGATTGAGAAAAATGTGTTTGAAAACTACAAAAAACTGTGTTTTTGACAGCAGATGAAGTTGAGGTGATAGAAATACCGCATTTGGCTTAAATTGAAGCTTGAACATTCAGTTCAATTGTCATTTTTTGTCGATTTGTGTTATTTATGTCAACTTTTACTAGAAGCATATGAAGATTTTCCAGTTATTTCTACACGTTTGAGGTTTTAGAGCAGCCCAAAAATATCCAATGCCCATTTTTTATAATATCAATGTACGAGTATGTAGCTTGTTATTTATGTTAATTATATTGTTATTTCTTCTAACAGGATTGCCCTTAAGGCATATTTAAATTTTTGGGTTTAGTATCTTTGGCTGTTTTATAGGGGTTCGTCCGATCTAAAATGGTTGTACGTTTAAATTCTATCGTATGCATATGGATTCGTGTACGAGTTTCAACGTTTCTTGTAGAGCTAGATTTGCTTCTATTACTAGATTCGTGCATACGTGACACACAGCTCCTCTGCAAACTTTTAATAATAACTGAAGGCATGACGTTTAATAAATACGTACTTAAATTTTATCACTTCAAATTTCCCGTTAATTTGTTTTCTCATTTACTCCAGTTGTTACTTAAACCTGTTTTTCATAAAAATAGTTCATATCTCAGTTGGAGCTGTGTGCGATTTGCTGTAGGATAGATACATATATATTTGTATTGCGGTTAGGTTGGGTGCGGTTAACAAGGTATGCATCTGCGGACTATCCTCAAAAATAAAATATACATATTTTGCTAAACGCACAACGGTCTCTATAGTATATCTCCATTTGCATAAGAATATTTTTGGGTAATATTTGGAACATTTGAAGTTATAATTTCTTAATGACTTTGACAACGAAAGAATTGATAATATCAAATCTAAAACTCCTGAAAGTAAGCATTCAACAGAGGAAGAAAAAACTATTGCACCCATCACATATCACTGTTTCTAATCATTATAGACAAAAACGGATTATGATTGGGAGGTCAGAAAACCAAACTCTCATAAAACTTACCGCATTCCGATATTCATTCCAGTTCTAGCACATCTATCAATACATCAATTTCCAAATTATAGTTTTCCAAACATCTGAGGAGAACATATTAATTTCAAAGCTGTTTGACTGAAAAAGACACTATTTTTTCTCATGTTTCATTGTAAAAAATTTATTACTTCTGTATATTGTTGTTGGTACCCAGCGTGTGTGTATTTTAGCTTTAATAAAACAATTTTACCCCCCTGGCGACGATTGAACCTTACTATGTGGTAGCTAATTTTGGACGAAGATACTTACAAGCAAAGTATAGTTAGTTCGATAATGATCATGCAAAAAAAAAAAAAAAAAAAAAACGAAAAAAAAAAAAAATTGCATTAGCCAATAAATAAAATGTTTAATTAATGCATAAAAATATGTGAAAATTTTATTTGATGTCAAAAAAATTGACTGAGTAGCTTTTCTTGGTGAAGGCGGACAATGTTGAATTCTTTTTGATAGATTAACTTTTAAAACAGTAAACGTTTTATGCAGCCGCCGGTGTTTTCGTTCTATACTTATATTTCCATCACTACATCGTATAAAACAGTCGCTTTCTCTGTCCTTATATCCCTATGTGCGAGGTGTGTTCAAACATTATTGCGATTTTTGAATTTTCGCGGGTTACGTATACTCGAATTTCAATTTTTTTGTGGCGTTATGTTGGTACTCATGTCTCTCACTTATGCCGACAAGCTCGGCCATTTTGAATGTTCACTTAATTGTTGACAGCTGCTTTGCTTGCACGTGTTTTGGATCGTCTTCGATTTTTACCTATTCAAAAAAATGGATCAAAGAAGCTGTATCACATTTTTTTTGTTTTTTTCTGAATGGAATAAATGGAATAAAAATGTTGAAGAAGGTTAATGGGGACCGAGCTCTACCAAAATCAACAACATTTGATTGGTATAAATTGTTGAAAGAAGGTTGCGAACGTTTCGAAGACGAAGAGCTCCCTGATCAACCATCGACCTCAACGGACGATGATCACATCCAAAAAAGTAAAAGAATTAGTGCTTGCACACCGTCGATTAACTATGAGAGACATTGCTGATGAAATTGGCGTATCGAAAGGAACAATTAATACAATTTTGAAGGATGTTTTGGGCCTCAAACGTGTCAAGTCTCGGTTGGTACCAAAAATGATGATTTTTTTAAAAACAGTACTGATTTTTCGTGACTTTTTTGCCAAAAATCCAACCAATATCGTTCCGCAACCACCGTATTCGCTTGATTTGGCACCGTGTGACTTCTGGCTATTCCCAAAACTCAAGAGATCACTCCGGGGAACGCGTTTCGAGTCGATTGAGAAGATAAAAGCTAAATCGAAGAAGGCGCTGATGGCTATACCGGAAAGGGACTATTTGGCATGTTTCGATGATTGGAATAAACGTTGGCATAGGTGTATTTTATCGGGAGGGGATTACTTTAAAGGGGACCAAATAGATATTCATGAATAAATAAATAATTAAAAAAAAAAAAAAAACAAAATATGCGATACTTTTTGAACACACTTCGTATGCTTAAATCTTTTAAAACTACGCATCGGATTTTGATGCGTGATAGAGTGATTGAAGAGGAAGGTTTATATTTATAATAATAATAATAATTTTTAGCTGGGACCCATAGGTGAAACCAAAATAGATTTATTGACCAATTTTTTTTGTTTTTTTTTGATTTCAGTTGAGCACTAAGACGGTATTTTGAAAATTTTTACCCGGGGCCTAATGGGGGCCTTGAAACCAGAAAAAGACATATCTTTGCATTCAATACACATAGAGACTTGAATCAGGGCGCATATACAGATGATTATTTTCGTTGTGTTCAAGGGATTTCTGAAATTTGCACCTGAGACCCATTGGTTAACCCACAATAGATTTTTTGATCAATTTTTTTATCTTTAGATTTCAGGTAAGCGCTAAGACGGTATTTTAGTCAATTTTGACCCGGTGCCTAATGGGGGCCGTAAAGCATGAAAAGTCATATCTTTTGATTGAATATACGTAGAGACTTGAAGCTAGGCGCATTTGCAAGATGGTTAGAAAATATGTTAAGCGTCTTCAAGGGATTTCCGAAATTTGGACCTGGGACCCATATGTGGTTCCAAAATAGATTTTTGACCAATTTATATTTAAACGACAAGTAGAAGCAAAAAAAAAAAAAAACGCATTGCAAAGCTGCGGGTATACGCTATACGAGTACATATATTTTAAAATATTTAAATACTAAAGTATTAAGTTTTTACTTCTTGAATAAAAATCTTATTAATTTAGGCTTTATACAAGTATGATTCTCTCGACAAAAGAGCGTTTAAACTGCTGTGAATCTGCAACAATAAAGAAAAACCTATGTAAGTAGTAGTATGTCCATACTACATACTATTCTTGTGTGAGTATCTACCATACAATATGTGTATATGTGGATATTAGCATGCGTCAGTTGACCAGATATCCAACTCAAAAACCTGGTTCAGCCAGATCAGGCATGCATTCAATGAACAGCAGCAATCTTACGTTGAACAGCGGAACGGACAGACGTAACGCGTTATTCACCTGTTCGTTTGTGTTTGTTTGTCTTGCCTATGCTTAACTTGGTTTGGTTTGGTTTTCAAGTGCTTTGGTTTGCTTATAAAATTATGCTCTTTTTTTGGTTTTATTTTTTTTTACCTTAAAGTTGAACGGGTATTATCAGTTTATCGAAAAGTTTGCATCCCATACAAAAATTGTGGTTGCATTTTATATACTTGTTTGTTTAATTTTTCTCAAATTATTGCTCCGTTTAAAAATATTTTTAGAAGAACCAGATCGGTTTATGTACCAGTTTCATATAGATTTTTTTTTAATGTTACATAAAGTTTTTTTAAAGATTTTTTTTTTAATGCGTATTAAAACTTAGGTTTTACCAAAGTTAATGTGTCTGCTTTTTTCCTTTTTCTTTTAATCTTTACAGCGTTTTTGTCAAGCATCCAGTGAAGAACTCGACTCAAGTCAAGTGGCTTGCTCCTCTCCGATCCGTTCGATTTTATGCCAAAAATGCGCGTGTTAAGACTAAAAACTTGTTTCGATTATGAAAATTTCAAGCATTAATAACTTTGTTGTTGTTGTTATTTTTACTTTAGTTACTTTTTGCAGGACAAGCTTTTGTGCAAAGCTATTATACATTTCAGAGAAATAGCGACGTCTAAGGCAACGCCTCGATTTGATCGTTGCTCGCTTCGGCTTGGCTATAAATAAAATTATAGAGATGCTAAAACGGGGGGGGAGACCTAAGCGTTCGTGTTAACTAAAAACAGTAGCTTTTCTTATTAATATTTTATACACTATACTTATTTACGTATAAAGCATATTATTTTTACAAAGTTGTTTGTAACATTCCATGAATAATTAGGCATTCGCAACCAAATAAAATACACTTAGTTTTTGATCAACACTATATTCTATTAACAATTTTTAAATTAAATCAAAGAATTACAAAAGTTTGATTAGCTTAATGTGACATATCGCTTTGGCCAAGACTATCCGAGCGCGATCATCGCAAATAATGTTAATTAAATATCTTACTCGGACAGACATTCATCAAATTTGTCACATAACTTCGTTTAGCGGAATATTTATTTAATTTAATATAATATTTTTAAACTATCTTTGATAAACTTTTGAAGAAATATATATCTATCTATATATAATTCGCAATGCAATGCAAGGTGTAATATAGTCGATCACTTTCATAATAGCTCTTACCTGTTTTTTTTTATTTATTTATTATAAACCAAGTTTAGTATCAACAACTTGTGTTTGGCGCTAATGCGGGTTCAAAAGTCTGAGGCAACAATTATTAAAACAGCATATTTTAATGACTATGAATTGTTGTAGTTGTTGGTGTTTTTTTTTTTTTTTTTTTTTTGATTTTGCAAACGCTTAGTATTAAGGTTCATTGCAATCTCTATGCAAATTAAAAAAAAAAAAAAATTTACATATATTTTATAGAGTTTTGCTGATTTTACTATATATTTTTTTTGTGCATTTTTTAGTTAGGGGGCGTTAAAATATTTAATGAAGGATTTGTGCCATTATATTATACAAGTTTCTAAAATTTATCTTAAACAATAATTGCTGGTTTATCAGAAAAAAATTTGCCCATTTTCAAAAATCAGTTTTGTGATTTAATTGAAAAGGCTCTTTCATTGGGTTGATTTTTAAGATGTGTTCCGTGTTCTATCTTGCTTTCAATTAATTATTTAATTTGTTTTTATTTAAACGTAAATTATAATATTATTTTGTTTTTTTTTTTTAAATAAATTAAAGACACGCGCCGAACCAGATGAACTAACTTGATTATATAATACATTCCGATCATTTATCTGGATGCTTACTAGTATACGCGTATCTGTGTTGTATGTGTTTTCTCGTTTTACATTATTACCAGTTTTGTGTCGCTGCAGAGATTTAACTGACATAAATTGTTTTTTTTATCATCTCTCGTTCTTAAAAGTACAAAATTTGAAACTGGTGAGAAGTATAGGGTTATGTTTTGAAAAACTCGTGACTTTGACTTGTCTTGGTGTTATATATAGTACATTGGGGTCTCCTTTATCGCTGCTACAACTCTTGATTATTCTACATCTCGAATATGCAATATCACTAAGCAATAAAATCTTTATTTTGGAATCTTATCTATCGATTTTTAATCGAAGCATTAAAATATTTGCCAAAGAGAGTGAACAATAATATACAATATAAAGAAGTATACTAACGCTCTTCAATAGATTATGAAAGCTAAATGTTATATACATAGTACAATGAAGTTATTTCATGCAACTTAAAATGGGTCAAAACAACCGGACTGGTTAGGTTAGGTTAAATTACATGCATAAGTGCGCGATATAGAAAATTAATATGCAGCTGAACTGCACGCTACATTTCAAAATGCGCTTCCATCCAACCACAATAATCAAAAGCTCTGAGTTTGAAAAAGTAAAATTTTGGTTATTCTTTTAGCCACGTACATAACTGATCCATGTTGGAATTGAAAAAAAAAAAATATACTCTAGTTGTGCCTCTAAATGAACGAAAATGAAATTTTAGAATTATTTATGTTTTTGAATACATATTACTTCTTAGGGGTAATTCTTTAATACTTCGGTAATACTCCATCAAAATCAATGATTACGGTATTATTTTGAATGAAAATTTTTGTACTTTGGTACAAAACGAGGAAGACGCGTAGGCAGTGCCATGCACGCCTAAAATAAAAATAGTTAATTTGTCACATTTCGGTAACAATTTAACAGATCATTTTGTAGTTTGTTACTATCGATGAGGAAAAAATTAATAAAACCCAAAGTAGGTAGTTGCACTGTCTTACTAACCGTGTGAACGATCATTTTAACAATTTTTATAGTTTGTTATGCAAAACGAGTACAAAATTCTGCAAGTTTTCGCCTGATCATTCGGTTTTTTTTTGTTACTGTGTTTAAGGCTATATATCACTTGAAAAAAAATAGGCTGCACCACACCCCACATAAGAAGACATTTCGTTTACATTCATTCGTCTAAACTATTACCGTACGGGCAAAAGTTAAAACCTGGATGGGGCACAAGCACAAATTTGAACCTAAGCAAGCATTTGCGCGTTTATAGGCTTTATAATACTACGATAAATTCACTCTATATAACACATTTCAAAAAGTAATTATTCACTTTGGTGTTCCCTAGCTTTACGTAATTTAAACTTAGTATATAAAAAATTTGATATAATTCCGCATTTAAAGAATGGCTACTAATTGTCAATTGCTTCTACACGGAAAAAATAATCTGGTAATATTGTTTTGAATCAAATTAATGCCTGGTTTACACGATCGTATAGTATATTTTGTGACTCATCTTATGTGTCACATATCGTCCAACTGTTAAAATCTTCTTACATTTATTTTTAGGTGTTCAGTTTACTGTAAAGTGATTTCCAATTTTAACGAAAATGCACTGAAAAGCTCAAAAAAATATTTCGAAGCGCTCTTAATTTATCATTTCTCTGATACATACTGTGTCACATAAAAGACACATGAACGTGTAAACCAGACATATAAGTCAGAATGTCATTGAAGTCGAAATGGCTTAAGTTAAGTAAAAAGTTCTGGATTAAAGTTCGAAATTTTCAATCTAGAAATTCATAATTTTAGCTATTTTTAAGCCAGAACATGCTTGATTTTAAGTAAGATATAAACTTAACTTATTTTAAGACAAAAAGGATTACTTTGTGTACAAAATGGGCTTATTTCTAGAATGCTGAAACATTTTATTACTTAAATTAGTTTGATTTGAAAACAGGTTTTTTTTTTTTTTAATAATAAAAGATTAAGTTATACATATAAACACATATGTGTATGTAAACATAAAAATATGTATATATTTTCTGAATTTCCTATCCAACTAATAAATTTTTTGAATGAACTTGTTGTGTATTATATGCCTAAAATACTGAACGAATCGTTATCTTTTCGAAGTACTCAAAACAAGAAATGTGTGGCTTAATAACAAAGATGCTGAGAGGAAAAATTTGGTTTCGTTCTCAGATTTAATAAATTTGAATTATTTTATACTCATTTTGATTTAATTTTGGCTTTTTTTAAGAATATCCGCACTTAAAATCGAGATCCCCAATTTGACTTGATAAATAACACTCACTACAAAGCAAACTTAACGTTTTAAGTGTAATTTCGTACTTAAATCAAGAATGATTAACTTGAATTTAGCTACACATTTTTCTTTCTGTGTATACGTGAAAAATAAAACAAATATAAATATTTTTATATATTACATTCTAACACCAAAAGAGAATTAATTTCATTATTCAACAAATTCGACTAATATGTATCTGAAAAATGTTATGACAAAAAAAAAAAAATGAGTTAAAAGAAAATATCATTAATGCACAGTTAAAAGCCTTTGGGCGACAACGCACTTTGCCATCAACGTCTGCTTTTCTAGCCAACTATCTATCTACCATATGTATCTACTTTTCTGCGTACGAATGTATGTATGTATGCATGTATGTGTTGATATATCTTTTACGAGACGCCATTGAATCTAGCAAAGTTGTTAGCTTGTGTTGTCTTAACTGGCTAGTTATGTTCAACCTGTTTTCTGGTTACAGTTTTACCGGTGTCATTCTCCTTTACCGAATGGATGTTTCTCTGTCCCAAGTTAAGTTGTTCGTACTGCAGCGAGTTTGGGCTCTTTTGCCGGGTCGTCATCGTCTTAATCATTATGGAGCTCGTGTTATTAACGATCATTATGAAGTTTTAAGTTAAGTGGTCAATTAACATTTGCATGACTGAAATCGGAATTGGAAATTAGTGTTTAACTAATTTATGCATAAGCGTATGAGCAAACTCTATGTGAAGATGGTTTTAGACTGGTCTTGGTATTCTTTTTTGTCAGAGTTTAGTCTTAGTTGACTTTCTTGTGATCAGAAGACATTGGCACTTCAAATGCGCATTTCAAAGTACATAAATATGTATAATACTTTGGGTTTTTAAGCTTTCTAATTTGGTTTATATATTTTGGGTTGATTTCAAAAATTGATAAAAACCACTTTTCATTCTTAACAAAGAAGTAATAAAAATTCTTTCATTATTTCAGTAACTTCATATTAATTTATATCTAAATAATTTTAATATTAATATATAGAGAGCCATAATAAAAAAAAATGATCTGATTTCAAAACCTTCGATTACTTGGTACATAATTGCTTATGTAACTTTTTAAAAATTACTTCTCAGTCTGGTTTCATCATAAAATTCCATTATGCGATTTAAATCACCCACGGTCTCGCCAATTATACAAAATTCAAAGCAAACCAAATCATTTATGGTACTCGTATGTTCATAAATATCAAAATGACTTGCAATATTGTACATTTTTCTTTAATTTCTTAATTAATTTGTTGGACAATAACTGATATATTTCATAGTGTCGACTCTAACAAGTTTGTATGTAATAAGTTTGATATCATATTTCTAGTGAGATCGTGTCGTTTTTGTATGGTATCTGAATAATATTTTTTAAAAAAGTTTTGAAACTATCTACAAATAAAATAATTTAAAAAAAAAAATCATTCTTCATACGATGACAAAGTTGACACAAAAAGTTATTTAGACATATAGTAGATCCTGATTCCATACATCCATGCTTTACACTACCCAAACAATTTGAATGAAATCAATTCAAATAAATTGATTAGCTAAGTTTGTACATATTAACCATTTGAAGGTGTATCTCGTTATCGGCTGCGTTGTTATTGACGTTTTAGTATTTGGTCAATTAATATGCTTCACATTATTTAACTAACTTTAATACTCACTCAAGACTGATTATATTTTTCACGGTGTGTATTGTAATACAAGTATAAAGAGTTTATATTTATATTGCTTTATAACAAAAAAAAATATATGAAGCCAAACAATTTATCGCTTGACGACACCTTGGCATACGATCAAGTTTGAAAACTTTTCAACAATCAAGCGAATAATCCTCGATATATGTACTTATGAAAAGAAATAAATGAAATATATTAATTCTATATCAATGCATAACTGGCTATCATAACTATATAAGTGCTGCGTCATTCGAGGTACATATGTACATATTGTATACAAGTATAAAGCTGTTGTTTATTATTTATCAGTTTAAACATTCTATAAACGGTTTCAATTCGAACGGCAATGGAATGGTCAACTGATTAGCGCCTCTTTATAAATCATGATTTGATGGTAAATTTTCTTAAAAATTGTATAAAGCTGTCGAGGTTGGTTAATATGTTTTCCATATATGCTATACAAAATAATGACAAAGATGACAAAACTTTGAAAGAATGATAGTAGTAGCACCAATAAAGACAATAACTACAAGTTAACAACTCATATTAAATTATCAGAGTGAATTGAACACATGTGTATTGGAGCGCTCGATAGTACTACTTGTATAAATAGATTGGTTAGGAATTAAAATTATTTTTGGACTATTATGATAATCTAAATAATATTACTAAGTAGATAGATACTAAATATGTGTATATGTACATACGAGTATGTACACATAGAGTCTGTGCTTTCTGTTTAAATGAAAAAAAGAAAAAACTCGGAACAACCTTTGCAATTGTGTATTAGCAACGCTTGTAAGTTCATTAACAGGTGTTCGTTCGGGTTTTCTTGCATGTCGTCGTCAAACGACTTAAATGCATGAACGTCTACTACTTGGTATTTGGATGTAGAACTGGACAGGTTCCTCTTCTTTAACAACTTACTGATTTTTTGTCCACGTACTTTGAGCTCCGCAACTAATTTACAATTTCAATGCTGATTTTTTCGGTTCTTAAATTCATGATTAGATTAACAAGTAACGGTTGACAAAGAACAAATACTACCTACCATATATAAATAAGTTTCTATCCATGTGTACAATCGAAAGTACAATATAAACAGTTTATAGAGTTTGTAGGTATGTACAATATACATACATACTTACATACCATAAAAAGTATATAGTATAGTACATAGGTGAAGTATTTCAAAAGCATTGTAAAACGTTTATTAATTATTTGTGTTCATTGCAACTGGTTTAAAAATGTATGTGTAAACTTAATTTAGAGAGAAGATTGAAGGGTAATTGTGTAAAGATAAAATACTTAAATATTTTCTAGGCTTTAAACAGCTAAGTTAAGAAATAAACCGTTAAAATAAAACTCTATTAAGTGTCGAACAATTCGATAAAAAATATTCTGTTCATTTTAGAATGCATTTTTTATGAATGTCTTTCATTTTTTCAAACTAACTTTAAGACACTTAAAAATTTAAATGTAAAAATATATACATACTTATATATATGTAAGTATAAATAAATATGTATATACATATAAATTCGTTTGCTTAGTAAGCAATAGAAAGCAATGCTTACCTGTTTTGCTGCAGATTTCGAAACCGAGAAGTATTCAGTCATATGCCGAATAAATGTACGAACTGTGATCTTTAAGATCAGCTGTTAGGAAGATTAAGGTAGAATTTTATATTTTTTTCTTTCGCTTTATGTTTTTATTTTATTTTATTGTTTTTTTCTTGTTGGAAACATTTCCGATAGAATATATGATGTGTAAGGACACGGACGACATCTTTACCTGACAGTATTAGAGTTAGAAAATTGGAAATCTAATGCTGCCCGGTAAGATGTGAACAGATGTCCTTTTTTATTTTCGATTTTTTTATTTTTTTTATTTTTTAAATTCTTAATTAGAATTTTGTACAAAAGGAGCAGTGACGAACAAATGAATTACCGAGTGATTTTTTAAGCGTAGTCTTTTTTTATTCGAATAAAACACCGAAATTTTCAGCATATTTTCAAAATTTTTGTTGGAATCGATAAAATGGCCTTTGTCATTTACGTTTTAAAGATAACTTCATGTAAATGTTGTCCGCGGGTCCGTTTCAAATAATCCATTCGGAATGTAAAATTTTTTGACACTTTTTGAGCATTACGGCCTGTATTCCACGAATAACAAATGTAATGTTACCCTACATATTTTCATGGAGTTATTGTTAGACCCATTCACCAAAAATTAGACGTTGTGGTAAGTCATTCCGCTTCAATTTTTGCTGTAGTTGAATTTTATATGTTTTAAACCCAAATCGAAACATAAAATTTTCTATGTGGTTGAGTGACAAATGCCTTAAACAATCACCCTATACACACATACATTCATATCTTGAATTAAAAACGCGCGCGAGAAAAATGTCAATTATATTTAAATGAAATTATTTTATACGTACTACTTATGTATGCATGTACACATATTTATGTTATTTATTTATTTACTTATGTATACTTATGTTATACATACTTATTACATTTTATCGTTTTGCGACTATATCGGAAACGCGTACAACCATATTTTTTATGAAAAAAAAAAAAACTTAGATACTATAAATTTTGTTTTTTTTTTTTTTTCAATAAAAGTTTATGATACCAAGTTCAATTCTGTATTTAAACAAAGTAAAAAACTAACTAATGAGACGTTTCAGAGTAAAAGTTACAATTATTTCAAAGAAAAGATGAAGTATCTTTTACGAGTACTCCTTGAAGGCTCCTATGAGCCTCTTTGAATCTCGTCTCCTATGTAATATTTATTTATACATATGAACATTCATACATACATATTACTCAATATACTTTTAACTGTAACAATTATATTCCTTAAAGTGGCTAACAACATTTTATGTTCAATCATTTTTATTGTTGTAAATTGTGTCTTTGGTGGGCTTGGCTTTGCAGCAAATTAAATAAAGTAAATTAAGTATATGAATTTTATTTATGTTCCAAAACACTTTAATGTCTG
This sequence comes from Leucophenga varia, assembly GCA_018903435.1. Classification (NCBI taxonomy): domain Eukaryota; kingdom Metazoa; phylum Arthropoda; class Insecta; order Diptera; family Drosophilidae; genus Leucophenga; species Leucophenga varia. Next base: position 187,806 of record JAEIFJ010001264.1, on the reverse strand, counting down.
ATTGAGTGATTTTGTAAAGTAATATTTTGTGTATAGTTCGTTTTGAGAACGCCCCCTACATCGTCACATCTTGGGGAACTTGAAATATAATATGTATGAACACATGTATGGGATGGGACATGAAGTGTGAAAGCTCTTCGATTAATCAAATTGAAATTGAGCTGTTTTGAATATAAAAATTCGAATACTTATGAAATATATACTCTACGCCCGTAGATTGTTTTTTTTTTTTTTTTTTTTAAAAAAAAAAATATAACTTTTGGGATTTGTCAGATTGTAACTGGTTAATAGTTTGGCATATTAATCCAAAACAAAAATGTTTCTTTGTCTTAAAAACTTGAAAAGCAAAAGAAAAATTTGTAAAGTTTTTCAGAAATTATTTGACATTGCATTGGAGATATTTAATATAGTTTTTTTTTTTTTTTTTTTAATTACCTGCGGCATACCTAAATTATCTAAAATTGTAGTTAGCACATTTTTAGCTTTCGTTCAAAATCAATCAGACAAACAGATCACGCTTTTTTAATCTCTGTCATAAATCAATTTATGACACTCGATTTTCTCAGGATTTAAGAAATTATGCTGTGTAATTGATAATAATTAATAATATCAATAATTGGTACAAAAAAAGTCCTAAGTCATCAACTACGAAAACGGCACTTGTCAATTTGTCTCGAAATCATAAATGCCGGCGGCGTAACACACTTTTTCACAGTAGCTTTTTTTTTTTGTCGATTTTTCTGTTTGAAATGCGTAAAGCACATTTTTTAATCTAAAACTGGTTTGATTGAATCTGTTGCTTGATACTGCTTTAAAATTATTAACTTTAGTTTCTATTTATTTTTAATATTTTCGAATGTCAAATTTTTGTTAAGTTTTCGTGTAACTCGTGTAAAATGAATCACGACTTCAGTTAATGCCTTGAAAATTCAATATTATTATTATTTTTTTTTTTTATATTATTATTAATTTTTATTTGTAGTTTTCTTTTTTTTTTCTTTTTTATTTAATAACCCTTGCGTCCGTCGCCGAAAACGGAACACGATCAACTGTAACAGAAAACTAAATAAAATAATACAAATGCCGACGAACGTCAGCGCTGAACTGCTTCAAACTTTTCAACACAACTAAAAAATGAGCTTCAAACTAAAAACACGCGGCACTAGAGCGTGATAGCTATAGAAAATAATACGTAAGCTAGAATGTGACAGCTAGCAACTCAACACTTATTGAAGCAACAGCGCACAGTGGTCCCAATATACATATACAAAAAAAAAAAAAGCTGCATACAAATCCAAACCATATACCATAGATTATTGAGGTCGTTCTCTACGATTCTTATATCGTTATCTCCGAAAGTAAAATGGCGAATCCAGAGCAGACGTGGAACATTGAATTTAACATTCAAAGTATTCTTACCAGATAAAAACTTAAGTTTAAAATTTCAATATTAATTAATTTTATATATAACATCAGATCTAAATTATTGACATATTTGAAATAAATGATTTTTTGTTCTGCACAACAATATATTATTTGTATCAATCCAACTGGTATTATAAAATTATTAAATGTTTGTGACTCTTAACAGCTTGAATTTTTGTTCAACTTTTTTGAATTTATGACTTCTGTGCGCTGTTGCTTCTGTGAGTGGTGAGATGCTAGCTGTCACATTCTATCTCACGTATAGCTATCCTATCATAATCTAGTACACGTATTTTGGAACGAACATGAACATGTTGCACCGCGTGTTTTATGTTTGACGCGACGCGCTAAAAAAGTTTGAAGTAGTTTGTGGCGCATTTCCGTGTTTGTGTGACATACATTGTTATGTATATACATATATACACATTCCTGTACGTATGTATTTGTGTATGTTCAATTTATGTATGGGTGTATGGATTTCCGGTTAAATGAAATTTACCGTTAGAAGAACAGGATTGCGGTGAAACTAAAGTAAAATGGATAATTTTTTAACTTTTAAATATTAATTTCATTTAATATTTTTGTATAAAAATCTGTTTTTTTTTCCATAAGGTGTGCTCAGATCAGCTTTATATATATTTTATGTATGTATATTCACTCAAATTAAAAAGCAGCGTGTTTTATGATACGTCATACCTGTTTGGTAATTTTTATGTGTTTACTAAGTTTTTTTTCTTTTGGTTTTTTTTTCCCAAATACAGAAAATCATGTCAATTCCGGTTCTTAAGTTATATGTTTTTATCTTCGTTTTTTTTTTTTGCTAGAGACCACCGCATCACATCGCTAAACGCACAATCCACCCTTTTCTTACTTTTTTGTTTATTTATTTTTTTGCATGTATCTTCTCATTTAATACATACATGTATATCGTTTACTTATCCTTAAGTACATACACAAAAACATAATAGAAAATCTTTAACGTGGTGAAAAAGGAATGATTGATCTTATATACAGAGTTTCAAAAAAATATGTGTTCTAAGTCAGATTCTTCTATTAGTGCATAGCTGCCAAATTTTTTTAGTTTGATATACGTTTTTAAAATCGATTTGTTTTTTATATTTATTTTTACAATTTAAATGCCAATATTAGATAATAAATCGGTAAATTGAATTTCAAAAAATATTTAAAACCAACCAAAACAAATATTGTGTGACAAAAGTGTTGAAGGAACCAGAAACGATTCTAATGGTCTTTTATGTTCATTCTCTTCTGCCCCTTTTTTCACTACTTTAACTCCGAACACCGAAATAAAAAATTAAAAAATAAACACACTAATTAACAATGTTTGGCATTATTCGTTCGAGGTATCAGTTGAGTTAGTTCAATCCTTTTTTTAATTTATTAAATTATTTACTTATTTTTTTTTATTTGTGACGTGATTGTTGTGTGAAAATTTATTTAGCTCATTCAAATATGACCACTAAATAAATGATATGTTGTTTTCTTTGCAGTACCTAAGTTTTAAAGTATTCCGCAAATTGCAAAGTATCTTACTGATATATATAAGCAAATGGTTTTATGAATATTGGAAAAATGTTACGTACATATTTTGAAATTACAGCAAGAAATACATATATAATTTTAGTATTTGGTATTTTCAAAAGGTAAGGAAATATAGTCAACCAAAAAAGAGTTTTGAGTTTAGTGAATACCTATATTGAAAATTAACTTTGCACCAGAAAGCGGTTGGAGCGTCCTTTAAACTAAATTTGTGCAACTCTGCAAAATTAAGGTATTCAGAAGGTCTTGCAACGCTTGCAACTTTGTAAAATGCAAACCACATTTTGAACAAGCAACAATGATTTGCATTGAATAATGTTACTCTACTTAAGACCTTCTGAATACCTCTAACATGAAAAAATTTCTTATTCACTAAAACTACTTTAATGTTACAGTGGGTAAATGCAAGTAAATAAATAAACATACCACTTTTGTTATAAGTGCATACATACTGTACATACATATGTGTATGTATGTATTAAAAAAAAATTGCAAATAGAAAAACAATTTTATAAAACTAAACAAAACGACAGATAAGTATTTGTACAGCGCGTCACTTACTCTGCAAAAAAAAAAAAAAGTGCATTGAGACCACTTTAGACGTGAATAGTATCAGGGCCGTTTCTGGATAACAAGGGCTCTTGAGGTTAAAATTTGGTGAGCATGTGTCTATTTTCGTACATATCACATATAATGTAAAACGGGTATTATAATTTTATTGGAAAGTTTGTACCGCGTTCAACGAGATGCCATAAACACCTAAAATATACACGCTTTTATTTACTACGACAACTCTGTATAAGAGCGTTTTTAAAAAAGCGCTGAGAAGTCGGTCCTTGGCATTATACATAATACAAGAAACTAATTAGATTGTCCCTGATGGTCCTCCATTTGGTTGTATGATAATTTGATTGTCTCGACTGGCTATTTGTCTGTAATATGTATGTACATATGTATGACTGTATGTATGTATTTGCAGTTGTAGGGGCTGCTCTCTGCCGTTTTCGTCTCAAATGTATAAGTTAGTATCTTATGAATGCAGCCACTAGTCAAACTAAACACATTCTGAAGTGTCTGAAAGTGATGAGCAAGGCATTTAGAATGCATTTGCCGTTTGTTTTTGCTCATTTTTGTCGTTTTTTTTTTTTAAAAAATTTTTTTTTTTTTTGTACGTCTGTCTGTCTTTCCGGTTGCCGACTGACTACAACGACAACGACATCGACTGTTTGAAGAATGTCAGTGAAATGCAAAAGTTTAGAGTCGAAAAAACCGAAACTAAGCAATAAAATAATAGCAAATAACTATAAATAAATGCCATGAACAAAAACAAACTAACATACTCGTAGTAACAGACGAGACAGACGTATTAAGTAAGCAGCAAAGCGCTAAAAAGAAAACTACCATACATATAAAAATTTAGAGAGAAAGGGGAGCGCCATTGCAAAATGCCAAAGAATTAGCAGAAATTCGATGATTGGGAATGTACTTCAAGAGCCTTTGAATTGATTTATTTGGGTAAGGTATTTTAATTAAAATTAGAAAAATCTCATTTATTTTCGCATGCAATTTTCTTTAGAGACAATTTCACTGATTATTGTTTGAGAGAAAATTTTAGTTGAAACTATTTGTACTCGTATATTAAAATATTATTATTTCCATATAATACAAACAAAAGATATATGCATATCTAGACGTAGTATGTATATTAAAAACCGCTATTGATACGTGCTGCGTATCTGTAAAGCTTACACACTTATAAAACCTTGAAAAGTTATCGCAACCAGTCAAATTCAAAGAGTAAACATATAATAAAACAAATGCGTGTAAAAAAAGTACACCCATTAAACAAAAGTAAAACCAAGTAGCTGCGGCTTTGTCTAATAAATTTTCTATTTATTTATCTTTCAAGTAACACAAGAAAAAAAAAAAAAGAAAACAGGGAAAAAAACCGCATGAAAAATCGCTTTACAGGCTTCACTCTAGCTACTAGATATCTGCAACTGTGGACATGGATCCAACGTTGTTGTTCGACTAGCTAGCCTAGCTGCATGAATACGAGTATGTATGGATAGTATATGTATGTGTATGTACATACGCAGACGTATCTATAAAATCGAATGTGTATTTGTATATGTTGGGCGCAGAAACAGTAAGGCTAACAAGCGAGGAATTTAAACGTCAATGAAGCAAGAAAAATTACTGTTTGCATTTGTAAGTGAGTTTGTCAACATGACGCGCGCGGATCAACATGTAGATACAAGATACAAATAAACAAGCGAATACAGCGCTTATAGAGATACTCGTACTGCCACTAAGATCATCAATATCGACGAAGGCGATATCAGAAAAATCTGTAAAGTACTCTGATGCTGATGAGTGATTATTATTGCGATCGAGATTTTTAAGCGTTTGAGATATTTAGTTGTTAGAAAAAGATCATCCAAAAATATTTTCTTTTAAGAATGATCTGTAAGCATTGAAAATATTAAAATGTTTTGTGTAATTTTTTTTTGTTTGCATAGTAATTTGCTGAATTAATTTACAAAGAAAGATATTTATTATACGTATGTATAGCAATAGCCACATTAAACATAGAGTAGCACTTGAACATAAAATATATATGATAATATGTATGTATCTATAACCTCTTCAAATGTTATGGTCATGATTATCATCAATATTGTAAATGTAAGAATCTCGCCAAAAGCCAAACCCAGTGCGCATTTTTCAACAGAATTTTACTCTCAACGGTCGCGCAGTGGCACGTTATAGGAATTGTAATTGGATGCCACAATGCAATTGATGCATATGTGCATGGCTATAGTAAATGTATGTGTATTTGTACATAGACACATACATACAACATAAATGTACCTACTCCAAAGCTTGGAGTCCGTTGAAAATCTGACAAATGTGTACGCGTAGTTAGTCAACTCGTCTTGTACGTTTATGGTTTTGGCTATCGATTAGGTCTGCGACAACTTTGTCTTAAAATGGCATTTGAAGTATGTTTGAGAAAACGAAGTTAGTTTTGGGCAAGGTTACTGACAAGGTCTTTGAGCTGTGCTGCAAGACTTGGTACTCTACAATTAGTAATTATTGCGTTGTACAGCATTTTTTTCGATTTTATCCCATTTGTTCTTTATCACGAAAGTTTCTTTAAATTTATATCTATTAAATCTATTACTGCCTATTCAATAGTAAATTTATATATTTGAAAGATATAAAAATAAAATTTTGAGCCTGAAACTTTTCTTGGCTTTTCGTTTCAGTTACATTGTACAAAAATCGGAGTTCCAATTTTCAACTCTTGTATGGAACACATTTCAGTGTCCAAATATTGTTAATTAAAAGTTGATGTGTATACCTTTTTACCTTCTTACATATTGATCTCCAGATCGCATTACTATAGAGTATTTTTTCTTTGATATCGCTTGTGCTTTTTACCTGTTTTTTTTTCAATAAAATGTACGTGGTCTTCTGGGCTTACAACTTTCAGAACTTGTTGCAGTAGTCTTTCTCAGTCTATCTCTTGCTTCTAAGTGTATTTTCATGCGATACTATATAGAGTATTTTAGAGTATAAATATTCTATTAAATGTGCAATTCAAAGATGTAGTCTTATTGACTTTTGTAGATGTTCACAAAAAGTTGTCAGTTAAAGTTCAATAGCAGCGATAGCCCTAGCAATTTTGAAACGTAAAGTAATTTCATCGTTTTATTTGAATTTAGTTGTAACTTGTTGATATTGTACACATGTACAATATGTGTGTATGTACGTGTTTTAATATTCATTTTTCATGTTGATGAGCTCATTTCACGTTGCTATAATCTAGGTGCTATCTTGACTTAATCGCTTAAGTTTTGACGTCATTTTTCGACTAAAGGATACAGATAATTAGTACAATTGAAGCAGTTTAATATGGGTGTAAACTACTTCAAAAGTAATAATTTAAAGATTTTTTTGAATTTCATACATACAGAATAGATTCAGGTCTCTCAAAAAATATATGTTTCATATTTAAAATCAACTTTGTCAGAAAATTCTACGAAATTCCCTTACCTTTATAGCAACAATATAATTTTTTTTGGTTTTACTAAGCATCCTCTGCTATAAAAACGGGCCCGTGCATTTTCATTAAAGGTTTTTTATTTTCATTTCGCTTTTCACTTCAAAGTACTTTAAACTACTTCATACTATACTTGACTAGTTTTTTAAATTGAAAATAAAAAAAATAGGTTCCCTGGTCCCGTGTTTTTTTTTTCGCCAGGCAAACATCTTTGAATTTATCAACAAAATAATATATATAAATATACATATTTATATAAATGTGCTATATATTATAATACAAGATAATGAATATCATTATATATTTAATAGTCCGTGATGAAATGAAGAACATGACAACGCTTTGCACTAACATGTCTTACTATAAAAATAAATTTTATAATTTGAACTTTGACACATCCTTCAATGTGCTGTTGTCGACAACAGTTGTTGCCATAATAGGTTCGAGCGATTTAGCTTATCGCTTGAAATATTTTAGTACATTTTAAAAAAATACTGATAAGAAAATTGATTTCAAGCTGGGTTTGTCTGCTTCTCTTCTCATTAAATTGTATTTTAATAGATCACATTAGCTCAAGGCGCGTTTCGTAATGGTTTATTTTTTTTTCTTAGTGTCAGTATTTATCAGTGTGGGTTAGGCGCTGTCATAAAATTTAATGCGTTTATTTTGCGTAGAGACTTAAAAATTTTCTTCTATTTTTATTTTTAATTTATGACGTTTACGTTATCATGATGATTATTTAATGTTTGAAACATAATGAAACAAGAAAAATATTTTTAATTATAATTGTATACTCTAGTTCAGATGCAATCGAAATGTTTAAGTATTCTTGTAAATACTACATATAAAATTAAGAAAACCAATGTATCTAATGTATTATAATTAAATATTATTATTTTATAAATTTATATTCTCTTAATTATAGTTTAGATATTTTTATACCCTGTACCCTAAGGGTAAAAGGGTATGTTAAGTTTGTGCGAACGTATGTAACAGACAGAAGGGGGCAAAATAGACCCTATAAAGTAAATATATTCTTGATCAGCATTGGAAGGGGAGTCGAACTAGCTACAAATATACCCAATTTTTTAAGTTTTTTCTTTTTTATTAATATCCAATGCAACGAGGTATGGTAGTAAGATACGACTTAACATATGGTATTTAAAGATTGGGTACAGGGTATCTTGCAGTCGAGCATACTCGACTTCAGCGTTCTTTCTTGTTTTTTACTAGGTTTATAAGCGAGTAACTACATTTATATATAAGTACATACATATTTATATTTTTTTATATCCATTACACATAGTTTGAACGGGTATTATTAGCTTGTCGGAAAGTTTGTCCGCATTAAAGGAGACATCGTAGACCCCATAAAGTACTGGGACGGCCATTTAAAGTGGGGCATTTGTTTCTTAAAAAAATAAGGAAAAAAATATTTTTTGTTGTTCATATAAAATACCTTTTATTTTGATATAAGGAAATTGGTTAAATGTAATCGCTTTTTAAAAATAATATCGCGCAAATGATCGCCTCTGGCCTTGGCAACCAAATTCGACCTTTTTTGGCGCAACACCTGGCCAATGTTTCTGCGAATCTGGCGGCAATTTCTTGACGAATATTGTTCTTGAGGGCAGCTAGAGGCCTTGGCTTGCCCGTATATACCTTGGATTCAAATAACCTCACAAATAAAAGTCTGTGGCTAGTCAAAAACTTATTTTTCGATATCAGTCGCCCAGGGAAGAATGGTCGCAATAAATTTATTGTTGCTCTAGCTGTGTGGCATTTGGCGCCGTTCTGTTGGAACCAGTAATCCTCCATGTCATTTCCACGAACAATTGGCAACGGAAAATCCTTTATCATGCGCCAAAAACGCTCACGATTATCGTAGCTCTTTCGTTGTCTTCGTAAAGAGGCTGCTCTTCGATTAATTGAGAGTTTTCGGTGGCATAAAACCGACAATTTTGTTTATTAACGCCTCCACTTAACGAAAAATGTGCTTCGTTAGACATGATTATTTTTCTTCTTCACAGATAATTAATTTCAGCGCGTTCTTTTAGTGTGTACTGCTCCATGGTTAAAATTGTACTGAAGTAACGCATTCAACACGGTATGTCATTAGTCGATCTGACAACTAGATATGGGGTTGCCTGACGCTTTCACTGTAAATGGTGCACACTGTATATACATTCTTGACGAGCTCGATAAGACGAATCGGAATAGCTATGTCCGTCTTTCCGTCTGTCTGTTTGACGCTATGCGATGGGTATATAAGCTTCGGTTCCACCGTAATTACCATTTTTTATTGTTTAATACCAGTTACCCATAGTGTCGTTCTATCTGTCTGTTTGTTGCGATGCGTTTTACTCAGAAAGCTATTGACTTGAAATTTAAAACTTAATCTTTTTTTGTATATGTCAGAATCAAGCTACTACGTCGATTTTTAGGCATAGCTCCCATACAAATGTACCGCTCATTTTCGAATTTTTTTATGATAATAGGTAATATTTATGAATATAATCGCTTTAAATTGAATAAAAACATCCAATGTCAAAACTTAGGTGCCACTTTCATTTTTATGTATAGCCAACCATACAAATTTATCGCCCAATTTTGAGTTTTTGTATTACTTCTGAAATTTTGGTTAAATTAATTCCTATGTCCACCTAAGTGAATACAATCGTTATAATAAGGATTTGACCAAATCCATTGCGAAATTTAATCTTACTCCCTGGTGAACACATAAACGATTAAAAGTGTTGTGTGACGGGTATTTCAGCTTCGATTCTACCGAAGTTAACGTTTTTCCTTGTTTTTTTATAAATAATTTACGTAAAAATGTAAATATAAAATTATGATGGATGGATTATTATTTGCAACACACGTACATATATTGTACATGCAAATGCATATGCGATGAATATATGTATATGTATATGCATAGTATATATTGGTTAATGTTTGTAAAATAGCTGTCTACAATTAATAGCCATTTTGCGCGCCTTAAACGAGTTTAAAGATTTGCCAACAAAATCATTTAACAAATTGAATTTGCATTTTAATTCAACACCATGAAGATCGCGAATAAATAGTCTCTCTCTCTCTCTTTTCAGTTTCTCTTTCTCTTTCTTCTCCTTTCCCTCTGTCTATCAATATTGCAGTCTCATTTAAGCATGTTTTAAGCTTCATTCAATAAATAAATAAAGAAACAAACAAACAAACAAACAAAATTGATTTAATAGATACAACATGTAGTTGAGCATAGTTACACGCTTGTCTGTTGTCATTGAGGCTATGTATGAATGTATGTACATACATACACACATACATATAGTATGTACATGTGTGCAATTGAATTGCATTGAATAGTCGCACTATGAGTTAATAAGCTCGCACCTGTTACATTACATTACAATTACGATGCAGCGTAATTAAGTTATTTCTTCCGTTTCAGTTCGTTTTCTACCTTCTTCCCTACTTTCCCATATTTTGTAGTATGTATGTGTGTATGTACTTGTGTTGCATTGTTGTTACTTTTTATACAAACTTATACATATTTGTTAATTGCTAATCAAAGTGATTTGTAGTGAAACTGCTAGGCAAGCATTTTTTGTAAAATCGCTTAAATCTTAACGCTCTTGTAACTATGTATGTATTTATTGCTCAAAACTTGTTTACTTGAATAAAAATTCAGCAATTAATTTCTTAAATTCTACTACTAACTATTTTCTTTGTCTATAACAAAGCATTTACACAGTACACATGCCTTTAAATATTTTATTGTGTTCTCTCTAAACCTTTCACCCGCCACACATAGTGTGTATTATCAGTTTGTCGGAAAGTTTGTAACGCATTAAAGAAGACATCCGAGTCCCCATCAAGTACATATATAATTGATCAGCTCGCGACGAGAGCAATCGATTTAGTCCGTCTGATTGGTGCAATGCAGAGTTTTAAACATAAACTATTTTTTTTATGAAAGTAATTATTATTTATGAATGTATGTAATACAAATTGGGTAAAAACACTTCCCTATTAGTAAAACCAAAGTGTCACGCCCGATATTAGATATAGCCCCTATACACACATAGCGCCCATTTTTGTGTTTTTTTAAAAAAAAAAGTTCCTATTTATGAATATATACATTCCAATCTGGGTAAAACCACTTCAACTGTCATCCTATATAATATACTATTGATATGACATGATTTGGGTCACTCTAACATACGGACCGCATACAAACTTATCTTCCATTTGCATTCTTAAATTAATATTTTACATACATGTAACATAAGCGTCTCATTTGAGCCCCAACAAAAGTTGTTCCCACCCAATCACTGATGATCAGACTTCGAACTAATTAAAGTTTCATGCTTTGGATCTACCTTTTAATGATTTGATTTAAAGATTTCTACCTCGAATATTTCTCCCTATTGAATATTTTTAAATAAACGAATTATTTACTTGAAGCGTGGCTTAACTCATAATTCTAAAAAACGTGCATCCCACAAAGTTAATATTGGTAGGCATAATTATTTTGAAAGCTTTTCTGATCTATTGCCTTGAATTTTCACTTTTAATGTAAGATTTCATGCAGAATCCAAAACTGAATTCAGATTATATCTGATGACAAAATGTTTTTCAGTTGATTGATAGAAAATAAAAAGAAGCTGATATCTTCTATTATAATTATGTGAAAATTAAACGATAAAAGCCAAAAATATAAACTTTAAAAAAAGATATTATTAAAAAAATATCTGAGATTTTAGAGAACAATATCTTCAAAACCGTTCGGATTAGAAAAAGTGTTTAATCAATAAAATACATCGAAAAATCCTTACATTGTTTACGTGTTACTTAAAGATATGTTTTTATCTTGTCAAAATAATTATGTTTACCAGAGTACTGTTGCCGAAGGTTTAAAAGGTTTAAATAATATGCGAACATATAGTCTATATATTGTGCAAATTTCAGTTAATAGTAAAGTACGAAACTTGCAAATGGAAACTAAATTTTTTTTTATTATGTCATATACTCGTACTTCAAATGAAAATTATTAAACCATTCATAGTTTGATATACAAAGGTAATTCTAACAAAAACATAACATATTGATAATCATAATTTTCTAAAATGGCAAAATGCCGTAAATTGTTTTTGCACTAGAAAAATGTGTGGCGCCGTTAAATATTTAAAAAAAAATGTCTGTCGCCTTGGGTTCCCCAATTCCTCTCATTACTCTCCCCCAGCTTTAATTTGCTATCGGCAACAGTGACAGTCACAGCCACTAGCAATGTGTCGCATGCAATATAAACACTTTTTGCAGTAAATTGTTGATGCATTTTGAGGTGGATCATTTGCGAAGCTTTATTTGTTGCTCCCTACCTTGCCCGCGATGTCTAAAAACCTTGTCCAAAGTGCACACTCTTGCTGCTTATTTATTTTTCATGAATTATTCAATGCACTAAATGATTTTGTTTTCGATTTTATTTATATTTTTTTCTCTTTTGACTAATTGATTAATTATGTTTAAAATAGACAAAGCTTGAGTGTTGAAATACGTATTATTAGTTTGGACTTTTACATTTTTAACAATTTTTTTTTATCAAACACTTTATATGAAAATAGTTTATCACACTTTAAAAAGAGGTAATGCAATAAAAATTAAAACAAGGAAAAACGCTCAAATACCCGACACATCTTGGTTTAGTTTATTTATGATCATCAGTGGCTTAGGTAAAATTTGGAGAAGGGATAGCCTGTAGTCAACAGTCTGATACAAGCAAAATTTATATACAATAATGGGGAAAAGCTTAAGTTCCAAATTTCAGCTTAATATCTTTTAAACTGACCGAATGAATTGCGAAGAAAGAAACAGGACCGACGGACGGACATTCAGACAGACGGACATTGATAGATCGATTCGACTCATCGAGCTGATCAAGAATTTATATATTTTATGGGTTTTATGAAGTCTCCTTCAATGCGTTACACAATTTCAGACAATCTGAATATACCATCCACATGTGAATTATTTAGCTGCTATCGGATAATACTAATTGTGGCGTCATCATAATTTTCGCCATTAACGCAATGCAGAGAAAAGATACATATACAAGAAGATATAGAAGAAAATGTATTTAAATTTTCCAAATTATATTATTTTATGTAGCTAATGCTACATATATGTACGTAGGTATGTGTATGTATAGGTATCTAAAAGTAAGAGTGTATAAATAATCAAGAGAATAACGTTTATTTGCTTTCAAATCGATTTATTGAAACTTAAGTACATAGCTTAAGTTGTTTTGTTATTTTATTAAAAAATTATTTTTTTATTTCGCTTAAGATACTTTGTCTTCTTAAGGGTTCTTGTATCAATTTTTAGGAGAGCAGGTATGAAAATTTGTTTGAGACATTTAAAAAACGAAAAAAAAGCAATTATTTATACATTTATGTACGAGTATAATGCATATAATAAAAATATTTTTCTAATGTCCTCTTTGGCGTAGAACAAATCGAAGGGAGACATATTGTGATCAAAACCAAAATATATATACAGACGTTTATAAATATATATTTTCATACTATATACATATAAACATAGGTACGAGGTGTGCTCAATAAATAAGACCAATGCTCGCTCGAAGCTTCGATTTGTCCATTTTTTGTTTTTGTTTTTAAACTAGTAATGTAATTGACTTTTAATTTTTTCGCTACAAATTTATAAATGTTTTTATAAGCATACCAAAGACGTCTTCGGCGACACCTCAATGGACTCACAATGTATTCCCAGTGCATTTTTGAGACTTTTTTAACAGAGAAATGTCACATGGTGCTAGACAAAGAAAATTTGTTGATTAGAAATCGATATTGACTACGGTTTTTGTGAAATAGTCCCGAAAACCAATGTTTTTTTTTTCAGAAATTAGTTTTTTTTTAATCAACCAATGTTCGAAGTTTTTGGAGCAAAGCAACTTTTAAAATTGCTAAGTTTTTTCGTAATGAAATGGCCACAGCATTACACAAGATTTTTTAATTTTCAATAAAATTTTTATATTAACAGTCGCCTGGGCCGTTTGCCGTCTTTAACTTATTTTCGCTCATTATATTGAACTTTTCAGTTTGATCCCCAAAAACATTCTGCTGCAACATCTTTAACATTTCCTTGCCTAAATATTCATTTCCAAAACACAAAAATTTGGCCAAATAATATCGAGGATTTTTCTTATTTATTGTACACACCTCGTATATGGTATGTTGGTCTCAAAAAAAAAAAAAAAAAAAAAAAAAAAAAAAAAAAACCGGAATATTATTTCGCAGATATTTCGTCTACAAACTAATCGTGTCATGATTTTCATTAAATTTCAAGCATTTTGCATAACAAACGTAATTATAAAGTATGCACACATTGTGTATTGAGTATATGGGAATGGAATATGAGTCGGTTCAAGCGGTTCGGTGGGCAATGAAACAACGACATAAGACACATTGTGCGAGTCGCGACAATAATATGCACAAAAAACTTCACACTCAATGTATTTTAAAAGAACACACACACACACACATTCACGTATAATAAAAAACAGAAAAGTGCGAAAAATTATCTAAAGCAATATGACTGACTGCAAGTGATACTATATTCTTGTACATTTTCAATTTACTGAAAACATTTTGCGAAAAGTTGTTTCATATGTTACATGTACGTAGCTGCTAGGATAGTTTTATTCGGTTGCTGCTATACTTTTCTTTTGACGCGGAGGCGGCAGTTTTTACTTGCTGCAATTCAAATTTAAAGATGCGCACACTCCCGCAACAAAAATTCTATGTTCTTACATACATAGATACATGCATACATATGTACGTTTGTCTAGCTGAGATATTGTATAGAGATATTCGTATACTATATACATACATATGCTAGATAGATCGTAAAAAGGTTTAAATTGTGAGAGTGCAAAGAAAAAAAACTGTGAGCAAAAAAGATATTTAACATAAAATATTTTTATAAATAGTCACCCATATGGATGATGAAAAGTTTGGTTTTTATTGTTGTTATTGTCTGATGACGCCTCGATTTTGTTCCAACTTTTGTTTTTATTAACATACTCGTACATACATACACATACATAAAATGATTTTTGTATTTGATTTTTCGTTTGACTGTTGGAACACTTTATATGCCTCACAAAGTCTGTTGATGACCATCCCATCGAATGACTGACGCTGTCTGGGTTTTGGTGAGTTGCGTTGCGTTGCGTTACATCGCATCACATTTTAGTGCGAGTCCCAAGAATATGTAGTACATATTTCTTAATGTACATTGTACATATTTACGATATCTGTCTTTCTATCTAGTCAGCAAATCTAGCCAGCGAGTCAGCCAGCCAGCTAGCAATATCCATCCAATCGACGAAGTAACCGCAAAATCATTTAACTCGGTACGTAGTCAGTCTGGGTAACGCCTTCTTTTTGTGTCGCGACTATCGTTTTTACTTTTTCTTGTGCCAAGTTCAAATTGTATAATTCGCACTTTATTTTGAACTACAATATGTATTTATATAAAAATCTGTTTTTGAAAAATAGTTCAAAATGCTATCCATATACCAACCCTAACCCCAGTACATGACCCTCTTAATCATATTTTACAGCTTAATTTTTAGGTACAGGTTTTGATATACAAGTATAAAATTATCATTTTTTTCTAATATAGCATCAATTATTTTCATCTCAATGACATTCTTGAAATTTTACAAATGAAAAATATAAAATTTTTGACAGGATACACATTCGAGCTGTCTGTTTAACTTGTAGTCAAATTTTTCATTTGGTCGAGCCCTTCTAAAAAGCAAATTAAAAACAAGTAAGAACGCTGCGGTCGATTATGCTCGACTTCAAGATACCCTGTACCCAAACTTTATACACCTTAAGTTAAGGCTTATCTTACTACCATACCTCATTGTATTGAATTTTCATACAAAACCTTAAAAAATGGGGTATATTTGTATGGGGGCTATACCTAAAATTTTGTTGGTCCTACCCATATTTGTCTATTTCATTGGGACTATCATAGGCATAATTTATAATAAATTTAGACTTCCTAGAATAAGAAACAATGACGTTTTTATGGAAAATCCCAAAATGTTGGTGTAGATTTTTAGGGGGGTACCCATAAAATGGGGCTAAAGAAAAACCGTTTGCAAATGTATACTTGACGGCTTAGGAGAGTCTTATGTTCAAATATGGTGGCCTTATCTCCTATAGTCTCCTAGATAATGTCTATCATACGACAAACTGCAGGACAGACGGACTGACATACATGCAGATGGATGGACAGACATACAAAGCTATATCGACTCCCCTTCCAATGCTGATCAAGAATATATATATGTACTTTATAGGGTCTATCTAGCCTCCTTCTGTCTGTTACTTATATTCGCACAAACTAATTATACAGGGTATAAGATAACCTTCACTCAAGGTGGTTCGATAACATACACCATAGATAAAAACAAAAAAAATTACTTTTACATTTTATAAATATTTCACATTTAAGAATTACTTTGTACAGCGGTTCCATGTTTAGTGGTTGCATGTGGCCTGTTTGACATTTAAATAGGCCAGACTAAATTTGATCTTTCTATTATAAGTAACAAACACGTTTTTAATACGAAAAATAAAAAAAAAAAAAAATGGGGTATATTTTTACGGAGGGTGTACCTAAAATTGGGATTTTTTTTTGGGACCATAATAAGCATAACTTTAATAATAGAGAATTTCAAGATTAAGAAACAAATGCAAAAAATAAAAATTTTGGGTTGTTTTGAATGGGGATTTGAGAAAAGCCGTTCTTAAGTGAGAGTCTAAATATCAAAAATTATGGCTTTATCTCTTATAGTCTCCGAGATAATCTGTTTCATAAGGCAGACAGTAGGTCAGACAGACATAGCTATTGTAGATCGACTCTTTTTTCAATGGTGATTCATATATTTACTTTATAAGGTCTATCATTATATAAGCAAAATTTTTTAGTTGGAATTTTTTGGTTTCTACGCCCCAAAATACATGAAAAAGGTAAAGGAAAACTTGCTCCTTTTAGGTGTACGCTGGAAAATAGTATATTTTTAAGAAATGCTTGCAGCTAATTTTCAAGTGGAAATGCGGAAGATCAGATTTGACTTTTGACTTGGGGAAATGTTCACAGAGTATCCCAAAGATTATGTTCTGCTATACGATTAGTCGCGAAAAAAAATTTACCCACCCTAATGAACAGTGTTTCCCAATATGGATACAGAAGAGCACTTTTAGAGCTGATAGCAGCCATTTTGGATCTGCAGCCATTAAAAATATGACATTTGTTGATTCTTGTTTTCAATAAGTTTGCCATTTAATCATGAATATTACGAAAAATCGAGACGTTCTGTTGCTACTCAAAATTGTGTTTTTGGATGAGGCGCATTTTTGGCTAAATGGCTATGTCAACAAGCAACGTTCTCTTTCAACAAGATGGTGCAACATGCCGTACAGCGAACGTTGCGATGGATTTATTGTGTGAACGATTCGGTGAGTCGATAATATCGCGAAATAGCCATAACAACTGGCCACAAAGATATTGGTCTATTTTCTTTGGGGCTAAGTTAAATCTAAGGTTTATACCAACAAACCAGCAACAATTTCATTAGCTTGAGACCAACATTCGAGCCACTATTGCTACTATTCCAGCGGAAATGTTTTACCGAGTCATCGAAAATTGGAATCATCGTATAAACCAGTGTCGTGGTGGTCACCTAACCGATATTTTTTATAAATCATAAATGAAATAAAATTTTCCATCAACTTAATGTATTACGTATTATTTTTAGCCAAAATTCTTGTGTTTTTTTTTTTTTTTCAATTTCAAATATAGGACAAAGGTTATGCCTAATACTTTGACTCTCATGAAAACTATTGTTTTACGTTCATATGTATGTATATAATATGTAATATGTAGCTGATAAAGAAGCAAACCAATGTATACTAACATTGTGATTTCAAAACGATCATAAAAACAAGAATTTAAAAAATATATATATATGTATATTTATATTTATATACAAAATTATCAAAAAGTTCAAGAACGAAACGAAGTGATTGGACTGCACTGTTTGCGAGTGTCTGCATTTGTATCACAAAAATGTACTTCATACTCAATATTATATCCGCTTTTACACATTCATTTAGTCACTTGCTTGCCTATTATCGTCGGCATGACTCAATTGGACAACAAAGACACGTTTAAGGCGAGAAAATATGCTATGAACACAATACGAGTAACTTATACTCGTCTGAATGTGTATCAAATTATGTTGAAGTTACTTTATAATTCATTCATACGTTTGCACATACACATATGTTATGTGTGTAGTTTTGAGAAAAGCTATACTCGTATGCATTTATACACAAAAAGTAAATTATAATTTTACAAAAGCCTCAAACTACAAAGCGTTGCATCAGCTGATTTTCAAATACTTTCCAGTTTTTTGAGTATCTGTGAATTTTTGTGAACGGCGTTTAGTTTCTCAAGCATAATAAAATTAGCTTATTAATGTTTTTTTTTTACACCCATTACACAAAGTGTAAACGGGTATATTCAGTTTGTCCGAAAGATTGCAACGCATTAAAGAAGGCATCGGAGACCCCATAAAGTATCTATATTATTGATCAGCTCGACGAGACGAATCGATTTAGCCATGTCCGTCTGTCTGTCCTTATGTCCGTCTGTCTGTCTGTTGCAATGCGTTTTTCTCGGAAAGTTTCAAAGATATTGACCTGAAACTTTAAACTTAAGCTTTTTGTGCTCCTAGGCAGTTTGTATGTCAGAACCAAGGTGCCACGCCCATTTGTAGATATATATATTCTATGAAAATAGTTATAATTTATGAATGTATTTACTACAAATTGGGTAAAAACACTTCTAATCCAATATCCATTCGTCACATATTAGATGAAAAGTGCCACGCCCATTTTTAAATATAGCCCCCATACAAACTTACCATTTTTTTGTTATTATTTGTAAATGTATTTACTACAAATATGGGGAAAAACACTTCTAATGACGTCTAATTCAAAAGAAATGGGCCACGCCCATTTTTTGATAGGGCCCCCATAATGACCAAGCGCTCATTTTTTAAATTTTGTATGAAAAAGTTCTTATTTATGGATATATTCACTCCAATCTGTGTTAAATCACTTCTTCTGTTATCCTATGAATATGCTACCGATATGACAAGGATCGCCACTATAACATATAGACCCCATACAAACTCACCTTCTATTTTTTATACCCGCCACACATAGTGTGAAGGGTATATTCAGTTTGTCGGAAAGTTTGTAACGCATTGAAGGAGACGTCGTAGACCCCATAAAGTATATATATTCTTGATCAGCTCGATGAGACGAATCGATCTAGCCATGTCCGTCTGTCTGTCCGTCTGTCTGTCTGTCTGTTTACTTCTACGCATTTTTTTCGATGAAGATATATAGATATTACGCCGAAATTTGGAACTTAAGCTTTTCTCGGCAACGACTACTTTGTATGTTAAAATCAAGGTGCCACGCCCATTTTTAGGTGTAGCCCCATACAAACTTACCGAAAATTTCTGAATTTTTGTATGAAAATATGTATTATTTATGCATGTATTCACTCCAAATTGGGTAAAATCTCTTCTATTGTCATCCAAAGTCGAAACCAAGGTGCCACGCCCATTCTTAGGTATAGCCCCCATACAAATTTACCGCCCATTTTCCAATTTTTGAATAAAAATTGGTATTATTTATGAATTTCTTTACTCCAAATTGGGTAAAAACACTTCTTAAATCATCCAATTCCAAAACCAAGAGGCCACGCCCATTTTTTTATATAGCCCCCATACAAACTCACCGATTATTTTTGAACTTTTGTATGAAAAATTAATTATTTTCGTCTATATATTTTTAAATTTATATAAGCCACTGATGATCACACATAAACTATTGAAAGATTCGTTTGGCGGGTATTTATGCTTCGGTTCCACCGAAGTTAACGTTTTCCCTTGTTCTTTTTTCAAGAAAATGATTAAAGTACCGTGTGGCGGGTATTTGAGCTTCGGTGCTACCGAAGTTAACGTTTTTTCTTGTTTTTAATTAAAATTTTGACATATGTATGTATATTAATCTTATGAGAACCCCAATATAGTGTCTTAACTTATCGAATCAATGACTTCGCCCCAACCCCTTACCTATTTAAAGATTCATGTGACGGGTATTTTAGTTTTGGTTCTACCGAAGTTAACGTTTTCCCTGGTTTTTTATTTTTGTTTTACAGCTACCATTTTCGAAATTAGTGTCGTTCTTTTCAAATAAATTATTATTATCTTATAATTTTCAAACAGTTTTAAATGGCTTATCAATATAGAACTTTCTTCCTGGTCTTAGACTAGCTTGTGTTTAAAAGCCACGGCTGGTTCGTGTGGTACATCCATATCATTTTTCATGTCCCTTGTTGACGTCTCACATCCAATAATGCGGACACTATATTGTTATGCTTATACTGTTTGAGTATTAATAGATTATAATAATTTATTTGAAAAGTAAATCACTAATTTCGAAAATGGGAGAATGGCTCATAGTATTTTAATATTCTAACTCCAGAAAAAAAGACCCACAATTAAGAAAACAACTATGTTCAAAAAGGGGTTTTCGAAATAATGTATAATCTAATTATTGTGCATTTCGAATCAAGTCGAAAGACTATTTACATATTTTTTCTTGTCTAGGTCAGTCCCAATTAGATAAATTTTTATAAAGAAATACAAAATTAACCAAAAGTTAAACAAAAATATATAAAAACAAACAAAAACGTTAACTTCGGTAGCACCGAAGCTCAAATACCCGTCACACGAAACTTCAATCATTTTCTTGAAAAAATAAAAAAATAGAAGGTGAGTTTGTATGGGGTCTATATGTTATAGTGGCCCGATCCTTCTCATATCGGTAGCATGTTCATAGGATAACAGTAAAAGTGATTTTTCCCAGATTGGAGTGAATGTACCCATAAATAAGAACTATTTTCATAAAAAATCTGATAAATGGGCGCTAAGTTTGAATGGGGGCCCTATCAAAAAATGGGCGTGGCACTTTTCTTTTGATGTTGGATACCATAAGAAGTGTTGTGACCTTATTTGTAGTAAAAACATTCTTAAATAATAATTATTTTCATACAAAAAAAAAAAAAAAAGTGGTAAGTTTGTATGGGGGCTGTATCTAAAAATGGGTGTGGCACCTTGGTTCTGACATACAAACTGCCTTGGAGCACAATAAGCTTAAAATTCAAATTTCAGGTCAATATCTTTGAAACTTTCCGAGAAAAACGCATTGCAACTGACAGACAGATGGACAGACAGACAGACATGGCTAATTCGATTCGTCTCATCGAGCTGATCAATAATATAGATACTTAATGGGGTCTCCGATGCCTCCTTTAATGCGTTACAAACCGAAGTTTTGATAACCGTCACACGAAATTTTCGTAACTTAAACTACGAAATTTGATATGACTTTGTAAAGGGACTATATGATATAGTGACCTAATCTTTTTTCAATGTATATGCTATAGATAAATGATCCTTATTAATCCTATACTGTACAAATAGTTAACCACAAAAAATGTTTTTACCATATTTGAAGCAATTAGCCATTTTTTAATATAAAAATCGAGAATATGCACTGGGTTTGTATGGGGACTATATCCTATAGTGGCCCGATCCTTGCCTTATGTAGACATATGTTGACATTAGAAGTGATTTTGTTCAATTTGGTGTTAATACAATTATAATAAATTACAATAAATAATAATTTTTTTCACAAAAAATCACGAAAATGGGCTATAGATTTATTTGAGAGCTATGCCTAAAAATGGGCGTGCCACTTTTATTTTACACTTTAACTGCATAGGGCTGAGAAAAGTTTCGAAATTTCATGTCAATTTCTTTAACACTGAACGAATGAATCGCAAAGCGGCAAATAGACAGACGGACAAGGCTAGATCGATTCGTCTCGAGCTGATTTTTTAAACTTAAGCTTTTCTCGGCCACTACTACTTTGTATATCAAAACCAAAGAGCCACGGCCATTTTCGGGCTTGACTCCCTACAAATTTACAGCTTATTTTCGATTTAATTACTATATATGGGTAATTGGGTAATATCATCCAATATCAAAACCAAAGTACCACGATCATTTTTAACTAATACACATCATTCAAACTTAAAAATCCCAAAAATCGTTTTTTTGTGTTTTTATCCCTACTATTCAATTTACTCGTAAATTAAAGCTTCAATCTTACACTACAATAAAAAAATGAATAATATTAAATAAAACGGATTTCACCCTTTGTCTGTGTTTGCAATTCAATTGAAAACACTGGATCTGGAAAATTCATATACAGGGGTTTCACACAAAATCTCGTTTGGTTAATTAATAATTAATATATTTCATAATTAGTTTACACTACACTAGCATGTATCCGCTTTGCTCGCGATTCTTTTTGATTCTATTTGGTGGCTAAATATAAATTGTTCAAAAAATTCCCTAAACACGGCAAATGCGCCCAGTTTCAATTGTCTACGTCTATGCAATCCAAAGATATGACCTTTTTTCAAGGCTCCCATTAGGCCCCGGGTCAAAATTATCTAAAATCCCGTCTAAGTGCTAACCTGAATTCTAAGAAAAAAACAAAAAAAAAAATAAATTTTTTAACGTCTTTTTGATCCAAATATTTGACTTTTCCAGTTTCAAGGCCCCATTAGGCCCCGGGTCCAAATTTTCCAAAATAACATAGCCTATGTCACTCGGGAATAGTGTAGCTTACCAACGGTGAAAGAATTAAGAATGTAAACAAAAATACGGTGTATTTATTATTTATTTTTATACCTGCCACATATAATGTGAGGGGTATTATCAGTTTGTCGGAAAGTTTGTAACGCATTAAAGGAGGCTTCGGAGAGCCAAAAAGTATACATATATATTCTTAATAAGCTCAAAGAGGCAAATCAATTTAGCCATGGCCGTCTGTCTTTCCGTCTGTCTATCTGTTTATTTTTACGCATTTTTTTAGGTGAAGGCATAAAGATATTAAGCTCAAATTTGGAACTTAAGCTTTTCTCGGCAATGAATACTTTGTATTTCCAAACCAAGATGCCATGCTCATTTTAATTTTTGTGTAAAAATTGGTATTATTTTCGAAAGTATTCACTCCAAATTGGGTAAAAACATTTTTGACATCCAACACTATGACATTCAACATTATGACATCCAATATTAAAATATTTTTAGGTATAGCCCCCATTTAAGCTAACCGCACATATTCGAATTTTTGTATGAAAATAGAAATTATTTACGCTTGCTGTTTTTTTTTCCTATTTTAACGTTTTTGGGTTCTTTTTTTAAATTCTGTAAAATATAGTTAATATTTAAAAATGAAATAATAAATGAAAAATTCATATATGTATATAAGTATATATATATAAAAATAATATATATATATATATATATATATATCTGTGTTTGATATTCAATTGAAAACCCTGGACCATAAAGGGTTAACACCATTTACTTTAATATTGTTCACATTTTTAACTTTTCTATGTGGTTATTGTAGTGTCAGATTTAACGTCAGGGTTTCGAAAAGATTAGGATTAAAAACAACAAAAACAAGAAAAAGCGTTAGTTTCGTTAGAACCGAAGCTCAAATACCCACCACACAAAATTTTAATTAGTTCTTGTATGATCACCAGTGATGTACATTATTTTCCGCAAAGAGGTTGGGTGGGGACATCTCAAGTTGGGGCTCATATAAAAAGTATATATGTAAAATTTCATAACATAACAGATTTTCTGAAAATAAAAAAGTAGAAGGTAAGTTTGTATAGGGTCTGTATGCTATAGCGACCCGATCCTTGTCATATCGGTAGTACATTCAAAGGATGACAGTAGGAGTGATTTTACCCAGATTGGAGTGAATATCTTCATAAATAAGAACTATTTTCTTACAAAAACACAAAATGGACTGTATATTTGTAAGGGGACTATACCTATATATGGGCGTGGCATCTTGGTATTGATATTGGATGACATAGGAAGTGTCTTTTTATCAATTCGTAGCAAATACATTTCCAAATATTAACTATTTTCATAAAAAAATCGAAAAAAAGTCGTAAGTTCGTCTGGGGGCTATACCCGGAAATGGCGGGCCCACAAGTACGAGTGTCACCGAATCATCATAAAAATAACTATTTTATATAAAAACTTAAAAAGCTGTAGTTGTGGACTACAAAAATGAGCGTGACACCTTGATTTTAACATACAAAATAGTCGTTCCTGAAAAAACCTTAAGTTTCAAATTTCAGCTCAATATCTTAATATCTTCATCGAAAAAAATGCGTAGAAATAAACAGACTGACAGACAGACGGACAGACAGACGGACATGGCTAGATCGATTCGTCTCGTCGAGCTGATCAATAATATATATACTTTTTGGGGTCTCCGATGTCTCCTTTAATGCGTTACAAACTTTCCGACAAACTGAATATACCCTTCACACTATGTGTCGCGGGTATAAAAAAAAATCAAATTTTGGAGATTTTCACTCAATTTTCTTGGAAATCCAGACGTGATGGGCGCTATTGGGCACTAGAATCGCGTTCTGCGCACAAAAACAAATCGAAAACCAGTCTCATATCAAAACAAAACCATGTTGCCCTGTGATATTTACTGGGTAAAAGTGTACATCAAATATCATTCTAAGTGCACACCACCGATATGATAAGGATCGGGCCTATACAACGTATAGCCCTATACTAACTTACGTCTCATTTCCTATTTTTAATTTGATATTGAGTAAATTTCTCAAAAATTCTTTCTGTCCGCTTTTTGTCTTGACATAATCTATCAATTGAGGTATATATCGGCTAAATCTGCGACACTGACATTTTTTTTAGGTAAATTTCATTTGGATTTACTCATTTATATTGTGCATAAACTTATGTTGTCTTACACCAATGATTCCCATTCATCCTATCTCGAAGTTCTATGTTATCTAAGCTGCTGATGATCACACATTATCTATTCAAACATTCGGGTATTTAAGCTTCGGTTTTACCGAAGTTAAACTTTTTCCTTGTTTTTTTCTTGGTTTTGGTGTCTGTTTTTTGGCCAAGTTCGGTCCACACTTGAACTGATAGGAAAATATTTCATTTGTAACAAATTGGAATACGTAATAAAAATAAATTAAGTGTTAGTGTCATGTGAAAATATTTACACGTGTTGCTGCTAAAGTTTCAAGAAAAAGTCCGTCGCGTTCATTTGTATGAATGATACAAAACATACTATCTCCTCGAATAGTACTTACATACTCGTATAATAAGATACAAATTGAATTTATGGTTCATTTATTCTTTACAAAAAAGAAATATATATATATATATATATATATATATATATATATATATAGGTATATATATATATGTATATAGTATATTGTTAATACATATATAAATTTAAAATCGAAAATGCATTTGCACCTTTTTGTGGCATATTTTCTACTTTGTTGATAAAATAATGTTATTTAGCTATTTGAATCTATTGCATTCAAAACCATTTGCATTTTAAAACGATTTTCAATGAGTTGAACAGCACACAGTGAAGTGAGCTAAAGAGGAATTAAAGCGACTAATTTATGTCGGTGTGGTTACATGTTAAATATGTTTATTGAAATCTAACCTTAGTAAAATTATAGGTTTGAAGGCTATATACATATGTACATACTACACGGAGTGTAGATCCTTAGATTAAAGCTACAACTTTACCTAAGAAGAAAAAAAGGATAAGTCGAAAATGTGATAATACAAAATAGCATTAAGTTGGAGAGTACTAAAGCTTCGGTTTGGTAAAAGTTGATAGTGTGGTGTGCGACCGGTCAAGAATGCCACCACAGCAGGCTCTGCTTGACGTAAAATATGCATAAAGAGACTTTCCCTTAGGGTGAGGTTGGTGTCGCAACTGGTTTTGATCTCCTCAACCGAAAAACCATCTTAAGGCTGCTACTGCAGCCATCCGGGAATTGCGATGGATTGGAAATCTACTACAGTGGCCATGAGTGTGAACGCATATTAAGATGTGGCTTCGTGGTTAGTCGGAAACTACGTGGCATCGTCTCCAAATTTACAGCCGAGACGAACGCCTTGCTTCGATACGCATGAAGGCTGAATTTTTCAAGATTAGCTTAATATGTGAACACGCCCCGACATTAGATAACGACGATGTGAAGAAAGATAAGTTCTACGATAAGCGATTGTGATGCCTCTATATGAGCTGCCACAAACGTAATATTAAAATTGTCATTGGCGACTTTAACGCCATAATTGGGAAAGTGGATGTCGTTCGACCAACCAAATTGAGCCTAGATAATACGATTTTCTATAAGGAAAATATGTTGCTCGCGAGTGCCGATGACATAGACATAATCGGCAAAAATCAACGTGGAGTCAGCAAGGCTTTCGGAAATATTGAAAAGGAGTCCCGCTTAGTGGGGCTACTGGTGAACGAGACTAACACGAAATTCTTGGTATCTACTGGCAGATCAACAACACGCTTTGGAGAATTTGTGAGAATGGAAAATTTGAACTTAGAGGTTATAGAAAACTTCGAGGTTGTAGAAAACTTCGTCTACTTAGGACAAGAGGCATCCAAGAACAATGATATCAGCTTGGAAATCAGACGAATCGATGCTTCTTTGGTCGCTGAAAGCAAATAAAGTTTTATCCAGAACAACAAAAAATCAAACTCTACAAGAAGCTGATACTCCCGGTCCTGTTGTATGGCTTAGAATCATGTATTATGTTAGAAGCGGATAAATCGGCGTTGTGAACGTTTGATGTTTTTCTCGGGTTCCGTATTATTTATTGTTAGATTTATTACTAAAGAAATTTTGTAGGACATATGTGTAATTCCATTTTGAATTTTTTTATATTTTGACGGATGTTTTTGAAAATTGAAACAAATTTTTTTGTATGAAAAAAGCTTTTATTTATAAAAGTGGGTAAAACACTTCTAATATCAATCTAAGTACACTACGGTCCCGCAAAGCCCCTGAAGTTTCCCATGTATTATACATGGGAAAATAACACTTTTTCGTAGATTTGAAGTAGAAACCTAAAAATAAATATTTTTTTGCCGGATAACGATGTTTCGCTTCATAATTTATTTTAACGTTAACGTTTTTTGTTTTTCTTTGTTTTTTTTTTTTTTTTTTTTGAGTAATGTGCACTCTACCGATATGATAAGAATCGGGCCAATATAACATATAGTCCTCATACAAACTCAACTTCTTCTTTTTTTATACCCGCCACACATAGTGTGAAGGGTATATTCAGTTTGTCGGAAAGTTTGTAACGCATTGAAGGAGACGTCGTAGACCCCATAAAGTATATATATTCTTGATCAGCTCGATGAGACGAATCGATTTAGCCATATCCGTCTGTCCGTCTGTCCGTCTGTCCGTCTGTCTGTCTGTCCGTCTGTCTGTCTGTCTGTTTATTTCTTCGCAATTTTTTTGATGAAGATATTTAGATATTACGCCGAAATTTGGAACTTAAGCTTTTCTCGGCAACGACTATTATGAGTTCGAGAATTAGAGTGCCACGCCCATTTTTAGGTATAGCCCCCATACAAACTTACCGTTTTTTTTCCGATTTTTTGTATAAAAATTGTAATTATTTATGAATGTATTCGCTCCCAATTGTGTAAAAACATTTCTTTTGTCATCCAGTGTCAAAACCAAAATGCCACGCCCTCTTTTAGGCATAGCCCCCATATAAACTTTCCATTTTTTTCAGATTTTTCCGATTTTTTGTAAAAAAATACTAATTATTTATGCATATATTCACTCCAATTTGGCTAAAAACATTCTAATGTCATCCAATGTCAAATCAGATGTGCCACGCCCATTTTTTGGTATAGCCCCCATACAAACTTTCGGACCATTTTCGATTTTTTGTATGAAAATGGTTATTATTTATTCATGTATTTACTCCATATTGGGTAAAAACTCTTCCAATATCATGGTGCCACGCCCATTTTCAGGTGTTTCTTGCATACAACCTTACCGCCCGTTTCCAGATATATTCGAGAAATATGTTGTTATACATATCTGTATTTTAAGCTCAAAATTTTAAATTAATATTGTGTGTAAACTTAGGTGACCACTGATGATTACACATAAACTCTTTAAAGATTCGTGTGACGGGTATTTAAGCTTCGGTTCTACCGAAGTTAACGTTTTTTCTTGTTATTTCTTCAAATTATTACTACATCAGTATTTTTAGCTTAAAATGATATTAAAAGTGTGTTTTGAACAATTTCGAGTGAACAAATTCAAACATAAAAGCTTTTTTCCTATAAAAACTCGAAAATGGGTGTTAGGTTTGTATGGGGGCTATACCTAAAAATGAGTGTGGCACCTTGGGTTTGACATCCAAATAATCTTTTGTCTGAACATTTAGCGTGTTTTGCCCCATATACACATTCAAATACTAGCTTTTCTAATGATCTCTATTGAATTCCATTTTATACTTTGAGGTGATGATTTTTGGTCATATTATACTGAAACCTTATGAAAGAAAACTTGGTATTAAAACATTTAGGAGCGGACAAAAAATTACTTTCTGCGACATCTGAGCAAGGCCGGGCATATCGGCCTGTATTTTATATATTTAATTTAGGTCAGCTGCCTAACTTTTTTTATGCATTCCACTGTTCAGCTTTAAAATTTTTACATTAACCGCATATTTTAGCGTTTGTTTAAAGTGTATCAAAGCGGCGTTTAAATTGTTCTTTGTTTGTTTTTCAGCTGTTGTTGTTTAACTATTTGAAATTCCAATAGGTTTATAATTTATATTGTTTTTGTTCTAAATTGCGTATACACCAACACTTGGGCGAAATCAGAATACCAATTCAATGAATGCTTTACTTACAAATACATGAGAAGCACAACTTTTTTACAGGTTTGCATTTGAATATATTTTCTATTGTAGTTTAACCATTGTAAATGATTAGAATTAGTAATGAACGCTTTTTCGTCAAATTGGGAAGAATGTTAAAATGCAATATAATTTAATTATGCAGTCTTTTGGGAGAACTTTAAAGCAGACAATGTGATTGGCATACAGAAATATGTATTAAAAGCCGCAAGATTGAAATTAATTTTCCACACTGAAATACGTTCAAACAATTACACTAATGAAACTCTGTATACTAGTTATGTATCTCTAGAACGAGTCTATATTCGTTATAAACAAGAAAGAACGCTGAAGTCGACTATGCTCGACTGCAAGATACACTGTACCAAATCTTTATGTACTTTTATAACCGTTCCTCATTGTATTGGATTGTCAAACAAATACTTAAAAATTTATTTTATTTGTATGGGGCCTAAAATTTATTTTGATCCTACACATATTAGTCTCATTGGGATTATCATAGGCATAATTTATACTAAATTTAGACATCCCAGAATAAGAAAAAAAATGCGATTTATGCAAAAACTCAAAATTTGTGGTGGAATTGTATGGGGAGTATCCCTTAAAATAGGGTTAAAAAAAACCGTTTGCAAGCGCACAGTTTACGGCTTCGGAGAGTCTAAGTTTCAAATATGGAAGCTCTATCTCTTATAGTCTCTAAGATAATCGTTTTCATACGACAGATAGCATGACGGACGGACGAACCCTTTTACCCCTTTGGTATATGGTAAAGTAATGCTAAATGTTCTAAATTTTCACAGTCAGCCAAAGCCAAAACATGTTTAAAAAAATACTTAAGATAGTCAACGAAATAAAATTAGAACTGACAAGATTCATAAAGTCGCCTGACGACGCATTCAACTAATGTGAGTCCAGCTAGGTGATTCAAATCAAAAAGTATTTTAGAAACTAAACTTAGCTAAACAGTAGACAAAATGTACAACTAATCACAACGAAATGTTAATCAATGGAGAGTCAGTAAGACTTATAGACAGACAGACAGACAGACACCTAAAGGTACATGTACTCGTACATTTTGACTGAAGAGGCTTGTGTTACAATTTTCAACGAAATTCAATAGAATGTCAACGTTAAAAATTAAAAAAAAAAAAAAAAAAAAACGAAGAGTGGTTTTTTAGAAACCATTTTAGTGCATTTCATTCTTTATTTATCGAACGTTGGATGCGTAAATGCGTTGTATCTATATATTTAAAAGCATACTGCAGCCATGGTCCGCATCTTTTATGTACATACGTATTTATATATGTATTTATATACTTTCTTAATATATGTATTTATTTTGTTGCTTTTGTTGAAATGCAATCGAACTCTAACAAATGCTGTTGATGTTGATGTCGATGTTGTTGCCGCGTGTGACATTTTCATTTGCTTCAAATGCATCTCAATTTCGTTTGGATGCGTATTGTATCTGTGATGCACGATGACTTGTGTTTTAATGTATCTTCTTGTGATCAATGTAGCGCAACCATTGATGAAAGCTAAGAAAGAAACAAAAAAAAAAAAAAAAAAAAAAATGTCGTCGTGGTCGCGTCCAACGATTGCTTTGGTTATTGAACTGTGTACTGCTTTGATTTGGTTTGGTTTTGCTTTCAGTTTAATGTCTCATAGAATCGTTTTAAAATATGTATCTCTCGTTTTATTTATTTATTTTTTACTCACTTTATACAATTTACAGTTCAGTTTAAAATATTTCATTTTTTTTTTTTTTTTTTTTGTGAAGACTCACATGGTAGTTTATCTGCGCGTTAATTGTTTGGGCTTGTTTTGCTACTTTTAAATACGTTGGCTAGAGAAATAGAATGTTTCACAAACTTGGCAAACGGTTCGTTTGAAGTGTCAATATTGAAATGTGACTCGCTTTTTTTCTCTTTTTTTTTGTATTTTTTCTTATTTCGTTAAAGACGTTGACGAAATGGTAGGTTTTTATAAATTCTTTTTTGCTGGCAAATCAACAAAAATTGTTTAATGCGTCCGCATTTTGTTACAAAAAATCTGATCGTATTCTAAAAAAAAAAAAAAAAAAAAAATAAATAAAAAAAAAATTTTATTTTTATTGTGTAAAAATTCCAAATTTTTTATTTAATTGACTCGTTGAGTTTTTTTGTTTATTTATTTATTGAAATAATTTATTGACAATATGAAGACATTTTAATTACTTTCGGAAGTTACGTTTACTTTAATTGAATATGCAAAAAAAATTTCAAATACGAATATTATTAGCACGTAACTAGCGCATAGCACAAATATTTAAAATATTTATGCTCATAAAAATTTGATAGAATTTAAATTTAGTTTCAATCTTGAGACGGTAAATATGTTTATATTGTACATAATTATTGGAGTTAGTGTGCTGACTATTCAATTGCAATTAATATATTTATATTTTATTAGTTTATCTATGTAAATAAATATTTTATGTCAACGCAAAAATGGGTGAAGATATTGTTTTGACGTAGTAGTGTTGAATTCTAAAATTGTATTTTTTTTTACAACAAGTAAAATACTTATTTATGCTGCAGTGTTTCTGCTCTACTTACGAAATATACACGAGTGCAAAATGTGAAAGACCTTAGCCACAACCATAAATATGCGACCTTTTCGACATTTACTGCAATAGAGTGCAATAAAAAGAAGAAATAATAAAAAAAAAATTCTACAAAATACGAGTACACGACAATGCATAGAAATATGTCCAACGACAAAGTTCCAAAGTGCGCGCGCATATCAATAAATATGTATGGGACTGGGGCGAAGACGATTTCGATGGGTTTTGAGCGATGAGAATATGGTATCGCATCGCATTGTGGAAGAGAGACATTTCGTACTTACTCGTACACAATATTTAAAAGCTTCTATTTTGCATATGCAGCATTGAATTTGAATTTCAGTTGAGTTCTTTTCCCGAATTCACCTCAATCCCCTGCATATATATAAGTATCTACTCGAATTCATGTGTGTATACGTTTATACATACATGTATTGTATATTTTGTACTTTTTGCAGTGTAAATTATACATACGCCGCCGCGCAAACGGAAATGATGGCAAAAGTTCAGCAAATGTTCGCTCAGTGTTTTTTGTTTTATTATATTGAATTCGTTTTGATTTTAAAGAGTGGTGATGGAAAGTGAATTAACAGTAGATTGAATATTTCATGGAATTGTCAAAGTTAACAATAAAAAAACAAAAAAAAAAGTTTCCCATAAGTGTTGCTTGATTTGCTCCAATAAATGTTGATTTGCTGTCTTCAGACAACAAACTAATATTTTTTGAAAACCGCTTTAACGCAAGACAAAACATTTATATCGATAGAACAGTATAAACGAAACTTATATACGTACAACCTTAAGGTGATCCAAAACTGTGTGGAAAATAATTTTTTACAAAATTTTTATGCGCCCACTTCCTGGGATTGTTCTATATCGAAAATAAGAAGACCCGATTTTTTTATTTTTTCGTAGATTTAATGAAAAACCAGGACAATAAATATTTTTTAACTGGATAACGATGTTTCTCTACATTAACGGTCATAGAATAATATTCAATCATTTGTTATTTTCTTTTTAAAAATGATTTTTTGTTTTAAGTATAAAAAGTATTTTTTTCTCGTTTTCTTCTCATTTTTGAGGTTTTTGGTTTTTTTCCCTGAAATTCCGTAAAAAATAGTTAATATTAAAAATTAAAAAGTGAATGATTGGATGTTATACTACGATCATTTATGAAGAGAAACCTGCTAATCCGGTAAAAATATTCATTTTTCAGGTTTCTACACTAAATCTACGAAACACTAAATGTAGCATACTTGGGAACCTTCAGGGGCTTTGCAGCACCATAAAATATTATTCGATTAAAAAAAAAAAAAAAAACAATACGGATCTTCTTATTTTCCATATAGAACAATCCTAAAAGGTGAGCGCATAAAACTTTTTCTTGGACAACCCTTATACACATACATATAAGGATTTTTAAAAATAATACGTATACATGTATACTCATATACAATTTTTTTTAATGTTGATTTGTTCCTAGGCTGATTTGTGGATCCGATACATTTGTTGGACTCAGAAAATCTATAGTTTTGATAAATAACAAGGAAAATAGACAAACAGATATACCATCGCACATGGCAAGACCGGCTTGACTTACACATACATACGTATATACATACATACAAAATGTACATAAACATAAAAATATGTACTATTCACAATATTTACTTATGAAGTTTAAAAATGTTTTTACCAAGCACGTGCCTCACTGGCAATGACAAGCAATGCAAACCAGCGCTATACGTTTATGAATGAAATTATTTCTTCTAATATAGCTGCAAAAACCAGTTCCAAAACTTCTATAACACCTACACAGACGGTAATATTTTTAGCTGACACTCAATTACTTAAATGCTTATTCAATTCAGAAAAGAATGAGCGTATTGATTGATTGATTGAAGTAATTTACTTTTGAGGCACATACTCGTTTTTCAGGGCAGCAGAACTTTTAAAGAAATTCAAACAGCTATAAACAGTTTATTATAAATTGAAAAAAAAAAAATATATATATATACATATATATATACTATAATGAAACCAACAGAAATGCTATTGCATAGATATGTATATTGCAAGATTGATTGTAAGCAGCCAGAGCTTTACTCTGGTTGAAATGATGATCAAATCTTGAGAATACTATTTTATTGAAAACCAGAGTTTAACTTTCGTTTAGTAAATAAAGAAGCTTGGTGATCAATATTTCGATCAATGGTCTCTGTAGATAAAATTCTTTCAACTGATTATTTAAACGGACAACATTATATATTGGTCGTTCAGAGGGCAGTGACTGCATTGATCAAATGATTAAATGACAGCACTCTATGAAAATTCGGTGCTGCAAACAGAAGGTGAAGTAACTGCACATGTACGAGTATGCTGACACGCCCCGTACATAACTTCAGCTTGAAAACGCAGCAAAGGCGAGCAGCGGGAAGAGAGCCATAAGGGCTTGGAACAGTGTTTGCTGTTTTCAACGTCGTATTTAAGCATGTAGATACATACATACATACATACCATAAAAACTAAAAACTCGTACATTGGAAAATTGAACAACGACGCATGAAATTAATGTCTACAATCTGTAAAATCCTGTAAAACAGAGCCGAACCGAACCGATCCGAGTTGGTTGTTGCGGCAATGAGTTAGTTTAGCCACACATGTGCTGCAAAATATTTATAAACTTTTTTATTTCATTTTTTTTTTCTGCTTGTCTTGCGATTACTTTTTTATTTTAATTAAAAAATGTTTGGTTTGCAGTGAAAAAGTTTCTTACAGCGCGTTGCAAATGATATTGCCTTCTTGTTTTTTTTTCATGCAACATGTTGCCGTTTCCATTAGTACTGGGCTGCTGTCCTGTCAGCCTCTTCCTTGCTTTTCGAATTGATCAGAGACGTTACAAAGTATTCAAGCCAACGACACAATCTGCATATTAAAAAAAAAAACGAGAAAATATTTTTATATAAGCAAAAGAGCAACGACTTGATACGCTTTCCCCGGAACCCCCTTTTAAACGTCATTGCACTTTGTTGCACTTACACACATGCAACACCAATTAATACATCGCGCAATTTTAATTTC
Source organism: Leucophenga varia (assembly GCA_018903435.1). Lineage (NCBI taxonomy): Eukaryota > Metazoa > Arthropoda > Insecta > Diptera > Drosophilidae > Leucophenga > Leucophenga varia. The sequence continues at coordinate 153,018 of JAEIFJ010001264.1, read as the reverse complement.
TCTTTGAAAGTTGCTTTACTTGGCATCTCGTTCGGCGTCATCGTCCTCCCCATCATTCTTCATAAGTTCTGTAAATGCCTGCCCGCCACACTGAAATTGCATGCAGTATGTTGTATGCCTTGTGTAGCTATGCAGCAGGTGTTGCATCTTTGTTGTGGTGGACACTTGTTGCTGTTGCTGTTGCTGCTGCTTGTGACAACAAGTGTCTTAAGTCGAGTCGAGCAAGAAGCTGCAATTCTAACCAGAGTCAATCCATTTCAAGCCTTTTCGCATTGACTTTGAGTATTATTCTGCAGGAAGACTTTGACATGCTGACTCTATACGAGTATGTTAGAAATCATGATGACGATGTTCACGATAATGATATTGTATGGCATGTGTTTATGTATGTATGTATATGCCTGCTATGTTTGTCGATGCATTCGTCTTTTCTATATATGTACGTACAAAACTCGCGAACTAACTGCTATTTTCAAGCCAAAGTAAACTGGTTACCAAAAACAGGACATTGTAACCACATATGATAAGTACGAGTATAGTTAATTCCCCAGCTAGCTCTAATACTGTTTTCAAATTTGATAGCACAGAATATATCGAAAAAATAGAAGAAAAAAATATATTATATGAAACTAGATTTAGTATTAACTAACTGATCAACTATCTTTATCTGTGGGAGCGGCCGTTTCTACAATGTAAAGTTAAACAGTATTAATAAATTACAAAATAATAAAAGTATAGTATTACACTTTGGTCTTATGTTATGGAATGAAGAACTTAAAATATAAAAGGTACCAATTAAAAATGGCATAATACCACATTTTTACTATACTCGTATATTAGAAAATGCAAAACTACAATTAAATAAATACGATAAAGATGATTGCGCATGTTCAAGAAACTACAACAAAACAAAGTATAACAAGGAAAAGCTTTTACTTCGGTGGAATCGAAGCTTCAATACCCGACACATGATATTTAAACTATCTTTTTGGTTTGTATTTGGGCTGTATGCTAAAGATATTCTATTTCAACAATTTGTCCTACTGTGATGAAACGAAGAATTTTGAACATATTTTAAATAAATCGTTCAATAAATAAAAATTTTTTTCATTCTACTGTTGGCATTTTACAAAGTGAATTTGTTTGTAAAATGAAAATCTTTATTTATTCTTGTAAATCAATTTCATCCCCTTCAAAGTATTCCCCTTCCGATAAAATACACTTATGCCAACGTTTTTTTGCATTCCTCAAAACATGCCAAATAGTCCCTTTCTATTCAGCTTTTATCTCCTCAATCGACTCGAAACGCGTTACCCGGAGTGGTCTCTTGAGTTTTGGGAATAGCCAGAAGTCACACGGAGCCAAATCAAGCGAATCCGGTGGTTGCGGAACGATATTGGTTGCGTTTTTGGAGAAAAAGTCACGAAGAATCGAGGCTGTTTTTCAAGAAAATTCACCATTTTTGGTACCAATCGAGACTTGACACGTTTGAGGCCCAAAACATCTTTCAAAATGATATTAATTGATCCTTTCTTTTAACGTTATCGAAACCCGAAACTCTGTATATATTATGGGATCTACAATGTCTCCTTTCATGCGTTACAAAATTTCTGACAAACTGATAATACTCTCCACTCAACATACATATGTAGTAAAAACTAAACTACATGTATGGGTGCACTCTTAGTCATATAAATAAATATTATAATAACCTAAAAGCGCAAATTGCGCGCAGCACTTATAAGTTTTCACTTTCACATTTTATATATGTACATATGTATGTGTATAAGTGTTATAGTATAACTCTGTTTTTTAATGTATCATAAATACTCGTATATACACAAACAGATAGACATCGATAACCATAGATAATTTTTTCATTTTAATTATATGGTTAAGTTGAAATAATATTTTGCAGACAGTGGTCATTGGGTTTTCAGCTAATAGTCATATACATACATAAACATAGTTGACAGTTACAGTTTAAATAACTGAAAGCTCACTGACAGACACACACATACTCACTAAACAGGGGAGCTCAGACACTTGTACAAATTTAAATAGATACATTCATATGCGAAATAGTATTTGTACGAGTATATTTGTCACTTAAAGAAAACAAAAGCTAAAGCGTAAAAAAGTGTCAGCACACACACCTATGACCATTCGCTTTGTATGCATACTACTCGTATACATACTCGTATGTGTTTGTTGAATTGTTTGCGGTTCATTGGCTTCCTTTGTTGCTGCCATTTCAAAGTATATTTTTATTGTTTAATAATATTTAATAATAGTTTAGAGAAGAAGCAGAAAATATATACATATTTAGACATACATACATACATACATACATATGTATGTATGTATGTATGTATGAATAATGAAGTTTATTACAGTTTTGTTGGAAAGTAATGAACTGACATAGAAAAAGTTATTAATCATTTTATATGACGTTTTAAAAAACGTTTTTTTTTAAGAACTTGTTTGCTTTAATATGCTTAAGTATCTCAATGGAGGTATGTGTATGGCTAACGGCTTGAAGCGTGAAAGTCATAATAATTTCATAGTTTTTTTTTTCTTCAAACGCTTAATAATTTTTTCCATCAAGGAACAACTATTAAAATAAGCTCTTGAGAAGCACGTGCGCTTGTGCGGCTATAAATACATATAGTACATACTAATGTATGTACTACATAAATATTTCATTAAATATACTTTTGACTCATGCACTGTATATGAGTATGTATGGATACATATTTTTTAGCACTCACTGCTATTTTTTTGTGCAAAATACAATATAATAAATAAAAGTATTCAAATTATACATTTGTGTGTAATGGACCGAGTATTACCCAATAAAAAATATTTTTTATTCTATGACTTTCCACTTAAATATTTTCAATATATGCATGTGTAATAATTTGTAAACTTAGGTATATTTTTTTGATATAAACTTAATTAGCTAAACACAATTCATAACATTTAAATGAATTAACATTTTTATTCTAATAAACCGGTTTTCGTCGGTCGTCGTTTGCATGGTAGAAAATCATTAAATTTACGTTTATCTATTTACATAAATTGACCCTTACTTCATTATGTTTTTCGTCGTTGCACCTGTATCTAATTAAATAATTTGAAGATCTGTTTAAATCTTAGTATAGACGTTTTTTATTGTTTGTGCTATGTAAAATCGAAAATCGGTATACAAACGAAGTAAATTGAATTTTATTATGTTAATTTATCATTACTGCTTTTTACTGAAAGAATGCTATTTTTAAGTTTTTATTTATTTGGTTATAGCTTATGCTTAATATTAGTAGATGCTTTTTCAGATCTCCTTCTAGAGCCAAGTTCATTTCACTCAAAGTCCCCGTAAATTAGTAACTAAAAAACCCCCCCCCAAAAACACAATTGATGCATGCATTTTCGAACCAGTTAAGTTATATTTTTTAAATATTTTGTTTATTAAGGATGTAAGTATTTTGGAAAATATTGAGCAGATATTTAGGTATAAAGCAATTCTTGAGCAATACTACTTTGTTAGTACGTCATTAACGTTATATACTCGTTTATACATACATACATACATATGTATTAATAGAATCGCAGTTGGTTTTAGATCAAAGTACGTACGAGTATAACAAATAAAAAAATACATGTTAATATAACTAAATTCAAATAACAGGTATAACATTGTTGCACACAATTCGAAATCGAAATTTTTTATTTTTTAACGATTTAACCTTTTCTTTTTTTTTTTTATTTTTATTTTTAACAAAAAAAAAAATTTAAATATTTGAATAAATATGCATCACATACAGCTTTACTTCGCTCTATACTCTTTCATCTGATTCATTCAATCGATAAATAATGTTAATTTCCTATGCTCTGTCGCTTGGCCCGATTTTATTGTATTCAGTGGAGCCAAATTTAACGAACCAGCAATAAAATCAATGCGAAGAGCAATTAGAATAAATTAATATATGAACGAGGAAAAACTAAAACTTCAGTGGAGAAGAAGCTTTAATACCCGTCACACGTTATTTAGATCATCAGAGGCGTAGATACCTATTCGCAGTCCATTTTGGGCCAAATTATTGTATTGGCTTTAAAATAAGAAGTCCATTTAGTTTTGAAGTAGAATGGGAATTTGGTTTGTATAGGAGCCATACAATATAGTGATCCGAGTTGGCATAAGAGCATATTCCACACACAAAATTGCGCTCATTTGCCTTAAAATGGGCGTGACCCTTTGTTTGCAACAACTAAACTGCACATGTTTTGATAAATATATTCTAAGTTTTCTATTTTCAATAACAAACAAGAAAGATCGCGGAAGTCGAGTATTCTCGACTGCAAGGCACCCTATACCCAATCATTATGTGCCTTAAGTTAAGTCCTATCTTAATACGGTATATTTGTATGGGGGCTATACCAAAAACTTTGTTGGTCCTACCCATATTGGTCTATTTCATTAGGACTATCCTAGACATGATTTATAATAAATTTAGACTTCTAAGAATCAGAAACAATAACGTTTTTATGTAAAAACCCAAAATTTTGGGGTAGATTTGTATGGGGAAACCCCTTAAAATGGGGTTAGAGAAAAACTGTTTGTAAGTGCACACTTGACGGCTTAAGAGTTGGTTAGTTAGTTTCAAATATGTAAACTCTACCTCTTATAGTCTCCGAGATTATCGTTTTCATACGGCAAATAGCATGACGAATGGACAGACAGACATAGCTAGTTCGACTCCCCTTTCAATGCTGATCAAGAATATATGTGTATATACTTTATAAGGTCTATCTAGCCTCCTTCTGTGTGTTACACACATTCGCACAAACTCAATATACCCTTTTACCCTTTGGATACAGGTTATAAGAAATCAGAGCAGTCAAATAGCGCTCTGATCAGTACCGCATTCCAAATGCAAATTTGTTTTCATAATTGTTAAATTATAAAAAAACAAGAAAAACGTTAACTTCGGTAGAACCGAAGCTTAAATACCCGTCACACAAATCTTTAAAGAGTTCATGTGTAATCATCAGTGGTCACCCAAGTTTACACACAATATTAATTTCAAATTTTGAGCTAAAAATACAGATATGTATAACAACATATTTCTCGAATATATCTGGAAATGGGCGGTAAGGTTGTATGCAAGAAACACCTGAAAATGGGCGTGGCACCATGATATTGGAAGAGTTTTTACCCAATATGGAGTAAATACATGAATAAATAATAACCATTTTCATACAAAAAATCGAAAATGGTCGGAAAGTTTGTATGGGGGCTATACCAAAAAATGGGCGTGGCACATCTGATTTGACATTGGATAGCATTAGAAGTGTTTTTAACCAAATTTGAGTGAATATATGCATAAATAATTAGTATTTTTTTACAAAAAATAGGAAAAATCGGAAAAAAACGGAAAGTTTAAATGGGGGCTATGCCTAAAAGAGGGCGTGGCATTTTGGTTTTGACACTGGATGACAAAAGAAATGTTTTTACACAATTGGGAGCGAATACATTCATAAATAATTACAATTTTTATACAAAAAATCGAAAAAAAACGGTAAGTTTGTATGGGGGCTATACCTAAAAATGGGCGTGGCACTCTAATTCTCGAACTCATAATAGTCGTTGCCGAGAAAAGCTTAAGTTCCAAATTTCAGCTTAATATCTTTATATCTTCAACGAAAAAGATGCTTAGAAATATACAGACGGACAGACAGACGGACAGACGGACAGACGGACAGACAGACGGACATGGCTAGATCGATTCGTCTCGTCGAGCTGATCAAGAATATATATACTTTATGGGGTCTACGACGTCTCCTTCGATGCGTTACAAACTTTCAGACAAACTGAATATACCCTTCACACTATGTGTGGCGGGTATAAAAAACGACTCGACTCGAAATTGGGGCCTAATTTCTTGTTTTGTTCTTTTTTTCCCCCTCTAGATAGTGTAGTTTTGTGTGTCAAATTTGAAAAAAAAACCCGTTCCGTTTTCTTCGTACCGATTTCTTAATTTTTATTTTATTATTTATCTTTTTTTCTGCTGATTTAATTTATTTACTGTAGTTTTATTCAAAATTGATTTTTATACCTGTTACACCAGTGTAAACAGGTATATTCAGTTTGTCGGAAAGTTTTAACGCATTAAAGGAGGCATCGTAGACCCTATAAAGTATATATATTCTTGATCACCTCGGCTAGACGAATCGATTTAGCCATGTCCGTCTGTCTGTCCGTCCGTCTGTCCGTCTGTCTGTGTGTTGCTGCGCGATTTATTCGCTCAGTTTTAAAGATATTGGGCTAAAATTTTAAACTTAAGCTTTTCTAGGTCCTGTGTACTTTCTATGTTAAAATCAATGTGCCACGCCCACTTTTAGGGATAGCTCCCATACAAAAGTACAACATTTTTTCAAGTTCTAATATGAAAAAAATGTATTTATAAAGCGAATGGCTTCAAATGTGGCTAAAATGTTTCTTATACCATGCCAAATCTTCAGTTTAAAATTGGTCCAAATCGGACCGCGAATTCCTAAATTTTTAAGAGTATATTTAATTTGTTTAGTATTTTGAAGTAAAATTTAATACAAATGCTGCACACGAAGGTCTATCAACGTCAAATGATGTGTAACAGGTATATAAACTTCGGTCCAACCGAAGTTAACTTTTTTCTTGTTTTTGTTAATTTTTTTTTTCAATTCTGACGTAAAATATTTTAGATTTTTTTTCAACTGCTATAAATTATCTAGTTTTAATATACTGAGTCGATTTTGGTTAAAATCATTCGAAATTACTAACTGACATTAAGTTAAAGCTTTATATGTAATTATTATTACCGTTTTTGTTTTATGCATAAGTTGTGTCTTGTATGATTGCAATTAGATTATTTTACTGAACGCTGGTGGAAAGCTTGTAAAGTTTACTAAAACTAAGGCAATGGTTCTTGATGAAATTTTGTAATTTAGAATAAACTGTGTTAGCATTTTTGGTATTTTAATAGTAATATTGAAATTAATTAATAAAATATTTTTTTATAAAAAAACTTTACTAAAATCACAAAATTTCAGAAACATAAGCTCTTGATAAGAGTATACCATATGTATTTACTTTAACTTACCTGATCTTTGAAAGGTTTTAACATTCTTATAAGGCAAATGATTTTTCATACTCGGCGTCACGATCCACACAATATTTTTACGTAAATCTATTTTTTAAATGAATATCCTCCGCGGGCTGGAATATACTAAAACATGGATTATTTTGCCACAAAAACCTTGCGAAAAGAAAATCCTGTTATTTCCACACGCAACATGCAATCCTTCTCATATATACATAGTAAACGCCAACATATTATCGAAAAATGATGTAAAACAGATCACTGAAACCACTGTTAAGGTATTTATTCAGACTTTACGCGTATGAATGACTAATAGAATTATTCTTTATAGTTTTAAAAATGTTTATTGTGTCAACTGCACACGAATTACTAATATAAATATTAACACTAACATAAAAAAGTTTGTCGTACTATTGAAAGTATTTTTAGCACAAGCAGAAAAAGTATCTTAGACAAATACTTATTTTGTCTCAGTTACTTTTCACATCCAGATTAAGACTAAAAGTCTTTCTAATAAAAGTTCAGACACACAGTCGTAGTGTAGTCGTCACTGTTGCAATGTAGAAGTATGCAACATTTAGTTATTGTACATATTTGCAATCAGTTGCAATACAGTGACAAATTAAACAATATTTTATTAAAACGAGTCAAGCAATGCAAAAATAAAACGAGTCAGACGTTCATTTGCCTTCAAACACATAAAAAAAAAAAAAAAAAAAAATTAGAAGAAAAAAACTGTAGCAATTCATGACAATAATATAAGAATATATACACTTACATGCGAGTATACTTCAGTTTTTTTTTTCAGAGTTAGCGCATGCGCCGTGCTTTATTTTCATGTTGCAGCGTTTTAGGCGCATATAAGTATAGCCACAATTTTTTTAGTCAAACAAGTATAGTTGTATTTTTTTATTTTCTGTTTACAAAATTTCCGCATATCATGTTAATCGCCAAAATACACGCAATTCCAATTGCCGCCTGAAAGTATGTCGCATTTTGTACTCCAATTTTGCAGTGTTTACTTTGTTTGTACATACACATACACACTTTACATATTGGTATACTTTCTCATATTTCAGCTCCATTTCTGCACTGCTTACATACTTACCTCTGTTGGTAACTTTTTTTCGTTTACTGTTTGTTGTTAAAAACAGGTTGGCATATTAGTTAATTTCTTTTTAGGAGGTAGGTATTCATGCTAATGTCACTCATCCTAAATGCATGCAATGGAAATGAAAAATATACGAAAAGCTAACGCAAAAAGCACAACAAAGCGGATGATGGCGACTTTTACGACAGTAATTAATTAACCATGGCATACATTTCAACCTAATTCAATGTAGTTTGGCAGGACTTACTGGTAACCAGTTGAAAATGTAATAATTAAATCTTGATTTTTGGAAGTTAAGTTCAACACATTTTTTGTTTTTCTTTTTTTTTTTACATTCTTATAATTATATTTATTATTGTGCAGCTCGAATTGAGAGCGCTGCTGCAAGGCTGCTTTGAAGAGTCTTCCTCATTTAATTTAACTAATTACAACTGTTAATATAAAAATTTTACCTAGCTGTTGAATAGCATAATGATTTTTTTTTCAAAGTAAATTTAAACCATTTTTTTTTCCATTTCGTATTGGACTTAGGGGAGTACGAACAACAAAAAGTATAATGTTAGTCCTGCATATATTCAAGGCGCTTCATAATATTGTACCCTTCACTATGCTGACTATGACTTAACAAAAATGGTAATTAACATAAATTTAGGCGTGCAAAGTGAAAATAAAAATGTGAATGTGCAAATTTAGGCGCACTAATTGGAGGATACAACATTGTTTTATTTGCTTTCATCCTAATGTTAGATCGTAGTGTAATCGGGTTTGCTTTAAAGGTGTTCAGTCCGTTGGGAAATTAAGCGAAGTGCGACCACTGTTTAACTGTTTGTCAACTAGCAACTAGCTAAAGAGCAGTATTTGACATTTTTCAGAGAGCCATTCTCTTGGTCGATTTATATTTAAACTTACTCTTTGATTCATTAAAAAAAATTGTATTATGTCATTGAAATTCTTACCATACCAAGGTTTTGGTTAAATGACGTTACTGTACAAAACCAATAACAATGTACATACACACACATACAACTTTTTGTCTTTTGGTGTTTTAAAAACGCCACCACAAAAACTATTTCTCCCCATTTGCAAATAGTCTGAGGACACATTGTTTTGTCGATGACAGTTATAGTTTTTTAATAGTTGTCATTCATGACATACATTTGCATACACGGCACAATTTCTATAGCATACTTATGTATGTATGTGTATGTACGAGTATACATAGTCGAGTCGTTGTATCTTTTTACAAAAGTATAGCGCGGCATATTTGAGGCTTCCGCTGTTTGTTGTTTGTTACTTCCTGTCGTTTCGGCGATTTTTATTGTCTTTGTAGCAATGGCGCATGAAGGCATTAAGTTTATGGAAGGAAAGAATGCAAGACTTTTTTCTGCCTTCACTAAACTATAAATGTCATCCTTGTTTTTCTGTTAGACAATAAGGTTTTTTTTTTTTTTTTTTTGTCTTTTTTTACATAAATATTCACTTTATTTATTTACACTTATTCTTTAACTGGGAAGAGGTCTTTGGCTTCTAGCATAATGTCACATGATCAAGTGCTATCAAGTCGAGGTTGGTTGGTTTGTTTGTTTGTTTTTAGTTTATTTATTGCTGATTAAAAATGGTTATTAACGTTCCAGACTCGTTTAGTAATGCTCAAATAACAATTTATAAATATTGAATATATTTAATATTGAAATTGGTGAAAGTGATTGTCAATAGAAACAAATTATTACTGGTGGGTCAAAAGAAATAAAAACTTACATATTTCAAAAATTTTATCATCATATGATTTTTTTTTTTTTAAAATTAACTATGTAAATTAATTCTTTATTAGTTTTAGATAACTCTTTTCCGACATTAGTACAGCAAAGAAGCCATTGAATTCAACCCAGACGAGAACTGTTGTGTAACTTAAGCTGTTTTTGGTAAATTAATTGTCATAGCAAAATTTTTTGTTTGATTTTATAAATAAAATCCATCACACTCATAGCCATTTATATGCTTATTCAGATAGAAAGACAAACAAACAAACAAACAGAACGACAGACAGTCATTCATTCAGTCATCATAATAACGTTTAATGACTTTGGAAAATAAATTTACGCATTAAAATATTAGCTTTTAAAAGTCATTTTTTGTTTGTTTATTTTTATACCCTTCACATTCTTTAAAGTATAAAAATGTAATTAAGAATTGATTGGAAAGTATCTATTGAGAGAGATTATCTCGGGGACTATAGGAGATAGGGCCACCATATTTGAAACTTAGACTCTCCTAAGCCGTCAAGTGTGCACTTGCAAACCTTTTTTCTAGGCCCATTTTAAGGGGTACCCCCATACAAATCTATCGTAAAATTTTGAGTTTTTGCATAGCAACGTTATTGTTTCTTATTCTTGGAAGTCTAAATTTAGTATAAATTATGTCTATGATAGTCCTAATGAAATACACCAATATGGGAAGGACCAACAAAATTTAATGTATAGCCCCCATAAAATTGTACCTCATTATTTATGTTTTTGTATGAAAATCCAATACAATGAGGTATGGTAGTAAGATAGGACTTAACTTAAGTTTGGGTACAGGGTATCTTGCAGTCGTGCATACTCGACTTCAGCATTCTTTCTTGTTTTTTTATTAAAATTTGGTTTTTTTTTTTTGGTGTAAGGTTTAATATTACTAAAGTTTTTTTTAACGGTTTTAATATTTATTTAATGGTTTATAGTTTGGTACTCATTAATAAACTGTTTTTGCACTTGTGCAACAAATTTCTATTTGATTATTGATCTTTTTCAAGGTTTACACATACGTAAATAAGTACATATGTGGGTCTAGGGTAGTTAACATATTTGCTTGTTTATGGTGTATACCCCTCTTTAACCCAGTTTTCAGTTTGTGTTAATGAACTTTTGGTGTTTTGTCAGTAATTTATGCTTAAAGTTTTTACCTTTTCATAGTTTAAATGTTTTCACGTGTTTCTTAACATGTTACTTATATACATAAGTACCTATTGAGTAAATGGTAAAAAAACATTACCCAATTTGTTTAAAAGTTTTGTACAGTTGCATTTTAAAATGTGTAGAAAATATAAGTTACTATACTATAATTAAAATACAGACAGAAACAATTTTTTTTTTGGATATGATTATAAATTTATTCTAACTACATACCTACTGCGATTAAAAATTATTCCCATAGCTAACATTAATCACACAAAGCGGGACAATGACACAAATAGATAGTATAAAATATATGTATGTATTACATACATAGTACATATATATGTACATGTATGTATATATATGTATATACAGATACTATAGTGCAATGTGCATCATTTAATTACGTTAATTGACAAGAAGTACACACAAAACGCGATATGCTCAGCACTTTTTATTATTTAATTTAATTGCACCCCGTCTAGTATATCTTTTCTGTCTGTCTGTCCGTCTGTCAACTTTGGAGCGTGTTTTTATTGTGTATTCTCGCGCAATTTAATTTAAGCCGAGCAGCTGAGGCATACCAGCAGTTCGTCATTAAAATTGTTTACTATTTTGTGGGTGGAAAGTTAACGCGTCTGAAGCTTCAAAATGAATGACAACTAAGTATCCTGAAGAGGATATTCGAGAACTACAGGCTAACGATCTGTGCTGTGTATGGCTTCAACACTCACACCTTATAATTCATATCATTTGGTGTTGATATTGAATTTCAAACAGTGCGGATATTATTGAATTCATAGATTATATTTTTACTGATTAATCGACATGATATTGGTTGCTTAGAAAAATGAACTTGGCTGGATTCATTCGAACGGCACTAAGGAAACAAACAATTTAAGAATTTGAAACATTTTAAATAAAAATGCTTTGGAATAGAAACATCACCTACGTTGCATGGAATTTTTTGTTTTTTTTGAATCACACATAAACATAAATCACACAACATATTTTTAAGACAAATTTCATTTTTGTTTTTAATCTTTGCGCTTGTTCCGCATAAAAAAAATGTACTCGTGTCTTCACAAGAAAAATTTTACGCAGCTAGGTTGAAATCTATTTCGAGAAACTGACAACAACGGCGACATCAACAATGTCTTCGCAACAGCAAAACTATTTAGTGATTTTTCCTAATCATCATAAATCTGAGTTAGATTTAGTCATTTGTTCTATACGTGGCATCTCATTGGATTTTCTCAAAACGAAGCATTTATATCGCTTTCGTTCTTTTTTTATTTTAATTTTTAATGTTTCTTTTTTGTTTTTACGTTAGGCTTCTTGTAAACGAGCTACTCGTATATTCCATGTTGCAATAATACAGTCCGTCACAAATTAATGGGGGCAACCAATTGTATTGGAAAAGTTTGTCACATTATGAGAACATCATAAATTGAATATTTTAAAGTTATTATAATGATAACAAAATTTTTATAACCAAGAATCTTATTTTTTTTTAAGTGCTCCAATTAATTTTTGGACACTACTTTTTTCACTAAAGCTGTCAAAAAAAATGAACGAATCACATAAGACTCACCCTATTTTCTTTATATTGGCTAATTCAACTTATAGTTCATAAACAAATTTTGGTGCAGTTTGTTAAAATAGATAAAAATTGTATCCTTAAAAAATTTGCTGCCCCTATTAGTTTTGGACGGACTGTAGTAGATAAGGTATTTTCTTGATAAGCACGTCGGGACGAAGCAATTATTTTTTAGGTATAGCCCCAAACAAAACTGCCGTCCATTTTTAAGTTTTTCTATGAAAAAGTTATTTTGCGCGAATGTTTTCACTATAAATTCTAGTATCATCCTTTGTATATACTACCGATATGACATGAACCCTAACATGGTCTCCAAAGATGGGTTGTATCGGATCATGGACCAATACCTATCTCCTTTTCGAAATTAATATCTACGCCAAATTGATTATTTTATAACGGAAAGTCAAACATGTTTAATTAAATTAATAGTTATGCCAAATCTGCGAGTATATAGATTTCATAAAGCGTTGCCATAAAAAAAAATTTTTGAAAATACATTTTTTAACTCCAGTGAAGACATACATAATTTGCACCCTCAATAGCTGTTATTTGATTCGTTAATCGTTGCTTAAATTTAATTGGATGACTAAGGTGAGTTGACAATGTGAAGATAATATACTATTATACATATGTAGATGAAGCTGTAAAAGCTTACGTTATTTGGGGATGGCATCTAGCTACTGTTGCGCATGCCAGTCATTTGGTAATGATATGAAAACACAAGGGTTACTCGATTTGGGGATGCTGTTAGTAGTTTTTTTTTTTAGTAGCGGTATCGCCGCCATTTTGTTTTCTTAACTTTTAATAGACAGTACCAATAAGTGTGAATTTACTATACGTACATATGTATAAGAAATGTCATTAAGGTGTTCTGTTTTAGTTTGTTTGACGATTTTCAAAATTTGTTTGTTTCATTACATAATTGTTATGTTCTTTTCCATTCTTTCATTTTTTTATAGGCATTGTGTCAGCATTGGTCCTTGCCTCAATTTTTAAATGTATTTATTCAGTCAGTATGTTTGGCTTAGTGTTCCGAAAACGAATATCAAAATCGTTTTTATGTGTCAATTGGCTTCTTACAACAAAACTCAGAGAGTTGTTTACTTCATTTCATTCATTTTATTGCTAGGTACATACATACGTATATGCACATACAAAGTTTTGCTTGTTCATAGAATTTATGGTTTTTGGTTACTTAGGCGCACCCAACAATTTCTACAACAAAATTTTAGTCGTCTAACAAAATACACAGCTACACAAAAACTTATTATATCCGCCACACAAAGTTTAAAACGTATTGAAGGAGATGTCGTAGACCCCATAACGTATATATAATGTTGATTAGCTCGATGAGACAAATCGATCAAGCCATGTTCGTCTGTCTGTCTGTCTATCTGTCCGTCTGTCTGTCTGTATATTTCTATGAATCTTTTCGTTCAAGATAAAAGATATTAAGCTGAAATTTAGAACTTTAGCTTTTCTCGGCAACGACTAAATTTAATTCGAAAATGAAAGTGCCACATTGGTTTTAGGTGTAGCCCCTATACAAACTTACCGCCCATTTTTGAATTTTTGTATGAAAATCGGCATTATTTATAAATGTATTCACTTCAAATCGGGTAAAAACACTTCTAATGTCATCCTATGTCAAAACCAAGGTGTCACACCCATTTTTAGGTATAGCCCCTATACAAACGTACCACCCATTTTCTAATATCATCATATGTACACACCACCGATATAATAAGGATCGGGCTCTCTCCTCTATTGTATTCTATTTTCTTCAATCTTTAACACTCCTCTGGGTCGGACCAAGGTATCATTCGAAACGAGCCAAAGGTCTGTTTGTTCGTCTGTCTGTTGGAAGGTGATTCGATCGCTAAGTTGTAAAGATATTGAGCTGAAACTCGAAACTTAAGCTTTTCTTAGTCCTAGGTAGTTCGTAAGTTAAATTCAGAATGCCACGCCCACTCTGAGGTATAGCATAATACAAAATAACCGCCCATTTTCGAATTTTTGTATGCAAATTGGTATTACTAATGCATGTTTTCACTCTAAATCAGGTAAAAACACTTCTTATGTCATCCAATGTCGAACCAAGGTGCAACGCCCATTTATAGATATAGCCCCATACAAACTTACTGCCCATTTTTGGATTTTTTGTATAATAAAAGGTATTATTTATGAATGTATTCTTTTGAAATTGTGTAAAAACACATCTCATATTATATGTACACACCACCGATGTGATACGGATTGTACCATTGTAACGTATAGCCCTATATCAGCTTACCTCTCATTTTCTAATAATTTCAAGAAAATTAATGTTATATTTTCTGGCTCACTGAATTTTAAGAAGTGGTTCCTGTGAAACCCATAGCTGTGGGAACCGAACGGATCGCAGGTTGCGGATAGCTAACGACCACTAGGCCGGTTTTTGGAACGGCGGCATACTAGACATGGGCTAGGTGCTGCGCATCTAAAACCGACTGGTGGTTAGCCTCTAAATAAGCGAAAGCGAAAAAGGGGCCCGGACAATTAGCGGGAGCTCTGCGGGTGCAACACCGACAAGACGTTATGGGGTATCGTCTTCTTAAGCTTACACCACACCTTCTTTTCTATCTTTTACTCTTTAAATTTTTCTTTCTCCATTTTTTACTATTTAATCTGTTCTTTCTGTTTCCACACTTCTTCCCCTCAAGCTCAGGGTGTCATGCGGTGGCCGTGCCCAATGAGTTTTACGTTTGCAGCCGGGGGAGCCTCCCTGCAAGCTGGCGACTTGAGGGCAGTTTAGATGTTGAGGGCGCTTTTAACAACGTCAATACGGAATCAATAATAGAGTCCTTGACGAAGTTCTAAGTGGAGGACTGCATCAAGAACTGGATTGAGTCACTCCTTAAAAGCAGGCTTATTCGGGCCAAGTTCGGCAATGTTAAGCTTACCAAATACCATACCCTATTCTTACCCAACTTGATCGGGGGTGTGAAGGTTGTAGCATAGGCAGAAGACATTGTGATCCTAGTGTCCGGTCTCTGTCCCTCCGTAATAAGCAATATCATGGAGGGGGCTCTAGGAAGACTTAGCAGATGGGCCACTAGCTGTGGCCTCGGAGTCAACCCGGAGAAAACAGAGCTAATGCTTTTCACAAATAGGTATAAAATTCCGAAATTCCAACTCCCTTTCTGACAGGGCAAAGTACGTGGGTCTCATCTTAGATCCCAACATAAACTGGAAAGATAACATCCAGGAAAGAGTGTTCCAAACTATTCGATCGTAGATGGGGTCTCTCACCGAAAATGGTCCTATGACTATTCACTCTAGTTGTACGGCCAATTCTTTGTTATGGAGCTTTAGCCTGGTGGCCGGCTCTTTAAAACAACTATAATATCCAGAAGCTATCTAGGGTACAGAGATCGGCTTGTTTTGGGGTCACTGGGGTAATTAGAACCTGTCCCTCCGAGGCCCTAAATGCAATGCTTAACCTGTTACCTATTGACTTATTCATCAAGCAGATGGCCTTGACCAGCGCACTTCGACTAAAATAACAAGGCTTGTGGTCCTCACTAAGCTTTGGTCACAGCGCTGTTTTATCCAGCGACGGATTTAAGTGGCACTACTGACTTTTTTGTCCAATTCTTCGGATTTTATTAAATCCTTTAAAACCACAATTCCTTCACGGCAAGACTGGATGACAGAGCTGCTGGAAGTGAAGACGGTATGTCGCTCTACTCCGACGGGTCCAAGATGAAATGCGGTGTGGGGTCTGTGGTATACTCGTAGGACTTGGCAGTGGAAGAGTTCGGCTGCCGGATCTCTGCAGTGTGTACCAGGCGGAAATCCATGCTGTACTTGTGGCGTGCAAGCTACTGGAGAAGCTGGAGATTTGGGACAGATCGGTTTTCATTTTCTCAGATAGCCATCAAAGCGCTGGATGCCCACATTTACAAATCTAAGTTAGTAAGGGAATGTAAAAACCAACTAAATCTTGTTGGTCGCCACAACACAATTTGCCACCATGGGTCCTAGGGCATAGTGATATACCCGGAAACAAGCAAGCTGACGCGCTGGCTAGACGGAGTTCATCGGATGAATCTCAGCCAGTCGCGGTTCGGATTCCAATGAATGCTAGGGTCGCCCTCATTAGGAATCACTTTACCTCTTAAGGCAACTATAAATCGCAAAATATAAACAGCTGCAGGAAAGCTAGGCTTATTTCGCCTTCGATTGACCCCAAACGTACCAAAACACTACTGCTAAACCCCTGCAAAGACCTTGCGAGACTGACAGCCGCCATCACTGGGCACTGGCCCATCGGGGAACATGCGGCTAGACTTGGTTTCCTTTATAACAGGACACCTCGGAAACGTTTTAACACTTTCTCTGTGTGTGTCCTGCAGTTAGATCGAGTAGACTAAGACACTTTGGATATTAGCAGTTAGAATCGCTGAGCGATCTAGCTCTCTTATGTCGCTTAAAGTTTAGATCCTTCCTCAACTGTGGTGGTTGGCTCTGAAACCACATATCTTTCCATGTACAAGAAGTTTCCCACCGAGACTTTTAGTGGTATCAAAACGGCAATTATATGTTAATTGTGCGAGGAAACATGTAGTTTCCCCTCAGCCATCTCTATTTATTGTTATATCTGTATTCCCATCTCGAAGTTCTATCTAAGCCACTAATGATCACACATAAACTATTTAAATATTCGTGTAACGGGTATTTAAGCTTCGGTTTCACCGAAGTTGACGTTTTTCCTTGTTAACTTTTATCTCGACTACATCATTATCAAAGCTTTGGCTATGATGGCTTTTATCAAGCGTCACGCATCGCTCGAGGCTTCGAGCTTTTAATATCGTCTTCCCGGAGCCACCACTGGACCTTGACGGATGTTGAAGTTAAAACTTCCTTAATTTGTTTTATTAATTCCATGCTAACCAGCAAAGCGGCTAACTCAACTATGGTTCATTACAACCAACCAACTGTTAAGGCGCATGGAGGAGGAACTAGTGATCTCGCCCGGGGGTGATGTAGTAATTTCAACGAGGCAAAAATATCCGAGTCTCTTTGTCACCTTATGCGATCTGCTTTGAAGACCTTTTCACACTGGGCAACGTCTTGCGGTTTAATGATCAACCCCACCAAAACCGAGCTTGTGCTCTTAACCAGAAAATGCAAGATTCCAACCCTGTTTCCACCCAAACTTAATAATACCAACCTTAACTTTAGTAAAAGTGCTAGGTATCTAGGAGTCATTCTTGATAAAAAAACAATTTAACTGGAACATCTTAACATTGACGAACGTATTAAATAAGCCAATACGGTACTTTTCGCTTGTAAAAAATTCATTGCCCAAAGATGGAGTTTCTCACCTATTATTGTACACTGGATATATATTACATCTTTATGGAGTATGAGTTTGGTAGCCAACACTTTACAAAGCGTCCAATATCAAACGGATATACAGAGTTCGAAGTGTGTTGATCTACATTAGTAGTGCACAGCGTACCACACCAACCAAATCTAAATAAAGCTAGATCTCATAGCCAAGAAGATAGTCGCGAGTACGGCTATGATATTAAGGGAGACATCAGCCTAGCGTACTAGTAACTTTGTTCAGTTTGAAATGAAGTACAAACAATTAATCCAAACCATACTACAATAGCATACCACATTACAAAACCAGTGCCACCAATACATACACAGATGGTTCTAAACTGGATGGACGAGTTGGTGGAAATAACTTTTCCCCGGTCCTGAAGATTAGAGAACCATGGAGACTATCCGATCATTGTAGTGTCTTTCAAGCAGAAATGATTGCATGATCATGAAGCCATACACCATCAAGGGAACAACTTTGATAGTAGGCAGCATGTATATATATTCTCAGATAATCAAGCTGCTCTGAGAGCACTAGACTATTGTAACAAAACAAAAACAAACTACCCAATGAGATATTCACCTCCCATGGGTTTCAGGACGCCGGGAAATATACAATATACGCGCCACCATACAGATTTTGTCCGTTTGGTAAACTTTCAAGCGGCTCTGTCTGGTTGGTAGGCATGTCGCTCAACTAGGTGTAGTATCAAATGACTTTTACAGAAGCTGTAACAACGACCTGGAGGAAACCATGCAGTATCTTCTCTGGTCCCATCTGGCATAGGCGACGTCGCTATACCTAAAGGGCTAGTACCTTGGCTATGACATTGGATGATATTAGAAGTGTTTTTACCCAATTTGTAGTGAATACATTCATAAATAATAGCTATTTTCATACAAAAAATCGAAAAAACGGTAAGTTTGTATGGGGGCTATACCTTAAAATGGGCGTGACACTTTATTTTTAACACTTAAACTGATTTGGACTGAGAAAAGCTTAGGTTTCGAGTTTCAGGTCAAAATCTTAAAACTAATCGTGTAAATCGCATTAATACAGACAGACGGACATGGCTAGATTGACTCGTCGCGTTGAGCTGATCGAATATTCTTTATGGAGTCTCCGATGCCTCCTTTAATGCGTTACAAACTATCCGACAAACTGATAATACCCATCACACCATGTGTGGCGGGTATAAAAAAAAAACACATTTTTTGTTTATTGATCCAACATTGAATCGAAGTTCGTATATATTTATTATAAGATGTTCTTATGATTTTGCTTGGAATTATAATTTTATTTTTGCTTCACTTTTAATTTGTTACGAATGTTTATATGTAATATTATATGTAGTTTGCTTGAATATTAAATAGATTTTTTTGTTGTCTATTAGTGGAATATATATTATAGATTTTTTTTTTGTTTTTTTTTTTTTTTTTTGCGCACAAAAATCTTTTTATTTAATGGAATTTTTAATTTTTTAATCCAAATACATTTAATAATAGATATATTTGACGATTTTACGTTTATATTCGAATAATTCATATTTATGTACGATTATTTATGTATGTATGCATATATGGTTATATAATATAAAATCCTGACATACGAGAATATGATACTTTTAAATTTCTTTAGTATTTTTTTTTTTTTTTTATAATTATTTAGTTTCCGCATAATAAAGTTAAGGATTGGGTATAGTTTTACTGTATGCATTTATATGATATTATGTTGTTTTATTAAGTATCTGCATTATCTATTTTATCTCCTTGTACATCCCATATGGGAGTGTGCTGTATGTATGATGAAGTTTAATTTAATATTGTATTTTTCGTCTGATAACGACAGATGTCAGAGTATATTGTATATATGTATGTATTTGATTGAGTTAATCCTATCGTTTACAAGTAATAAAATATGATTCGCATAATTTTGATTTGTTCGCGTTTCTTAGTGATAGATTAAATGTTTTTAAATACATCTATGTAGTTACATACATTAATATAAATAATTAACTTATGCATTTGATTAAATGTATGATTACTCGTATATGATTAAAGCATAATAAAACGTAAAAAAGCGTATTATGTATTATAAATATGACAATTTTATGGTTTTTTTTTACTATTACTAAAGGAATATGTTTGACGAAGTTTAGTGGAGATTTTTTTTTTCAACATTGAAGTGGTAAATTTAGTTTTTTTTTTTTGTTAGTTCTACTTATATGAATTTTTTAAAACTTTTGATTTTGATTTTATTCCAAATTTTTTTTTTTTTTTTAAATATACTTAATATAAATTTTTTTGCGAAAATTTCGTTTATTTTTCTTGAAATCCAACGTTATTAATTTAAGTTTTATTTCTTCATTTCGAATTTTTTAATGCTAAATAATAAGAGCAATACTATGTTTTTTTAAATTTATTTGTTATTTTGTATGAATAATTTAAACATCGAATGTATATCATCGTACACCAAAAAAACCACAAAATTTAAATAAATATCCTTAAATAGCGCGACGAGAATCGTCGCTGACTCGAAATTTTATACGCTCAGTTAAAAAGATTTTACTTAAAGCATATACATATAGTATATCCCACGTAAAATAATTTTGAAGTTTTGGTTCCGATGGTAACAAAAATTATAGACCTGCTCCGATGTTTAAATTATTTTAAAGGCTTAGTAGCAAATAAAAAAAAAAAATAAAATACACAATATAAATGGTTTATTTTTATTTTCAAATAGAAACTAAGCCTTTATATAAAAAACTATGCGTATAAGCCAAAAAATTTCACAACACTTTTTTTTCAAGAATTATAACTATTTTATGATTTGTGTTTTAATATTTAATTAATGAAATAATAGCAAACAAAATAAAATTAGTATCTCTGCCGCACACTTAAATAGTAAAAAAAAAGAGTCTGACGTACTTCTGGAAAGAAATAGCATACCTTAAAGACCACGTATATCAAAATATACAAACATTGTGATAGTCTATCTCGTGTTCGGGAGTTGTCTATTAAACTGTATTTCCATGGTTCACTTGGATTTTTCAATATAAGCAAATTTTTTGCTTTTACAAAAATTATCAAAATTGTAAAAAAAAAAAAGTAAAAATTGTAATCTTTATTATTTAATACCAGAAAGTGTTCTTTATTGGCAAAATGTTTGCAGTGCTTTTGTTCTAAATAAGTACAACAAATAAAAAGTAAACAAAAATTTAAGTAAAAGTTTTCTCTATATCAAATCACTGCATTCTAAACACTTTAAACATCTCGACTTTTTGCTATATCTACATTTTGAGCAAAAAAAAATTGTTTGGTTTCGGTTTCTTTTTCTTCTGTTTTTGAATATTTGCGTGGATCAGTCTTTGAGTTTCAAAGTATCTAAAATTTTAGAGATGTTAGTGTTTAAAAAAATAATAAAAAACAAAAAAAAATTTTTTTTTAAATAAAACACAATATTGAAAAATGAACTTAAAATATATATTTAGGAAATAAAGCATTTAAAGTGTGTTCTTTTAATTTGTTTACAAAATAATTTTAATTTATATAATAAGTTATTGGTGAAATTATTTTAATAAAAGTTAAAAGTCAAAAACTTAAATTAAAAGTCTACAAAGTTTTATGCAATGAAAAGTTGTAGAAATCTTTGATATCCTTGTAAATTGAAATTTTTTCATTTTAAAAATTGATGTACATACTTTACAGTAATATTTCAAATATTTGACAAATAATAAGTAACAAAAAAAAAAAAATTGTAATGTTGTATCATACAAGTTATAATAGAAACAAAAGAAAAATTTGTTTCTGATTTGCTTTTCTTTTTTTAAAGTTTAAGACTATTTGTGCTTTGTAAATTTAATTTAAATACAATTTCGATTGTTGCTTTTTTTTTACAGTGTACGTAAACAATTATCATATTTTTTATCTGGAAGCGCTTTTATTCAAACTATAATCAAAAAACAAAACAAAAAAAAAAAAAAAAAATAAAGTTACAATAGTAAAGAAAAGAAAAATATATTCGAATGCTAATATCACCGCAAGTCAAAGCAAAATAAACTCAATTCTGAGTTTTGTTTAAAATGTAATAGGATACACAATATTTTCTTATTATTAAATTATGACTGTGTTTAAATTTTAAATGTATTTAAACAATTTTCTTTTACAATAATTATATAATGCTTTTGGCATAAATGGCAAAATTGAACAAATTTTAGATAAAGCAAATGATACAGATACATTTCTAAAGTATCTTTTGAATATGCAGAACACGTGCGCACACAAAAATTTCGCTCAGTGCTATTTTTAATGTGCTTAATACAACATAAAGTTTTGGTATTTCTTGTTCTTTTACAAACAAATTTGTGACTTAAATAAATATTATGACTAAAATATATTTCCAGTTAAGTCTATAGTACGAGTATATTATTTTTAAATTTCGTTTTTTTAAATCTTTTTTCTTTAAATAAATGCAATTTTTTTCGTTTAATTTTCTTTTTTTTCTACTTCAACATTTTTATGTTTTGTTTTTTTTCAAATACTTAAATGTACGCACATTTATAAATATATTTTAGTAATTATTTTTTATATAATATTGTTAGTAGTTAATATTTTTATATGAATAATTTTATTTTCGTCACATAAATATTTAAAATGCATGTGTGTAGCTTTAGTTACTTTTTATTTTTTTTTATTTATTTATTTATTTTTTTTTTTTTTTGTGAGTGAATGTTTAATTTTGTTTTAAACATTTATTCAACTTCGACGCACCCTTTAAATTTTTTTTCTGCACTTCAATATATTATAGCGCCATAAAACCATTTTTCTTTCTAAAATTTTATTTCATTCAAGCTGAGTGAGTTGTTTTCATTACGATTTTCGCCGTTGTGCTGATTAGAATTCCCAGCTTACAAATTACACTGCCATAGTATCGTAGGCTGTGAATCCTGCGGTACTTTGTTGTTGGAGTTGTTTTGGGGCGGTTTCGTTTCTGTTTCAAATAAAAAATAAAATATCTTTAATTTAGTAAATATAATTTTAAGTTGGGCTTTATATTCGTTGTATTTCTTTAGTGCGAAGTTTGTTATTTAAGCTGTAAATTAAAGTTATGTCTAGATTGTGTAAAAAAGTTATACATACTCTTTATATGATAATTTTGTAAAGCAAGCATAAAATATTTTATGTAATAGGAACTAAAAGAAACTGGCCAAAAGTAGGTAACTTTTACACATAAAATAAAAAAGTAGATTTCAATACATATATCGTTAGAAAAAATTTAGTCATATGGTTAATTTTAAGCGAAATTTTTGAATCGGATTACTGATCCATATGTCTCACATATCGATAAAAGCTATAGATATGTTAATCATTTTGTAAAAATGATTCTCTTTACATAAGCGTTAATTAAGTTTGTTAGTTATTTTGAAAGAAAAAATACGAACCGGAGGGCGCCCAAATCCCCGCCACACGAATAACTTATACATATATGCTCATCTATGAAGTAAATAGTATTTCGTTAAAGGGATGGGTAGGGGGTCCCAATCCGATGCAACCCAAGATTTGATACTATGTTAGGGTTCATATAAGAAGCAAATTTCAAATTTTCACCTAAAAATCTAAATATGTAAAGCAATAATTTTTATACCCGCCACACATAGTGGCATCGTAGACCCCATAAAGTATATATATTCTTGATCAGCTCGATGAGACGAATCGAAATAGCCATGACCGTCCGTCTGGTGCAATTCTTTTTTGTCAGAAAATTTTAAAGATATTGTCATGAAATTTTAAACTTAAGCTTTTTTCGGCCCTAGCCAGTTTATATGATAGAACCAAGGTGCCACACCCATTTTTAGGTAATTCAGCGTTTTCTATTTTGATTTCTATTCATTTTTCTCGTTTAAGATATAAAGATATTAAACTGAAATTTAAAACTTAAGCGTTTCAACGGCGACGACTTAATAAAGCTGCCACGTCCATTTTTAGGTATAGCCCCCATACAAACTTACCCCCCATTTTCTAATTATACCCTGTACCCAAAGGGTAAAAGGGTATATTAAGTTTGTGCGAATGTATGTAACAGACAGAAGGAGGCAAGATAGACCCTATAAAGTATATATATTCTTGATCAGCATTGGAAGGGGAATCGAATAGCTATGTCTGTCTGTCCGTCCGTCCGTCTGTCCGTCTGTCCTGCTGTCTGCCGTATAAGAGAGATTATCTCGGAGACTATAAGTGATTGGGCCACCATATTTAAAACTTAGACTCTCCTGAGCAGTCAAGTGTTCACTTGCAAACGGTTTTTCTCTAGACCCATTTTAAGGGGTACCCCCCATACAAATGTACCCCAAAATTTTAGGTTTTTGCATAAAATCGTCATTGTTTTTTATTCTAGGAAGTTCAAACTTAGTATAAATTATGTCTATGATAGTCCCAATAAAATATCCCAATATGGGTAGGACCAATAAAATTTTAGGTATAGCCCCCAAACATATTTACCCCATTTTTCAAGTTTTTGTTTGAAAATCCAATACAATAAGGTATACAAAGATAGGACTTAACTTACGGTACATAAAGATTGGGTACGGGGTATCTTGCAGTCGAGCATACTCGACTTCAGCGTTCTTTCTTGTTTTTGTATGAAAATAGTAATTATTTATGAATATACTCTATATTAAAGATATCACCAATATTATAGATATCGGGCCACTGTAACATATAGCCTCCATATAAACTCACCTCCCTTTTTTTGATTTTTTTAAAGAAAATGTTTGTTCTATTTGTCTTTAGCTTAAAATTTGACGCAATTATTGTGTCTAAAATTTGGTTGTATCGGACTATAGACTCCCACCCAATTCTCCAAATTTTACCTAATCCACTTGTGATAATTAATAAACTATTCCAAGATTCGTGTGGCAGGTATATCAGTTCGGTTCGGTTCCACCGAAGTTATTATTTTTCCATATTTTTTTTTTTTTTTTTTTTTGGTTTTTATTATATTTTGTTTATAAGATAATATAAAATGAATTTTTTTTATTTTGTCCGCATTTTAAATAAATTTGAGAAATGTACGTAAATTAATAAGTATATAATTGTTCATTGAAAATTGCATAAACCAACTTTTATCTTTTGCGTTAACATTATTATTATTATATTATAAGAGTTTTATTGTTTAAAAATGTTTTATATCAAACTGTGGTTTGCTTAAAATATAAATAAATAAATAAATGAATAAAGAAATAAAGTAAAAATAAAAATTCACCGACAAATTTAAAAAAATTAGTAAATAAAAATATTTTTTTAAGAGGACAAACAATAATTTAGCATTGCACATACACACCTTTGTACATAAAAGATAGTTAATTAAAAAAGAGGAAAATTACATGCAAATTATTTCTGTTCAACATTCTACTTATATGTGTAAAAAATTTAAAATGTATAAAACAACCTTAATATCGAATCATAGCAAAAAAAAAAAAATAAATAAATAAATTTTTGTTCAAGAAAGAATTATTATCGTTTAAATTTTATAAAGTAAACCGTTAATGCTAAAGAAGGCATAAAATTTTAATTTGTTGTCTTCTAATAAAGTTTGGCAATGTCTGGGAACAATGTTAGATAAATATAAAAAAGTTTTACTGCTAGAATATTAACTTTTCAGAAATACTATATTTACTATATAAGTATGTATATGGCGAATTTTATACTTCTGTTTCTTGAAATATGTTTCCTAAATTCGTTGTGTTAATCGGTTAGTTTCTCTAAAATCTCTAAAATAATAAATTTTGTATGCCTTGCAACGAGATGCGAAACATGGAAATAGACATTACTTTTATACAAAACATTTTTTTTAAAACTAGTTTAATAAAAGTAGTAGTGTCAATTTTAAAATATATTTCATTGACGTATTAGACGTATTACGGTGTGCTTGTATTGGTTTTAGATAATATTTTTCCCTATCGAAAAATTTAAATGAGGTTTGGTTCCGCAAGTGTTTACTGAGCACAAAATTGCAAAAAAAAAAAAAATTTTTTGTGGACCGAATCAACGCCTGCGATATGCTGCTGAAACGGAACAAACTCGACCCATTTATAAAGCGGATGGTAACTGGCGACGAAAAATGGATCACATACGACAATATCAAGTGAAAACGGTCGTGGTCAAAGGCCGGTGAATCGTCCCAAACAGTGGTCAAGCCGGGATTGACGGCCAGGAAGGATTTGCTGTGTATTTGGTGGGATTGGAAGGGAATCATCCACTATGAGCTGCTCCCATATGGCCGGACGCTTAATTCTACAATCTACTGCGAACAACTGGACCGCTTGAAGCGATCGCCAGAACGCAACAGGAAGGGTGTAGTGTCCCACCAGGACAACGCCAGGCCACACACTTATTTGGTGACTCGTCAGAAGCTACGAGAGCTCGGATGGGAGGTTTTATCGCATCCACCATATAGCCGGACATAGCGCCAAGTGATTACCACCTGTTCCTGTCCATGGCGAACGCCCTTGGTGGTGTAAAGTTGGCGTCAAAAAAGGCTTGTGAAAAGTGGCTGTCCGAGTTCTTCGCAAATATGGAGGGGGTTCTACAAGGGGGGTATTATGAAGTTGCCGTCTAGATGGAAACAGATTATCGAACAAAACGGCGCATATTTGAACCAAATCCGATCACTGTAACAATTTTGAATAAAGAGCAAAAAAGCGGAAGGGAGATATTTGACAACCTTATACTGTGGGCCTAAATCCAATTTATTCTAAAAATACCAAAATAAAATTATTTAAAACCAATTCATGCACACCGTGATATGCAAAATTTTTATTCCGTTGTTTTCAGTATTGTTAATATTTTTTTTTTATAATCTTATTTTTAATGTTTTTAATTTCCATTCTGATACTTTACCTTTCGATTAATTTACGCATTTCTTCAGTTGTGCGTTGATCCTTTTGTGGTGGGGATCGTTTAACAGCTGATTTTTTTTTTAATTTTTATGCATATTTTTATGTAAATATATATATATATATATTTTTTTGGTTTGATTTTTACACCATTATTGTTTTGACGACGATTATTTATTAGTTAAAAAATATTTTCGGTTAACATAAAAATAAAAAGAAAAAATTTATAAAATACAAATAAAAAGTGGTAACCATTAAGAGACTTAAAAATAATAAAAAAAATTAAATAAAGTTTTCTTATCCTTTCATAATGTTGTTTTAATTTTAAAAATTATATCTGTCTTTATTTATAAAGACAGAAATAATAAGCTTGTATGTCCTAAAAAACATGCAATATTGACGGAAACTATCATACTGTAAAAAAATAATAAAATCTTAATAAAGTACACCAAATTAGTTTTAAGAATGTTTTAGTCACAAAACATATATGTATTACCAAAAAGTGCATAACAAGACACCAAAATATGAGATATAAAATTGAGTGCTCAATTGTGTGCTTACTGAAATTAAAATGTGAATAAATCTAAAACTCAATAAAAAATACGATAGAAAAAATATAAGAATCTTTATGGAAAAAATTTCATAAAGGGTAATAGCATTAAATATATATGTATATATATATGCATATATGTAAATATACATATACACGGTGTCCCAGAATTAACTCAAGATTTGAATTTGACACAAGATAACAATTTGACAAATTATTGAATTATTGAAAATTATCTAAAAAGAAAGAAAGTTTGGCGGCCGCAGTTAAAAATTTTTACATAATTAACTAAACTATTCGGCTTTGTTCGGGTCATGTTCATATGCCAAACTTCGGGGCCACGCTCACCTACCACTTTTTCAACATTGCAGGTCCTATTAGCATATTTATCTAAATTTCATTTCTCTCAAAAAATTGTCAAAATACAATGAGTTTCTGTATCGATTCTAGGGGGCACGCCCACCACCCATTTTTTTAAAACGATATAAATCCTTTCCTTTAGATTGGATCAAAAAACACATCTACAATTTTTCATTGAAAGCGTTTAACTTGTTTTGGAATTTATGATCGGTTCTATGAGGACCACGCCCACCACCCCACTTAGAGGCAGGAAAAGTAATTTACGTCCTATTTTCATTTTAACTTCACAAACTGTGAAGAGATTCTAGGAGTTTAGATCTGTTTGAGACACTAAAACAATCCATTCAATCGTCAATACTATGTAAAGCATTGACTAGACTTAATTATTTCAAAAAGCTTTCTAGAGCGTATTCTCACTAAAAAGCTGGGTCTCCATGCTTGCAAAATTCAGTTAAACCAACAATTGAAGTCCAATGACCAAACACAAAAAGTTTGTAGTTTGTTGATTGCATTATTGGGGTGCAAGTCGTGTGACCCGGTGTCATAACGGCCGCGGGCATTATGACACTCTTAAAAGTGTCATAGCACTTGCCGGGCGTAATCTCACTTCACTCGGGCATTAGAAAAATTTCTATAGGCATTAGAAAAATTTCTAACGGCATTAGAAAAATTTCACCGAAGCGAAATGTATATCTAAAATATATTTTTTCATAAAATTAAATACAATAGTTTTCGAGAAAAATTCATTAATCTTCTAATACCACCGATCTTTGGAATAAGTGATTTCTAGCGGAATAAATGATTGTTGTTATTTTAAGGAACTGCAAGGATTTATACACAACATTTTTAGGCTAATTTTATGTATTGTAATATGCGTTAATAAATGTCTAAATGTATAAAATATCACTTTGCGTAATATCATTATACGAAAATTACAGAGAAGAGATGGCACAATGAACGGTACATTTATTCACGCGATAACATATTAAACGGTACTTTCATGAATATTTTTTTTATTAAATTTAGTCGCGATCAATATTTTAAAAAAATTGTTCAACGGCACTATGACACTTTTGAAAGGACCATAACTCCCGGAGTTATGAAAACTGGTATTATAATATGCACCCGATTATTGAACATATACCAGCTGATTTTTCGAGAAAAATTATCCTAAGCGATGAAGAGCATGTTAATCTTGACCGTAGACCGTGTGATTTAAATCATTTAAATTTCTTTTTAAAGGGATTATTTAAAGTCAAATGAGTATGTCAACAAGCCCATATCCATCCATGCATTAAAAGAGAACATTCAAGGTTGCATCAAAAGAGTGTTATGTTCCATTTTTCATAAATAACACTATCATATGTACTTTAAAAATCAATGAAAAAAACAAAAAAAAGTTAACTTCGGTTGGGCCGAAGCTAATATACCTGTCACACATCATTTGACGTGGATATATCTTCGTGTGTGGCATTTGTATTAAATTACATTTTCAAAATACTAAACAAATTAAAAACAAATTTTAAACTGAAGATTTGGCTTAATATAAGAATCATTTGTACCATATTTGAAGCTAATAGCTATATAAATAAATTTTTTTCAAAAAAAAAGAACTTGACAAAAAGTTGTACGTTTGTATAGGGGCTATATCTAAAGTCGCCGTGGCACATCGATTTTAATATAGAAAGTACACAGGGCCTAGAAAATCTTAAGTTTAAAATTTCCACCCAATATCTTTAAAACTGAGCGAATAAATCGAGCAGCAAAAAAACAGACAGACGGACATGGCTAGATTGATTCGTCTCTTCGCGGTGATCAATAATATACATACTTTATAGGCTCTACGATGCCTCCTTTAATGCGTTACACACTTTCCGATAAACTGAATATACCTGTTTCACACTATGTGTGACAATAATAATAACAATAAAAAAAATAAAAACTTGCATTAATTCTGGGACACCTTTTATAGTCACATATTGGGACGGCCCGACCATTCATAGAAACAAAATTAAATGGTTTCTTTAAAGTTTTGTAAAAATATAAATTTGTATTTCTTATTGGATTCGACTATTGGAATATTTTTAAAAAGAGGCACAAAAAATATTGATTTCTGAAGATTTTATATGACAACTAAAATATTATTAAAGTATCGTCAACATTATTAATACACATTTGGTCACATTTTCGTAGATTTAATGTAGAAACCTAGAAAATTAAAATTTTTGTATCCGGATAACAATGTTTCTCTTCATAAATGGTCATAGAAAAACATCCAATCATTTATTATTTCATTTTTGAATATTAGATATTTTTTACAGAATTTAAAAATAGAGCACAAAAACGTAAAAAAAAAGAAGAAAACAAAAAACAATAATTTTTATTACTTATGAAAGTAATTGTAAAAAAAAATAATTTTTAAAAATAAATGATAAATGATTGAGTGTTTTTCTATGACCGCTTATGTAGAGAAACATCGTTATCGGGTTAAAAAATATTAATTTTCCAGGTTTTTATACTAAAAATACGAAAAAGTGATATTTTCCCATGTTATATAATCCGATTTAAAAAAAAAAAATACGTGGTTCCTATTTTCGATAAAGAACAATCCTAAAGGGTGGGAGCATAAAAATTTTGTAAAAAAAATCATACATATTTGGACCACCTTAATATACATAAATAAATATAAATGTCCATATAGTACGAGTATATACTCGTATATAAATAATAAATCAAATTTCTTTAAACGAAAAAAAAAAAAGTTAGCAAAACACAGTATGAATATTTTACTTTTACAAAATATATGTTTGTTTTATGTTTTAATTAAAAAAATTAAGAATATTGTACGAATAAGAAATATAGTGTTTGATTTCGACAAAACTGAGGGTAATGAGCGATGGCGTGAATACAAACATATGTTATTGTGTATAAATATGTATTTATTTTATTTGGCTATATTTTTTGAAAAGATTTTGTAGGGCTTTTGGAACATATTTGTTCATAATGAAGGTGCTTTATGACGAACAAAAAGAGTATCATGAATGAAGATTTTGAATTGTATATTGGGTTTGGCATCACTCACCCTCGTTGGAATCTTCTGTTGAAGTTGTTTGTTTTTTTTTTTTTTATTTTTTTTTTCAAATAAATTCAAATTTGAATAAGAAAATATGAAGAGATTTCAATTTAATGTTAAAAAACTACTGATTTCACGCTTTTTACATTGTTTTAGGATTTACATTGTTTTAGTTATTTAACTTACCGCCATAGTTTCCGCGAGGTCCATGGTCACGATCACATTCAGCCTCTGAGATCTCATTGCTCTCTTTGGAGTCGTTAAAAGATGAGTTGCTCATATCGTGATTGCGTGGAGGTGGTGGTGGTGGTTCGGGTGAACCATTTCCTGGGTTGCGTGCAGAACCTTTTAAGCAGATTAGCGTAAGAGAAAATATATACAGAAATTTTCATAAAGCTTACCAACACTGCGACGTCCCATAGATCCACGAGAACCATAATGGTCGTAGGGTTGACCGTATGGACCACCATATTGTGAACCATATTGATCCTCTTCAGGTGCGCAGTTAGCTGGATCATCATATTCGGGTCCAGGTCCAGAGTATAAACTACCACCTTGCGAGTTCACGCGAGTGTAGCGACGTTGCTAAGAAAATTAATCAAATATTATTTAAAATGTATTTTAACGATATTGTCATATTTACGTATTGATCTTCCTCGGCGCAATTGGCAGGATCATCATATTCTGGTGCTGGTGTATAGATTGATGACTGTCCGCCTTGGCTGTTTTTGCGCTGATAACGATTTGCACGTGGCATTGACTGTGAACCTGAGCGGGAGTGAACGTGGCCGGGATGTCCAGGTGGTCCCATGGTGCCAGCATGTCCTGGTAGGGGGGTGTGTCCATTTTGATGCGGGAAGGTTTGGAAGTTCATTGCTTTGGTTGGATCCATTTCCTCGCGGAATCCGAGCAGGTGAAATGTGGCATATGGGCAGATCTCATCTTCCATGCCTAATTTAGCAAGTTTATACATGATACGAAAAAAAAATAGCGAGGTGTAGAATAAAAGTAAATTTTTTTATTAGATCGATGCATATATAAATTTTGAACTAGATTGATATTTATATGGTATAATTTATGAATAATATATAAGGGTGATTTTAGTATATTTTTGTTAATGCGGTTAGGCCCTATACAACTTACATACTTACGTTAGTTGTTAGCCATTTATTTCATCGGTATTGGACTACTTAGTATACAAATTTAAAGTAAAATTTAGTTAAACTTATAGAATGATAATGTTAGGATCTAAGTTAATTACGGGATTTTTAGTTATTTTAAACCAAAGATACAAAAAGAAAACTTTTTTAAATATCTTACCTGGATGTCTATAATGGCACTCATTATTACCATGGCTATGACCGTAATGGGTATGGTTGGCATGCATAGGTACCGGTGGTGCTTTCAATTCTTCGTACAAGTTCGGTCGTCGTGGATCCCAAGTTGAATGACTTGAACGCATGCCATGACGGCCTGTTATTTGAAAGTGTATTTTTCGAATTGCGTTGTTTGACCATAATTTAAAAATTTGTGTACAACATCAATTAAATGAAAAAAACACAACATAAGCGGGTGTGTTGTAAAATATTGGAGCGTATGTGTTTGGAGCAGTAAAAATTATAAAATAAAAAAAAATCTACTTAATATATTTATAAATCTTTTTTAAAGGGATACAAAACTTCAAGGGAAGTGCTTTATAGTACTGAAAAGTACTTTATCAACAATTACCCCCGAAGCAACTATATAATTATTAAGATACATTTGCATCTAACTTACTAATACAAGTACAACATTTAAAATCATGCCAGTCTTATAAAGCCATAAAGAAATTAAAACCAATACTCGTAATCGTCATTGAGAATTAGATATATGCGATCAGAGTACAGTTTGACATTATATGTATACCAGATGTATCGATATTTTTGTTTTGAAACAAATATCCAAATCAAATTAAAAAGATAGCGTATTCACATAAAAATGTGTGTATTGTGTATGATTAATTTATATTTCTAAAGCATTATTGATTTACTATTCGAGTATAACTCGAGTATGGCAAAAGAAAGAAAAAGGCATTGAAACATATTAAAAAATGTTGCATTGGATAATTTAGATGCTTACTTATGACTGTACCTCGCTTAATCCGATCACAGGTGTTGTAGTTAGATCCGGGCACGGGGGAAGTTTCCTGTTTGGAGGCGCAATATAACCAAGCTCATCTCGTAGATCCGGACGGCGTTTGTCCAACGTTGCTCCAGGTCCCATAGTCTGATTGTAAACTACATCGTCTAGAATTAATATATGATATCGCAAACTCAATATTGAAACACTAAAGATGCTTTTCCATATACTATAGCAAATGCCATTATGCTCCAGCGTTAATTCCCAACCGAAAGTGGAAAACCTGATAAGTTGACTGGCACAATGGCTTATTATTTTACTTCTGTTTACAATTTTTTTAATATTTAAAAATTCCCATTATACGCGGGCAACCGGGTGCAAAGAAATTATTTAATAAAATTTAAATTCCGGTGCAAATTTCAAAAGCGTCACTCAATGTTCTTATGTTCGAATATGTTAGTTTTGTGCTTTGTTTCAATTTGCAGTGATGTTAATAAATAGATTACAAAAACTTCGCAAAATTACATGAAGAATAAAGTTTTAAGCTATTATATGTATATATAAAAATCGAAAAGAAATTTGTTATAATTATATATATATAAATGGAGCAATAAATTAATTATGGTTTGATGATTCAAAATGAGCGACGATTATCAATTTTTCTTTCAGTTCACCAATCGCAATAGTTTTTTTTTTCATTTTAATTATTGCGTTTGTTAAGTTTTAAAAAAGCATCTTAGTTGTTTTTATTGATATATGATGGGTTCAACTCAAAATATTACAGTTAAAAAGGCAGAAAGATAGTGTTGGATAGTTTGGTAGTGTTTCGAGTAATGATAAAAATATATTACAAGAAGTATTGATATAATACTACTAGCATATACATAGTATGTATTTACATTGAACAATAGCTGAGATCAAAGTATTAAAAATTTTAACGAGAAAATTTTGAATATTTTTTTTTTCAAAGAGGATCACATACGTATTTGTACAACATTTAGTAGATAGGCATATAGATAACTTTATATTGTATTATAGAACACATTAATTTAGGAATGTTTAATTTTCATTTTGCATTTTAGCTTTATTTACATACATACGAGCACATTGTTGAATTGTTAGTCATCGCTAAATAAGATGATTTTTTCAATTGATTGATGAGATGATTTGTTAAATTAAAAGAGAAAAAAGTGTAGAACGCAAAAAGATACATGATCCAAATAATTCTGTTGTTGTTATTGTACATTTGTAAGATAGGTAATTATACATAATCATACCTATTTATATATAAATATTTTACTAAATGTTACTGATAAAGAAACATTAATGTGTTTTATTGTCGTCTGTCGTTGTTTATGTTTTAATAAAAGTTTTTATTTTTGTAATTTTTGTATCTATTAATTTTTTTTTTTTTTTTGAGTTCATGCTTTTAAAGTTTGCAACTACGATAACGCTTCGAGATATATGAATGTGTATTTTGAAAATTAAAATTTGATTAAACATAAATTTTAGCAATATAAACGATGATGATAACTTTTTGAAACAGAAATAAAATATGTATTATTTTTTTTTTTTGTTTGTTAAGTAAAATAAATTAAATATATAATAAAATACAATATATTGACAGCAAGGCTCTCTGGCCCGCTCAACCTACAATAAACATCCTTCTGTCCGCCGCGCAAATCGTCCGCGCGTCGTCGAGTTAGCGCCACGCAAACCACACAAATGCCTATATAATTTAGTACATATTTATAGCAAAATTTTATATATTTTACACAATATTCTAAGTTAAATACCCGACACCACAACCACAACAGTGGCGATCAATGGTACCATAAAATTCAGATCAAGCCATTCTGGCATCCAGGCTGGCAAACGAATTCGAGTATTAAGATTGCCACTGCCATGATCATCCTCAAGTGGAGCAATTGTGCCTGATTTCATTGCGATTTTTTGCGTATACAAACCATATTTTCAAACAAACATTTTTTAAACATGCATATTAAATATTTTTTTTTTCCAAATTTAAACATTAAATCAAACATTCATCAAGCATATTGATATCGCAAATCAAAAATAAAATACATATGTATAACATATATTTTTAATGTTTCATTGTTTAATATCCGATGATGTTCATTTGTGTGTAGGATAGAGCGAAACAGAGACAAAACGACAAAGCGATAAAACGCAACAACAAAGAAATAGAGAAAACCGAAAAAAAAAGAGAGAATAAATTGGTTAATTATATTTATATGTAGATACCTTTGTGGTGATTGCCTTTGCTACGTAGAATACAAATAACAATTATCGCAATTATTATAACGAGCAGAGCCGCAACGACGGGCACAACTAAATTTAAATTCGAAAGTATGATTCGGATTGTATCCTCGGCGGTCAATTCGGGTAAATCTCGCAAAGGTGCGATTGTGCCTGGAACAACAACCAAAGATTCGTTTTTTGTTTTTGTTTTTTTTTTTTTTTTTTTTTTTTTTTTTTGCGAGAATATCAAGTTTTTTTAATTTTTTTAATTTTTTATATTATTTTATATATAGGTTTATTTCGTTTTTAACCTAAACAACAAATTTCGAACATTACCTTTGTACCTTTTCGATTATTGTAAACAACTAAATCATCGAATTATATCTCGTACATATACAAATACATAAAGAAAATCACTTCGAGACGCCAGTGGTAAAAATTTTTGTTAAAAAAACTATAAAAAGTTTTATGAATAAATAAAATCGGAAAATTTTAAGACTATGCAAGAAAAAGTCAAGTCAAGTTTTATAAAATGTAATAAAAATTAATAGAGCACACGAACGACTATGGTATATGAAAAATTAATTAATTTTAGTTTGCAAATATTTAAATGTTTCGAATTTTACTATATTTTACAGTTTGCATTTGAGAGAAGCAGACAAATGGTGATTGAAAATTATTGAACTTTCGAGTATCGATATTTTAAACTTAAATCAACTTTTGTATTTAAATGTAATAATTATTAAGTATAATATGTAATAACATTTTATCAACGTTTAATGCAATTTGTTTTTTTTTTTTTTTTTTGTCTTTTTTTTAACACTTACATACATATAATAACTATTAAATAATCTTAAAAAACACTAAATGCAAAATATTTTTGAGTAAGATTAAATATTTTATTTTTTTTTAAATAACTCTTAAAACTTGAACAACATTCCTTAACATTTGGACAGGAATTATTGTATTGTGTTGATTTTAAAATAAACTATAATCTTTGAACTTATGTATACGAAAATGAACTGGTAATACGAAAAAATATTTAATCGAAATTTAAACAAATGATTGTGTAATGAGTGAGTAACGAAATAAACTTATTTATTTTTCGGCCATTATATAGCCTTTTCAATTGATTAGTTTCTTTGCGATTTTTTAAGAACTTGAAAGTATGAACTTTTTTTATTTTTTTTTGTAATATTTTTAAATGAGCGAAGGAATTTCTTTGGTTGTTGCTGGTACAATATAGAATTTCTTTCGAATTAAATACATATATGGTACTATTGTTTTAAATGTTTTTAAAAATGAAATGTTATTGTAAATAAAATTCTTGTGAAAATATTTACATGAAAAAAAGAAACAAAAAAAGAATGATCATAGAAAACTTAAAATAAAAAAATTATTACATACATATATAATATATGAGACGCGCATTAATTTTAAACCGAATAAAACCAACTGTTCGAGTAATCGAATTCGAATTAAGGTAGTAAAAAATTGGAAAAATGTACTCACATTTGGAAAATTAGTAATTGTACTTTCTTAATTTCGAACTTTTCATATCTATTTTTGTAAATACATTATAGTTTTTTTATTTGCAATATGTACTTTGCATATAAGGACATTTTTTTTATATTTATACGAAGATTATTTTTTTTAATACTAATTGTAAGTCGACATTTATATAATAAATAAAAAAAATAGTTCGTTGAAAGAAAATTTATTTTTAATAACACAGTCACACAAAAAAAGTCATGTCACGTGCGGCGAACCAGAGGGTTCATTTTATATTTATTTTGGGTCGCTGAATCCGCATCTGAAATCAGAATGTCGAAGTTACTTCGCGTTTTCAGTCTAAACTAAAAAAAAAGGATTTTTTTGGTACACACCCACTCATCACAAAAATCATAACTTGTGCGGTAGACCAGGGTAGTCATGTCTAATGTATTTTTGGTCGTTAAATCCGAATCAGAAGTCAAAATTCGAAAATTGGCTCACATTTTTATTCCAACCTCAAAAAACTTAATATATTTTTGTAAATTATAGTCAAAAAATTTAAAAAAACACGTAATTTTCTTCAACTTCCGGTCCTGTGCATTGGACTTGGGTAGTCATTTCAAATGTAATTTGGGTCGCTAAATACAAGTCTTAAGTCTGAATTAAAAAGTTGGATCACGTTTTCACTATAACTTCCAATAACTGACCTTTTTTGAGGACTTTTCTCTAAAATGAAAAAAAAATCCATGAATCCACCACTTCAAAATTAAACAAGAAAGAACGTTGAAGTCGAGAATGCTCGACTGCAAGGTACCCTGTACCTTAAGTACCTTAAGTTAAGTCGTATCTTACTACCATACCTCATTGTACTGGATTTTCATACAAAAACTTAAAAAATGGGGTATATTTGTATGAAGGCAATACAAAAATATTGTTGGTCCTACCCATATTGGGATATTTTATTGGGACTATCATAGACATAATTTATACTAAACTTTCTAGAATATGAAACAATGCCGTTTTTATGCAAAAACTCAAAATTTTTTTGTAGATTTGTATGGGAGTATCCCTTAAAATGGGTCTAGAAAAAAACCGCTTGCTAGTGCACGGCTCAGGAGAGTCTAAGTTTCAAATATGGTGGCTTTATCTCTCATAATCTCCGAGATAATCTCTCTCATACGGCAGAAAGCCAGGCGGACAGACATAGCCAGATCGACCCCCTTCCAATGCTGCTCAAGCATATATATACTTTATAGGGTCTATCTAGCCTCCTTCTGTCTGTTACATACATTCGCACAAACTTAATATGCCCTTTTACCCTTTGGGTACAGGGTATAAAAAAAACTAGTCAGCAGTGATGTATTTAGAATTTGATTCAGAGACCCAAAATCCATTAGAATTCACTATCCTGGTCCAATGCACAAGGCCTAAAGTTGGAAAAAATTACGTGTTTTTAAGTTTTTAAGGAAAAATTACTAAAATTTGTCAGTTAAAATCCGTTTCTGAGTTTATAATGAAAACGCGAAGTAACTTTGACATTCTGAATTCAGATTCGGTTTTGAAGACCCAAATAAATATAAAAAAAAAAAAAAATTTTTTTTTTCTTTTAAAAATTTTTTGACCCTCTGATACGCTGCACGTGGCATGACTTATTATTTTTTTTTTTGTATGGCTGTGAAATCAAAAAAAGTGGCTTACTCATATACAGTATGGTACTCGGCTCAAAAACTTAAAAAACGAAATGCAAAAATTATAAATCAAATATTAATAATTACATTCAAAAATTTAAATAAAGGGAAAAAAAGAAAAACTTAAAAAGCATGTTTCATAGAAAAGTGTTACATAAATTTAGAGACGAATTTTTGTAAAATCCGTTTGCTATTTTTGATATAATCCAATCATTTGAAACTGCAGTTTTTAACTATGTATAAATTTGCTATTTACGAACTAAGGTTCGGTTTGTGAACTGGGTGAAAACTACATACAACGATTTTTTTGTATTTGTATTTGTACGGTGGGGGATTTACACAACGTAAAAAACAAACTGCATTTACGCAATAAAACGTTTTTTTTTTTTCATTCGATATATATTTTTTTTTACATTTAAGCTTGGGTGCCAGTGTGTAATTAAAACATTACATTTTGTAAAACAAAACAAAAAATATTAAAAATAATAATAAATTATATTGTATGTAAATTGCGTAGTGTGCACTTCTTAATAACAATTTTGTTCAACTTATAATATCTAAAAAAGCAAATAAATATGAAAAAAAACATTTGAAACATTTACTCATCATTTACTTTTCATCATTTAAACATTTACAAAGCGGCGGCGGGTAGGTATCAAATTCAGAAATTAAAAAAAATTGGAATAGGCTTATTTCCTTTTTGTTATTTGTATACGTTGATAGTGCAAGCAGATAACTTTAAACACATCCATCGTAATGCATAGTAATAGATAACATAGATAAGGTCATCGACTGAAGCACTATCAACTTCTTACGTAGATTTTATGTACAAAAGCAATGCGATTTCAAGTAGAGTAGAAGTACTATATAGTATGTAGATACTGGTATCAGCTACATACCATACAATTCTCTACTCTACCGAAAATAAAAATAAAAATTTAATTGGAAAACAGATCATAAATACCT
The DNA here is from genome assembly GCA_018903435.1 of Leucophenga varia. NCBI lineage: Eukaryota > Metazoa > Arthropoda > Insecta > Diptera > Drosophilidae > Leucophenga > Leucophenga varia. The sequence goes on along the minus strand of JAEIFJ010001264.1, from coordinate 113,454 downwards.
CCGGTAACAGTAAGAGTGGCAAATTCGTATTCAGCAACAGTGAAACCAGCTGAATTGTGGGCAGTTATACGCAGATTGTACCAGGTGGCAGGCTCTAGATCCAAAACGACATAGTTATTATCGGGTTTTACATTATTTGAAATTTGGTTCCATTCAATTTGATCGCTAAAAAGAAGAAAAAAAATTATAAATTATGAAACTGATATGGAAAATTTTACGCAATTAGCACCGTTTTTTGTTTTCAACAACAAAATGTGACATTGGGCAACCTCCATCCTTCCAAGCCTTAAAGTGAAGTGATACTGAGTTCGATGATACTTCAATAAAACGTGGCTTTTCTGGTAATTTAGGCTTTTGGCCCTTAGTCCGTGTATTTAGAATGTCTGAAGCTTCGCCAGCACCAATACTGTCAAATAGAAATCAGTTTATATAGGAACTTTTCATTAAATCGCTTAAATCGATACTTACTTGTTGAAACCAGTAGCGTAAACCTGATAACGTGAGCCACAGAGCAGAGATTCAATGGAATGTTTTTGTGAATCAACGGAAACCTCAGCTGTTTCCCATTCGCCAAATTCTAATTAAAATAAAAATGAAATCGATAACTTCTGCTAAGCTGCAATCAAAGTTTTCTGGTTTATATACTACTGTGACCAAAAACTAGTCGGAACTAGTTTTATAAATCAAAAAATCTTTATATATTCATTCCCATCAATTTCGTCCCCTTCAAAATAGTTCCCTGCCGCTATAATACACTTATGCCACCGATTCTATCAGTCCACAAAGGATGCCAAAAAGTCTTCTTCTGGTATAGCCTTCAGAGCGCGCGCCGATTCACGTTGAATATCTTTAATCGACTCAAAACGATTTCGTCGGAGTGGTCTTTTCAGTTTTGGAAATAGCCAGAAGTCATACGGAGCCAAATCAGGTGAATAAAGTGGTTGCCGAACAATATTGGTTGCTTTTTTGCGAAAAAGTCACGAAGAATCAGTGCAGAAAATTCAGCATTTTTGGTACCAATTGAGACTTGACTCGTTTGAGACCCAAAAAAAAAAAAGCCAATTTTATCAGCAATGTCTCTTATAGTTAATCGATGGTGTGCAAGCACTAATTATTTTACCCTTTGAATGTGAGCACCTTCTTTGAAGAATTTATACCAATCATGTGTTGTTTATTTTGGTAGAGCTCGGTCCCCGTGACCCTTCTTCAACATTTTCAACGTTTCTGCAGCATTTATTCCATTCAGTAAACAAAATTTGATCGCAGATCATTGGTAAGTAACTCAAACACTAATGAATATTTTGCCATATAATTTGGCATGGAAGTTAGTAACAGTTGTATCAACTTAAAAAAAATGTATTGAGCGAAAATATTTACCCGCGTAATTTAAATCAAAAATAAATTCGTTTTGGACAAGGTAGTACATAAAACTTGTATTATCAATGCGTTTCAAACACAGAATTAAAATTTTGAAACTATTTTTTAATAGTAACTACATACATATGTACCTAAATGTATGTAGATTGCGGAAGTATGGATAAGAAAGAGAAATGTTTATTTAAATCGCGCACTAACCTGGTTTGTAATGCAAAGTGTATCCATGCAAAGGTGCAGTATCACCCTCATGTGGCTTCAGTTTTACAGTCAGTGCATCGGTGGTAGTAGCAGAGAGAGTAACCTGTGGCGATTGTGGAGGGGCAAGTACAATCAGTTTGTGTGTAATTGAATCCTTGGCGATCGAGTTTTCTGCATGACAAGTGTAATCTCCTGCATCCTGCCGATTAACGGACTTTATTAACAGAGAGCCATCAGGCAACAAGCGCATACGATCGTTTGCAGAGAATTCAACGCCTTTAATCTTCCAAGTGATATCGGGTTGTGGTGCACCAACAGCCAGGCAAGGCATTTTGGCATCTTCTTTGAACGTGGCAGTGAAAGTATCATCGAATGAAGCAATTTTAGCGGGAACTTGATCGCTGGGCATAGCAACTATACTCCTTGATTGTTGACCTTCACCGATGTTGGTACTAGCAGTCACCCAGAATTCGTAGGGCTTATTTTTTTCCAGTTCGTTTGCCTCGTAGCTCATTTGATAGTGGGGTACTTTCTGTGTTTTTGTTTCAGTCTCAGCGCCTTCTGCTTTCGAGTAAACTGTGTACTGTGTTATAATGCCATTGGGTTGTGCTGGTGGACGCCATGAAACAAGAATTGCTGCATTTCCCATAACAAGAGCTTTAACATCAGTCGGAGCTTCAGGTACTGTAAAACGGATAAGTTTTTGTTAAAACAAATGTGTGCCAAACACCAAATTTTCACAATTGCTTACCATCGGGTTCGGTTTGACAATGAATGGGAGCGCTTCTTACACCATCACCGCCTGCAGTAGTCGCTAGCACTTGCATTGTATAGTTAGTATATTTCTTTAGACCATGCAGCACAGTATCAGACGAAGCTGTCTTCTTGTAATGCCGTTTTGTATCGTCTGCATGTACACAAGGAACATTTTTAATTTCAAATTAGGTGTCATAATTTGTATTTTGTTATTACTTACCATACCACTCATCGCTCGATGCGTACACCACCTTGTAGGTCTTTATTACACCATTTGCTGACTCGAGTGGTGGACTTACCCAGCTAACACGGATGGTCTGAGAGGTGAGGGTGGTACAAGCTGTATCACTTGGTGGCTGACTTGGAGTGCCTTCGGCAGTGAATTGTTTTTCCTCGTCGCTCAAGGGGCCGGCACCGATTTTATTAAAGGCTTGGATGACCACCGAGTATTGAGTATAAACGCGGAGATTATTCAATTCCAAATTGTGTTCTTTGCCCTCCTCAGTTAAGAAGTTTACAGTCTCAAAGATATATGAAGAATTGGTGTTCGATAGTTTGTAACCAACGTAATAGCCTAAAATTTCGCCATTCCATTCAGATCGTGATGGTGGCTTCCATGTAACACGCAATGTAGATTGATTTACAGGTTCGACCTTTATGTTTTGCGGTTTGCCAGAGGGTGATTCCTCAGCGGTAATTATAGTTACTGCTTCTGATGATTGCGATGTACCAATGATGTTCTCGGCAACAATTCGTATATTGTAAGTTGTAGCGGGACTCAGTTTTTGAACTTGAGCTTCATTTGTGTGCCCGGGTACCATAACTCGATCAATTTCATCCCAAGAAGCGCGTGATCGCTTGAATTCAATAATGTAACGATTTAGTGGTGAATTTCCATCGTATGGTTGTGCCCAGCTCAATTGGACCGAGCGTCCAGATTTGTCCAGAACCTTTAGCGCATATGGCATCTCCGGCACTTCCTATTTTAGGTAATAAAAACTTTTATTTTTGCACATATGTATAAATTATTAAAATATAAATCATCAAGTACCTGTATAATCATGTTAATGCTTGCATCGTCTGAACCAAAAGCATTAGTGGCTACGCAAGTGAACAATGCCGA